>CM021104.1:125379619-125755888 GCA_007115665.2 Sequoiadendron giganteum
AGACTTGAGAGAGGGAGAGGGGGTAGGAGAGAGAGAGAGTGAGAGAGAGAGACTTGAAGTGAGAGAGAGAAAGAGATAGAGAGAGAGGGTAGAGGGTAGAGGGGATAGAGATAGAAGGAGTGAGTGAGAGAGAGAGAGAGAGAGAGACTTGACAGAGAAGGAGAGAGGGAGGGAGGGAGATAGAGGGTAGAGGGTAGAGGGTAGAGGGTTTAAGGGTAGAGGGTAGGGGAAAGAGAGAAAGAGAGAAAGAGAGAGAAAAGAAACATAAAAAATCAACATTCTCATAATGCGAGTGAGTTTTGAAGTAGTAGAGATATGGTCATTATTTTAGCAAGACATAACGTGCTCGTGTTATAACGCGAGCATATTGTTTTTGCTCTAAAAATGGATAAAAACTCAATATACCCATGATCTCAAGGCCCACATTCTACATATTCTCCTAGTTATGCACGTGTTCCAACAAAAAAAAACTTTTTGATGATTTTGTGAACTATGCATGCAAGTATTTCACATTCCACCACCTTTTTCACGACATTTCCGCCACCTTTGCATGAAATTGAAAATTTTTTACATTGAAAGGAATATATTATCAATTGAAGTCTGAATTCCATTGAAGAGTGATTTAGAATTAAAGTTTGGAGGGGAACAATCTTTTGAAAAAGTAAAATTGTTGGGATTTTGAAGAAAGAAGAAGCAAAGGGTAGAACTCCTCCATTCAAAACTTTGGTTTTTCAAGTATGTGAAGTCTTTACACATTTTCTTTCATTATATTTTGGTTTGCTTTGATTTTTTTATTTTGTATATTCCATGATGATCATTGTTTGTTTGTCATTATAACCTTATCTTGTCAATACACATTTTAAATTACACAATTCTTTACACTTGCCAATTACATTTTTAAACCACATCTCTTTGAGGAATTTTGTTAAACAATTGTCATACCTTGTGTATGATTCCACATTTTCTATACACATATATATATATATGAAAAAAGTTATAAGTAAAATAATACATCATTTCTCAATCCTTTACTTTGGATGTGCATATCACTCTCTAAAGCTTTCATTTTGGCATAGGGTTTACAAGGTAGGGACAGTGTGAAAAAATTCCTCATAGAAATGGGGACTCACGATGATGTAGAGCACCATGAGACTCCATTTCTATGAGGCATTTTCTCACGTTTCCCCTACCTTGTCAACAATTGATTGCATTTTCTATGTTACCAATTTTTCCATACATGTCTCTACAAAATTGGAATATACTCCCCCCACATTGATAGATCTTTGAAACTATATTGGTTTTCATCTCTATTCATAAAACACTAACTTGCCAATTCGATAGGGTTGACAAGGTAGGGGTAGCATGAGAAAATGCCTCATAGAAATGGGGTCTCACGGTGATGAAAATTCATCATAGAATGGGGTCTCACTATGATGTACATCACCATGAGACCCCATTTCTATGAGGCATTTTTTCACGTTGCCCCTACCTTGTCAACCCTACCAAATTGGCAAGCTAGTGAGTTCACTAGCTTGCCAATGCTACCACATTTTGCATACATGTCTATGAAAACATTAATGTCAAAAAATTCACATGCCTTGTCCATGCTTCCATTTTGAGTCTATCTTGCTATCAAGGCATGCCACATGATCACATTTCTTTAAAGAATTCCATCCAAAAAATCATGTGACCATTGGCAAGCTAGTGAGCTCACTAGCTTGCCAATGCAGTAGGGCTGAAAAGGTAGGGGAAGCATGAGAAAATTCCTCATAGAAATGGGGTCTCACGGTGATGTATGAGTTTCTCATACATCACTATGAGACCCCATTTCTATGAGTCATTTTCACATGTTGCTCCTACCTTTTCAACCCTACCACATTGGCAAGCTAGTGAGCTCACTAGCTTGCCAATGCTCACATGATTTTTTGGATGAAGTTCCTTAAAGAAATGTGGTCATGTGGCATGCCATGATATCAAGATAGGCTCAAAATGGAAGCATGGACAAGGCATGCAAATTTTTTAACATTAAATTTTTTGTAGACATGTATGCAAAATGTGGTAGCATTGGCAAGCTAGTGAGCTCACTAGCTTGTCAATGCTCACATGATTTTTTGGATGGAATGCCTTAAATAAATGTGGTCATGTGGCATGCCTTGATAGCAAGATAGGCTCAAAATGGAAACATGGACAAGGCATGTGAATTTTTTGACATTAATGTTTTCATAGACATGTATGCAAAATGTGGTAACATTGGCAAGCTAGTGAGCTCACTAGCTTGCCAATTCAATAGGGTTGACAAAGTAGGGGCAACGTGAGAAAATGCCTCATAGTGATGCAGTGTGAGAAAATGCCTCATATAAATGGGGTCTCATAGTGATGCAATGTGAGAAAATTCCTCATAGAAATGGGGTGTCAAGGTTATGTACATCACCGTGAGACCCCATTTCTATGAGGCATTTTCTCACACTGCCCCTACTTTGTCAACCCTACCGAATTGGCAAGCTATTGTTTTGTCAATAGAGATGAAAACCAAAATAGTTTCAAAGATCTATCAATGTGGGAGGAGTATATTCCAATTTTGTAGATACATGTATGGAAAAATTGGTAGCATAGATAATTCGATCAGTTGTTCACAAGGTAGGGGCAGCATGAGAAAATGCCTCATAGAAATGGGGTCTCACAATGCTTGATCCCTTAAGGGTCCAAAGTGCAAAAGGGTAGAAATATTTGGCAGGTTATTACTTGGAAACCATGATGCTTATGAACTCTCTGTCTAAACCTATAGGATCACGTTGGGCCCCTCTACAATAACCTCTCTCATTTTTTGTTATCTCAGATTCATTTTCTCGTGGTGTCTAGTTTTCACTTGATGAAAAAATTGTCAAATGCAAACAGTGTAAAGTTGCAAAGTCCACTGCAAATTTTGTTCTGCAACTCATGAAACCAAACAGACTATTTTAATGCATTTGTATGGGTACTTTTACACCAGGCATGGTCCTCTTTCACATCCAAACATGTTGAATCGCTCTAACCTACATTCAACCGGTTCAATCCCTTAAGGGTTCAAAGTGCAAATAGGCAGCAATATTTGACAAGCTATTACTCAAAAATCATGATACTTACGAACTCTCCATCTAAGCCTATGGGATCATATTAGGCCCCTCTACAATAACCTCTCTTATTTTTTTTAATCTTGGATTCATTTTCCTATGGTGTCCAATTCTCACTTGATGGAAAAAGTGGCAAATGCAAGTAGTGTAAAGTTGCAAAGTGGTGCAACTTTCATTCTGCAACTCATGTGACCAAACAGACTATTCCAACACATCTGAATGGGTATGTTTACACTAGGCATGGTCCTCTTTCACACCCAAACATGTCAAATCACTATGAGCTACATTCAACCGACTCAATCCCTTAAGGGTCCAAAGTGCAAAAGGACAACAATCTTTGATAGGCTATTACTCAAAAATCATGATGCTTACGAACTCTCTGTTTGAACATATGGGATTGTGTCGGGTCCCTCTATAATAACCTCTCTCAGTTTTTATTATCTCAAAGTCATTTTATCGTGGTGTCCAATTTTTACTTGATGGAAAAAATGTCAAATGCAAGCAGTGTAAAGTTGTAAAGTGGTGCAACTTTTGTTATGCAACTCATGTGACCAAACAGATTGTTCCAATGCATTTGGATGGGTACTTTTATGCTATGCATGGTCTTGGTCCTCTTTTGCACCCAAACATGCCAAATCGCTTTGAGCTATGTTCAACTGGCTTGATATTATATAGATCATAATTCTTCTTTATCTTTAAGATCTTCTAAATTTGGTAGTGGTTTCACCAAGCTATGAAGGGTGAACTATTCTTTATTTATTTATGCCTATTTGGGTTCATTTTCCTTATTTCTTGTTGAAATTTTGGATGGATTATTGGTTTCAAAGTAAATTGGGAATGCTTTGCCTATTTTCTAATTTGAAGTTGTCATTCTAGAAGGCTCATCTCTTGGTGTATATATTATACTCATTCTTAATCAATTATCAAGTTAATAATTAGTGCATTTATTTAGAGTTAATCTTTTCTTTTCAATTTGTGAAATTTTATAATTTGTAACTCTACTAGTATTCCTAAAAATATTAAAGTTTTTTAGCACCAACTAATAAAGTTGTTTAGCATCAATCAAAAAATATTCAAGACAAACCATGAAGGACAGCAATGATCAATGCTAGGACTAACCAATTAATAAGTCAAGCATACATGTGAATAAGGGAAGCACAAGTACTCAAATACACATAAGCCTTGAAGTATACACACAAATACATAGTATACATAAATTAATACAAAGTATATACATGAATCCAAGGTATAGCATGAAAACACATAAGTTGCAAAGTATACATTGGAATACATGTAAGTCACAAAATATACATGTAATTTGTAAAGTATACACTTGAATACACGTAACTCATATCTATTGAACAGTGGATTTATAATGAAAATATGGACACCATCAATAAAAAAGATTTGTATTAACCAAATAGCCATGTAGGCATACATCAATATATGTCAATATAAGTATAAACTATATACAAAATAGCCATATAGGATTACGAGAATGCCATATAGGCATACAATGTCAAATATATCCAATACAAAATATGTACAAAAATTCCATATATAGGCGTACAACAAAGGGCTCTGGAATCAAAATTCATTGCTCTACATGCCCTGGAAACAAATTATTTCCCTTTGCTTGTCGATCAAATGGCGATAAATATGTCACTCATTTTTTCTAAGTTTGAGGAGTGCTCCTATGACTCCTAGGTTTTATTTACTATTCAATTTTTATCTATTACACTAACAAGTAAATACATTAATATATTTGTTAGAAATATTGAATAAGATTAAAAACCAGAATCTAAAAGAGAGATCTAAGCTACATAAACTGAAATGCAAATGAAAGCAAACCAGTGATTCTGAGAGACATGCAAAAGTCGAAGAGACAAAATTGCATTAAGAGCTCAAAGCAAGAGAATGGCAGAGTAACAACACAATGCATTCAATATATTGATTGAAAATACAAGCTTGGTAGCGTGTTTATATAGGCAAGAGAGAGGGGTGTAGGTGGAAACACCGACCAATGAGGAGCAACCATCTATCGGACTAAAGATAGCAAGTATCTTCCCAAGATAGATAATGGATGCTCACATGTAGGAAGGTGACACCTCATAATCCTCTCACCTAATTAAACATGCTTTATTAACCTAAGCAAGATTAATAAAAGGTGTAGGAAAAAACTAGAAATAAAGGGAAAATAAATATCCCAACTAGGAAATAAAAACCTACACTAACACCCCCCCTTAAGCGCTGCTTAGGTGGATATAAAGATGGGTCCCGACAAATGAAGCCTGATGAGGTACCCATATACATAGAAAATTCCCCCAAATAATGAGAAGCCCAGTCCCACAAAAAAGAAGTATGCCACCCCATAATAGAGAGAGAAATGAAGTGGAAGGACAAAAAATCCCCCCCAAAGAGATCCAATGGTAGATGCTCTAAACTGGATGTAGAAGATGGTCCATGATCGTTGAACAACATTCCTCCCTTTAGGAAGAAACAAAACCAAAGGTGTATGCAAGCTATTTCCCCACTCTTGAAAGGAATATGTAGGAAGAACACGCAAGATGAATGAAGTCTCTGAAGTTAGCTCAAGTATCCCCATGTCGATGCTGAAAGATGCCATAATCAAATCAGGCATTCTAGGCCACACTGCTAAAGATGACAAATCAGAATCTCCTAGAGACTGATGTAGAGCATAAGCCAAAGACTCAAGTATCTCCTCTGAAGATATCTTCTCCAAATGATGATCCAAAGTATCCATACTCATGTCAAACTGTAGGGAATGATCATGTAGAGAGTGAAGAGGAGGGTCAAAGTGATCCCTCACAACATCTGAAGAAAATTTTACTTCATTATAGAGAAGATGAATATCATCAATAGTGTCTCCCAAATCTGCAATATGTGTCTCCATAAACAAGTCTGAAATACCTGTCAAAAGATCATCCCAAGCTGAATCTGAAAGACAATGAATGTCTTGCTGCAAAGAATCACTGGAAACTTTTGAAGAAGCAACATTGGAATTTGAAGTAGCAACAGTAGATGGTGAAGGGGTATCAATGAATTGATCATCCACACAAGATGGGGGAAAAAGAGTCTTAGTATCATCCACAATAGCCTGGTTATCCAAGGAAACATCACTTTCAGATGCAGATTCAATGTCTCCATATAACTGTTGAATGATAGTCCAAGCAGTGAAAGATCACTCAATGTGCTCTATGTGATGTAGAGTATCCTCATAAATAGTAAGACATATTAGTCCATAGACCATGTCATTATTGTTAAACCATGCATTCTTCTTATCACAATCACTTGGTTCAGGAACAAGTCCAAGGAGATAAGGTAGGAGATCTTGCTCAAGGCATTGATTCTTTATCCCTTTCTTCCAAGAAAAATAGTTCTCTGAATTTAGCCTTACAACAGATTTGTGAAATTCATTACTTATATCCATGATTAAACCCCAATAGTGGAACTTTATCTCAGTTCATGATTACAATTAACCCCATTAAAATGTTTTAACCATGATGCATAAAATCATGTTTCTAAAAGAGAATATGTGCTAACAAGAGTCAACACAATGAACCCCCCATTTTTACTCAATCAAAGAACCCCCCCAAAAAAATTTGTTTGGCACTTTATAGATTAGTGCGTTTACAATGCTGGAGTTATTTTCCAGAGTTATACAAATGTCCAAAAATGGACCCAAATACTGAAGTAAAAAAAATTATCTCTGAATAACGACTTCAAACCTACACCAATGTGTAGTGCTCAGAAAAATATCCACTTTCAAAAAATGAATGACCTCAATCCGAGATCATATGAGAAAGTTATAGCGGTTTGAAGTTCAAAAATCGAGAACTGTCCTTCAGATCTGATGAGAAAACTTGAATTCTGGAAAAATGAGGTCACTTGAAAAAAATACGATTATACCACTGTAAAAAGCATGTGATTCCACCCCTTTTCAAAAAAAAATTCACTGAAAATTACCTCCATATGGCTGAGAACGAGCCATTTGAAAATCAGGTGGAAAAATGAAAATTGCAATGGTGAGGGGTCCAGCTGAAGCTTTCTGATGCAATTTCCACATGATTATTTGTCTGCATGAAAAAACTAACTAATACCCAGATGGTTTTTCGATGCAACGAACAAAACCCAGAAGGCGTTTTTCTTTACCACATGTGCAAGATGTAGCTGTAGTGTAAAACAACGTCTTTTACAAGAAAAAAAATGACATGCAAAGCTCCCGGTGTCCGATCTGTACGCACCTTATATGGAAATGGGGGTTTTGGGGCCTTCCAAACACAATACAAATGTTCTTTTGGCCTGAAAATACTCCGTTTGAAAGATGCTTCATAAAATATGAGCGTCAAACCTCCATTTGCAACTTTTTCACACGATCTCCAAATCAGATGAGATGAAAGCAATTTCTGAATTTCTCGAGCCTTCTAGACATGTTGGAACAATCAAAAATTTTGCAATCACTCAGATCTCACAAAAAATTGTATGCAAAAGAAAGGTGTTAATGGGTCTTGTTATATCCTTTCTGATTCTCCAGATCGTTATAAAACACAAGAGAATAGCATACGGGATTGACAAGATCTTACAGAACTCAATCTCTCAATCAGGAATCAAATAAACCTAAAACTCTCAAACTATAGCTCTGATACCATGTTAGAAATCTTGAATAAGATTAAAAACCAGAATCTGAAAGAGAGATCTAAGCTACATAAACTGAAATGCAAATGAAAGCAAACCAACGATTTTGAGAGACATGCAAAAGTCGAAGAGACGAAATTGCATTAAGAGCTCAAAGCAAGAGAATGGAAAAGTAACAACACAATGCATTCAATATATTGATTGAAAATACACGCTTGGTAGCATGTTTATATAGGCAAGAGATAGGGGTGTAGGTGGCAACACCGACCAATGAGGAGCAACCATCTATCGGACTAAAGATAGCAAGTATCTTCCCAAGATAGATAATGGATGCTCACATGTAGGAAGGTGACACTTCATAATCCTCTCACCTAATTAAACATGCTTTATTAACCTAAGCAAGATTAATAAAAGGTGTAGGAAAAAACTATAAATAAAGGGAAAATAAATATCTCAACTAGGAAATAAAAACCTACACTAACAATATAGAAATTACATAACAAAAAATGATATATTTAACAAAATAATCACTTACCGCCACTAAACAATCACTCTCCTCGAGGGAAAGGTTCACATGATGATGAGGTGTGTTAAAGCCTTGTAGAAACCATCCAAAGAGAAATTAAACTAAGAATCAATAATGATTTGATTTTTCAATAACTAACAGCTATAACAACGAATGTAAATTGAAATTTAGTAATCTACCTCATACCTCTATGAGGGGCATCAAGGAGTGCATAGTAGATGAAACACCAAGCTCCATTGCCCTATGAATATTTGGAGGTGTATCCACTTCCAAATTTTGAAAATAAAATAACAAATTATTCAATCATGAAAACTACAATAGTGATGCATGTCATGGCTTATAATGTATGAGATAATGAACAAAATTTTGAGTACTTATTAAACTATATATTTCTAACTATCATGCTTACTATTTTCCCTATCCATAGCTTGTTCGAAATCAACTACTTTTAGGCTTTTATCCATAGCAACAAGGCGGTGAACCGTTTGATAAAATGCTTTGGTAGACATGTACAATAACTATGGTAGCATAGAGAAGGTAGTGAATTGTTTGAAAAAATGCCTCAAAAAAATGGGTTCTCATGGTGATGGAATTCCATTACAAACAAATGATTCATGGCATTCCATCACCATGAGACCACATTTTTTCAAGGCATTTTTTCAAACTACTCACTACCTTGACTATGATATTGCTTACTATTATGCTTTGATATATTTTTTCCAAGCATCCATAGTTTGTTGGAAAGCACCTATTTTAGGATTTTAGCCATAGCAGCAAGGAAGTAAGTAGTTTGATAAAATTATTTGGTAGACATGTATGAAAAATGTGGTAGCATAGAAAAGGCAGTGAGCTATTTGAAAAAATGCCTCAAAGAAATGTGGTCTCATGGTGATGGAATGGAATTCCATCACCATGAGACTTCATTTCTTTGAGGAATTTTTTTAAAATACTCACTACCTTGTCTATGCTATTACTTACTATTATGCTTTGATAAAAAAATTCCAAGCATTCATAGTATGTTGGAAAGCACCTTTTCTAGAATTTTAGGCATAGAAGCAAGGAAGTTCAAGTAGTTTCATAAAATCCTTTGGTAGACATGTATGGAAAATATGGTAGCATAGAAAAGGTGGTGAGTTGTTTGAAAAAATACCTCAAAGAAATGTGATCTTGTGGTGATGGAATGGCATTTCATCACCATGAGACCACATTTATTCGAGGATTTTTTTCAAAATACTCACTGCCTTGTCTATATTATTGCTTACTATTATGATTTGATATATTTTTTCCAAGCATCCATAGTTTGTTGGAAAACACCTAATTTAGGCTTTTAGACATAGCAACAAGGAAGTGAGTAAATTAATTAAATGCTTTGGTAGATGTGTATGTAAAATGTGGTAGCATAGAAAATGCGGTGAGTTGTTTGAAAAATTCCTCAAGGAAATGTGGTCTCATGGTGATGGAATGGCATTCCATCACCATGAGACCACGTTTCTTTGAGGAATTTTTTCAAACTACTCACTACCTTGTCTATGTTATTGCTTACTATTATGCTTTGATAGATTTTTTCCAAGCATCCATAGCTTTTTGGAAAGCACATTTTTTAGGATTTTAGACATTGCAACAAGGAAATGAATTGTTTGATAAAATGCTTTGGTAGACATGTATGGAAAATGTGGTAGCATAGAAAAGGCGATGAGTTGTTTGAAACAATGCCTCTAAGAAATGTGGTCTCATGGTGATGGAATGGCATTCCATCGCCATGAGACCATATTTCTTTGAGGAATTTTTTCAAACTACCCACTACCTTGCCTATGCTTACTATTATTCTTTGATAGATTTTTTCCAAAAATCCATAGTTTGTTGCAAAGCACCATTTTTCAGGCTTTTAGCCGTAGCATCAAGGAAGTGAATTGTTTGATAAAATGTCTTAAATAAATTGGATCTCATGGTGATGGACATCACCATGAGACCACATTTCTTGGAGGCATTTTTTGAAAAAACTCATTGATTTGTCTATGCTATTGCTTACTTATATTATTTCATATATTTCTTCCAAGCATCCATAGCATAGACAAGGCAGTGAATTGTTTGAAAAGATGCCTCTATAAAAAGTGGTCTCATGGAATGCCATGATAAGCAAATGCAATTGGTAGCTGCTCCTAGTTATTACTTATGCTATGTGAAGTAATTGCATCACTGCTTATGTTGACTTTCTAAACAACTATATTGTAGTTAAAATTTTGTCATCTATCAACATCTAGTTATTAGTTATGGAGTGTGAAGTAATGCTTTGAGTTTGAAAGATATGCAATGCAATTTAATCAACAATACGAATATAAACTAAACAAATTTATTAAGTATAATTCATTAGTTAAACTATTTATTCTGTTACCTTTGTGTAGGTTTTTCTAACTCCACTGTCACTGTGAGGCGTTCCCACAAAACCTCCAATATTATCCTATTCAACATCCAAAATTAGATATTAGAATACCATTCATATAATAATGATATTAACATGTAATAAATTTATAATTGTTTACTAGCTACATACCTCAATGATAGATGTAGTGGAGTAATAAGCAGGTGTAGGGCCAGTGTATCTAGTATCAACACTATGACCCTAAAAATTTATTAAAATCATAAAACTAAATTAGTTAATCTTGCAGTTCAAAATTGAAATTTAGGAAATTGAACTCAATGAACAAGCTAACATTTACCTGAGTGTCGATTTCATAAGCCTCATTCAAGATGTTAGCTACCCTCACCATCTCCATATCTACAGACGTATCATGTGTAGTATCCTCCTGAGTGTCATTAGGGTCATATGAACAAGTCATCCCACAAGCTTGACACGAATGGGGTGGAAGCCCACGACTTGAAGACTCCCCTAGATTTCATTGTAGTATAGGGCTGGTATGTTGGATGACACTCTGGGTCAAAGAGGTGATAGCCTGCAAAGTTTCTACCTTGGCACTCTCCTTCACAATGGAAGGGATAACAATGTGCTCATGATTTGACCTAGCAAGAGCTCATCTCACTTGTCACCTAGAATCTTGTCATGCACCTGGTCTATCTTGAGCCGACCCCCCACCTCTCCCTTGGAAGTCCCTCATATCAAAATAATTCAATATTTTTTTCAAGATGAACTCACAATATAGTTTCCTCAGGAAATATTGTGGGACTTCACAATTCTTGCATGGTGGGTAATCAAAACCATGTACCACCTATCCCAAAAAAAAATATTGATCCCTTGGTGGTGGCACCAATGGATAGGAAACCTCTTCACATTGAGGTCAAGATTTTGATTTGTGTGTGGGTCAATGAATAATGAGCACAAATCTAATTTTGTAATTTTTGTATCTTTTACATCTTTATATGATAATTTATCCTAGTAAAAAATTCTAGCCACCTACCTCTTATCTTTCCAACCACCTAATTTTTTTTTATTGCATCTACATGTTTTAACAATTCTTTAAGTGAATGTGCAAAAAAAATTATCTCCATGGTTAAACCTGCTAGATCGTTCAACCTTGTGATCAACTCCTCAAATTTGCTTTTATTGTTTTCAATTACCCCCATTAATTTTTGTTGAGTTCCAGGAGGATGTTGAGGGATTGGTGGAGGATATTTTTTTTGTGGTTGTTGAACTTGGATTTTTTTCATGTTATTATTGCTCTAGTTGTTGAGGATTTTCAAGATGGTTTTGAAGAGGGTTTCTAGGATCATTAAGATTTCCTATAAATTCAACAAATGAATATTAAAATAACCTAAAACTAACAAATTCACAACAACAAAAAAATAATCCTTACATATTCGACCTCCCCATTGAAGTGGTAGCATCCTGGCGATGAAATAGCAACAATTTGATGGAAAATTTGCAAGATTGTCTCCTCCCAGAATGTGAGCACGCAAGA
Source organism: Sequoiadendron giganteum (assembly GCA_007115665.2). NCBI lineage: Eukaryota > Viridiplantae > Streptophyta > Pinopsida > Cupressales > Cupressaceae > Sequoiadendron > Sequoiadendron giganteum. The sequence goes on from CM021104.1 coordinate 125,391,826, forward strand.
GAGTGGTTTTTGGCCATGGGCAGCAAAAAATCCAGTCAGCATACAAATGAATTCAAATTTTTTATTTGTTATAATAGCTCATAACGCGAGCGCATTATTCTGTGCTCACATTATAGAATAGGCTCAATGTGGTTGATCCTTAGGCTTGGCACACCAATCCATAATGCGAGCACGTTATAACGTGCTCACATTATAGCCTATCAAAACGTTTTGTAAATTTTTGCCACAATTTGGCCCCCCATATTTTTGCACCCACCCAAACCTATTTATAATCAGAACATGGGTGGTCCTAAAATTTTGCAAGTATCTCACAACACAGTAGGAAACTCAAGGAATACAAGAAATTTCACTTATGTGCAACAGAAGGTACCTATAGTACAAGTATCAAACCCACCAAATACTTCCATGAATAATTCGTATCCATTCCCACCTAGGTAGGGAAGAATAGGATATCAGAATCATATCCAACAGGTTGGGTATCATCTACATCAGGGCTCTAACCAAAACATACAAGGAAAAATTCACCATTACAGAGGTCCTACTCAAAACATCCAGCAAGGCATGCATAATTATCAGTTCCAACAACGACATCAACATCAGCACTATCAGGCCAACCAAAACTAGTTTGCAAGGGGACCCATGAACATAGATAGATTTAGATCACTTGATTTTCATGGGATTCAAGGGTATATGAATCAAATTGATAATGATGTGATAAATTTCATCCCAAAAATCTTTTGGGAGCCACTCTATATCAAGAGAAGATCACATTAGGGTGTTTGAAACAGTAATAGATGGTTTTGATGTGCGACATGAAGATGTTTAAATGACATTTTTTATGCAACGCCTAATCAAAGATGCCAAGGATTGGTGTAAAAACTTAATTGATCATGCTTCAATAACCTCTTGGCCTAAATTTAAAATAATTTTTAAAGAGCAATGTGGGGACCATTTGATCTAAATTTTTCCTTGCATGAACTAAAAAAATTATAATGAATTAGTTGTAGACTTTAATACAAGATTCATGAAGCCATTCAACAAGATTCCTCCTCACTTAAATCCAACTGATCCTATTTTCTTGATCTTCTATTTAAATTTTTTTGATCCAAAAACCAGTTGGGTGATCCCACAATAATGGGTTACACTTTTTGGCCAAAATTGACATTGAAATCAACATTTTTCACCAAATCTTCACTTTTGTACGCCTATAGAAGCTAGACCATTAATAATTTGAAGATGAAGAAAAATAGTGATTTGTGATATTTTGTGTTGAGAATCTAATTATATTTTTTTTTTAAATAAAAAATAAATTATGAATTATTTTATGTAGTTTTAATTAACTTATTTTTTTTACTAAAAATCATTTTCAAAAACTGATGCTTACTTTCAGCTACATAACTTTTTTTATAGAAAGCATACAATTCTAATTTTTTAAATACAATGTTTTCACACCATTATCTAGTGGATGGATATTTTTTCAAAATTGTTTTTTTGCATATATATTTTTTAATTAATTTTATAATTCATAGTAATTATAATTTGGATATATTATACTTTCAGTTGCATAACTTTTTTTGTATTCATTTGAATTAACTTACTCTTTTTTTTTTTGAATAAGGAATCAATAACTAGTATACATGAATTTTTAAGAATTTTTTTTCTCTCTTTTCCTATTTTTCCGTATGTGTGAAATAAAGACCTCGATGTTCATTAAAAACCCTACATTCACAAGAAATAAAAAAAATAATATAATAATAAAATTAAATATATTTAAAATTATACTTTTTGGGAAGCTTATAATAAGTACTACATGTTTACAAAGAAATAATTTTATATAAATTAATTTGATCCCCTAAAAGGTAAATCAAAAGTGGTTTTTTATCAACATTTTGATAGGTGTAGAGGAGACTCCATTATAGGTATGGTTTAAAACTAGCGGCTTTCTATCCAAGGGGGTTTGATATAAGTGGGTTTGATCAAACCCTCTTCAATTAAAACCCTTAAAATGGAACCTTTTTAAGGCTTAAATCATTATATTTTCTAAAAATATGTGATTTCAACAAAAATCAGGATGTCCCAAAAAGTGTAACCCATTATTGTGGCAGCACCCAGTTATGAGCTTAAGACAAGGAATTTTCTTGTCCTCGTTGAAACATTCAAAGCTATATTGAATATAGAGAACAATCGAGAGGCTTCAAGAAATATAGGAAGAAGGGATGGAGCTAGAGTACTACAAAACCCTAGCCCCCATCAATAGAAGTGACCAAAGAATTATAGAAATGATAGACCAAGGTTGCATGATCTTACATAACAAATTGGAAGGATGGAAAGCTATTTTGTAATGATTAAAGACAAAATGGGAGTAAAGATACTCTTGATCCACTAAAAAGGCGTGAAAAAAATATGGTGGAGAATACTCCATGGTGTATACCTTGAAACCTCCCTCACTCTCATGAATACTACATATTAGCACAATCTATTTATAAAGATGAAGGTTAGTATGACCAAGAAAGAAGTGATCACACTATAAGCATGCTGGTAGCTAGATCTCATGGAATGTACAAAGAATATTCAACTTCAAAGGAATATAGCTTTGGGTATGATGTGGATGATCAAAAGTATAATGTTCATATCGGCCTACAAGAAGTATTTTTAGACCAATAAGATGATGATATAGGAGTGTCTCGGATCAATACTTCCATTCAGATATCAAACTAGGTCCAACTAGGAAGGCCTATTGAATAAGAAATGAAAGCACTTACAGTTGTTGTTGTGGCACAGGCTAAGATAAATTACAACCTTAGAAACATAAATGTGAATCCTGACCAAGGGACACCTGGAGGTCTGTTTATGAAGGATCAATAAAAGAATAAAAAGATCACTGTAACAAATCACAAGAATGAAGAAAATAAGCCCCAAGAGATGACTCAAAAATATGTGCCAAAAAAATTTGCACAAAATGAACAAACTAAAATAGCGTTCAATACTAAACACCATGTGGAGGAGAGAAAACCCGCCAAGGTAGAAATGGGTAAAGCAGAAATAAACTCACCTTCTTTTGATATGGCACAAGACCTTTCCCAAGTTAAGATGTCATTACCACTACTATAAACGATGAAGATCTAGATGAATATAGAAATAATTCTATCAAGTTGATTCCAAACATACCAAGCAAGCTTGGAGGTCAAAGTAGAACTATTACTAAATCAAAGAATAATAAAGCACAAGTTAATAATGTCAAAGAAGAGACCATGAAAACTCTTGAGGTATACTTGGGAACTACTCTCACAAAAAAAAACAATCCCATATAGATCCTTTCTACACCACCTTGCTAATAAATAATAAATTGGTGAAGAACTACATGATTGATTCAGGCACAAAAATCGATATTATTCTCATGGCAGTTATGAAAGAATTAGACTTATGGGTGGATACTACCTATGGGAAATTTTATGTCATGGATAATAGGTTTGTCCATGTTATTGGTGTAATGTGGGATGTAGAATTGAAATTGTTTGCATACCCTAAAGCCACATATAGAACTGACATTACTATGGTTGACACTCCACCCTATTATGGCATGTTATTATCAAGGCAATGGACTATTGAAGTGGGTGGAAATGTATAGTTGGACTTGTCATATGAAACCATACCCATAAATGGAAAATAAGTTAAACTATATAGAGAACCATGATCAGAGCAATTAGTGGAACACATTGACCCTAATATGATGAATTTATTTTGTGATGTAGATTTGGGAAACTTTAGAATTGAATGAACACAACTAGGGTTGCAAAATAGTGACCCTATTAGCAACACATCCTAAAAGGATGAATCGAACATCTGGTAGATGTACTTTGATGGCACTTGTAGTAAAGAAGGCAATGGGGTAGGTGTGGTATTTATTGTACCTAGTGGTAAAGCATTCAAATACTCATTTCTGTTATCCTTTGAATGCACTAACTACATTGCAGAATATGAGGCACTATTGGTAGGTCTAAATATTGCTACTAAGTATGGGATCAAACTACTAACGGTGTATGGGGATTTTGAGTTAGTTGTCTCACAAGTCAGAGCCAGATATGCTTCAAAAAATAAAAGACTCAAATGATACAAGCATGTTCTGTGGGACACATTGGAGCTCTTTGATGCATTCTCCATAGAATGGATAGAAAGATCAAATAATATAATGGTGTATTTCCTTGTAAATGTGGCCTTGAATGGGATGATATCATGTTGGCAAGCATTTTAGAGGTTGAGTTCAAAACTAGACCATTTACCCTTGATAATATCTATAACTGGAAGGTGTTCAATGATGAAAATGAACTAATAAGGTTTATTCAATGTGTTGATTAGTATGAAGCCCAGCAGATATATTTTAATTATTTTGTGGAAAATATAGATGGAAAGATATTATTTTTGGTCAAGAAGTGGTACAGCTAAAAAAAATAAGATACCAAAAGGATTGGTAGCCCTGGAAAGATTCTTTGATGGAAATGACCAGTCCCTATTAAAGAAGGTACCAATTAATCAAGAAGACCTTGAGGAAACAAACCTTGGAACTAAAATGGCCCCAAATAATGTGTACATAGGTAGAAAGATCAATCCAAAGGTAAGATCTAAACGATCATAATCTTATTAAGTAAATATAATCATGTATTTGCATGGTCATATGATGACCTTAAAGCTTATAGAGAATATTTATTCTAGCATGAGATTCCCTTGAAGCTAGACACCAAACCTTTTAGACAAAAGCAGAGATCCATAAACCCCATGTTGGCACCTAAGATAAAGGAAGAACTGATGAAACTCTGGGATGGAGGAATAATAAAACCCATTAGGAATTCATCTTGGGTATCAAATTTAGTACCATTCATAAAAAAGAATGGAGATATAAGGCTATGTGTGGATTTTCATAATTTTTATGTTTCATCACTTAAAGATAACTATCCACTCCCTAATATGGAGGAAATATTACAAAGAGTGACTAGATGTGATTTTTTTTCCATGATGGATAGCTTCTCAAGTTATAACCAAGTCAAAGTAAAATAATCAAAACAATATAAGACTGCCTTCACTACACCATGGGGAACATATGTGTATGTAAGAATTCCATTTGGCCTTACGAATGTTGGTGCAACCTTTTAGAGAGTTGTGGATGTAGCCTTTGCAAACCTAATTAACATCATAATGGTTGTTTATCAGGATGACCTAACAGCCTATTCAAAAATATCAAAGGATAATTGCCTACACTTGGATAAAATATTCATTAAAGCATTGGAATATGGGATGTCTTTGAATCCAAAATAGTGTCATTTTGTAGTAACAAAAGGGAAATTAATAGGGCACATAGTCTCCAAAGAGGGATTCATAATTGATCTAGAGAGAGTGAAGGCTATTGATATGGTGCCTATCCCCAAAATGGTGAAATTCATTCAATCATTCTTTGGCCAAATTAACTTTTTCAGAAGATTCATCTCTAATTTCACTGAAATTGTAAAGCCAATATCAAAAATGCTAAAAAATGGAGCACAAGTTGATTGGACAATTGAAGCTATAGATACATTTGTTTCAATAAAGAGATCCATCAAAGAAGCTCCTATGTTAAAATTCCCATACTTCAGCAAACCCTTCCAAATCTTCTCTTTTGCATCTTACCATACTATTACTACTATCATGTTGCAAAAGAATGAAGAGGGGTATGAGCAACTAGTCTCATTTTTCAGTAAGTCACTTCAAGGGGATGAATTAAAATATGATGCTACTAAGAAACAGACCTATACAATACTAAAATTTGTAAAATCATTTAGGCCATACCTAGTTGTACAAGTGATTGCTTACGTGCCAAATATAGTAGTTAAATATTTTTTTGTGCAAACTGAAGTGACAGGGAGGAGGTGTAGATGGATAAACAAGATCCAGGAATTCAATATTGAGATCCAAATTAAAAATCTTGTGAGAGGGAAAATCTTGGCAAGACTAGTGGCTAAATCCAACCTAGAGGCTTCCCAAGTATGCAACATTGAAGAACAGAAGAATATTATTTTGAGCATTGAACATACACACTGGTATACAGATATAGCTTATTACCTCAAGCATATGAAGTGTGTTGATAATATGAATGAAAACTAGAAAAGAACACTAAAACTTCATGCTTCAAAATATTTTTTTATCAATGGTGGATTGTTTTGGAAAAATAAAGATGGTGTCCTATTATTCTACTTGGATGAGGAACAAGCACAGTAGGTCCTGAAAGTAATGCACGAGGGTATGTGTGGGGGCCATTTTTTTGGCTAAAACCACTACATATAAGGTACTTAGATTCAGTTACTATTGTCCAAGGGTCTTTGCAAATGCTCATAGATATGTAAGGAGGTGTGAAGCATGTCAAGAGTTCTCAAGGAAACAAAAAATTTAATGAGATTTACCTTTAAGACCCATGCAGGTTGAAGCACCATTTCACCAATGGGGTATTGACTTTATAGGAGAGATAATGGATAATCAAGTGGGGGGAATAGATGGATACATGTAGCCACTGACTACTTTACCAAATGGATTGAGGCAATCCCCACAAATCAAACTACTAGAAAAGTAGTAATCAACTTCTTGTTGGACAATATCATCACAAGGTTTGGAGTCTCTATTAGATTTATCACAAATAATGGGATGTGATTTAGATCAGATGAATTTAAGAAATTTTTTGATTCCTATGGCATAGTAATCTCTTATGCTTCCCTCTATCAACCTCAATCTAATGCGCAAGTTGAATCCAGTGCAATAAGAGAATTTTGAAGATAATTAGAAGAATGCTAGACAATAACAAGAAAGGTTGGGATTTGAAATTAAGATTAGAATTATGGGTAGATAGTATAGCACTAAAGAAAGCTACTATAAAATCTCCTTTTGAATTGGTGTATGGAGCTCAAGCAAGGATGTTACTGCACAACTTATTGCATGTCTAAAAATTCATATTACAAGAGGATATGGATATCCCTAAGCCCATGGAAGAAAGGATGGAACAATTGGAAGAATTGGATGAAACTAGGTCTCAAGCATAGAAGAAAAATGAGAAAATGCATCTTCAAATGAAGTATTTATTTGACAAGAATACTAAGGATAGAAAATTTCAAATTGATGACATAGTTCTTATGTGGAATGCCAAAAATCAAGATAAATGAAAGCATGGGAAGTTTGATGCATAGTTAGGCCCATTTTTCATTACAAGAAAGTTTGGTGAAGATTCATAGTACTTATAAAACATGACAGGTAAAAATCATGAATTTCCAGTGCATGGACAATTTTTGAAACATTTATTTTCTTAAGAAAAGATCTTTTTTTCATGCATAGTAGTTTAGGTTTGTTCCCCAATTTTATTTTTCCTTTTTATGTACATTTTTTGACATTTTGGTTTGTGTCCCAGAGATGGCCTCTAGATTCTTGTGATTCCTAGTAAGTCATTCACCCCCAACTAGAGTCACTGTTAAAACTATCAAAATTTGCATAAACTTAGCCTTAAAAAACCCAAACTCTAAGCTAGAAACAAATTATGTTCTGCTATGATTCCTTTATACACCTTGATATTCAATGTGTCACATCAATTTTTCATTATAATTATCCCATTTCTTCTCCATAGTTATTTCCTTAAGATCAAACTTATTTTCAAATCCTAATATAAACTATATTGAAGAGACAATGCCATATCGGTAGGACTTGCTTCAAATTCCCTTCGATAATTTGAATGAAATATTATCAAAGACACATTGACATATCGGGAGGAGACAGTTTTGATTCCCTTCCATGAAAATATTTGCATTGAAAACATAACATTTATTGCCTCAGATTTGATAATATAAAAGAAAAGGAATTCATCGGCCAAAATCAAAAAATATGATTTATTTTGAATGGGCCCATAAATATATCGAAGTAACAAGGGAATATCGAAGAGACGGTTTGTAAGACTTCTGTAAAGAAAATTTTGAAGAGACTTCAGGATATCAGAGTGAGTAATTTTAAGTCCCTTTGATATCCTGAAAAAAAAATAAGCATATGATTGGTGTGAGGGTTATATTAGAGAGAAGTAAATATTGGCAGGAACAGAATATTAGTCCCTTTGAAATCCTTAAAGATGAGAAAAGAATAATATTGAGGAGGTTATCGGGGAGAGAGAGAGAGATATCAGCAAGAATGAAGTATTGGTCCCTCTAATACAACAAAGGCCCATCAACCCACTTTATTGACATGACAATAATTTTCTGAGGATAAAATTGGCGGTGATGACAATTTAATTAATATTCAAAATGTTGATGATGACATGAAATTTGTCATTAGATAACATTTATGAACCATAGCTGATTGAATTATAGATCAAATCCTGGCTTATTTGGTCCTAAAAAATCCTTGAGCATCCAGAAAAGAGGGAGACAGGGAATGTAGCAATGGATTAACGAAGAAGGAACCAGAGAAAGTATTGTTGGTTCAAGTAAGTGCATAAGCTTGAATTGAATTTTTCTAGTATCCAAACTAGTTGAAATAGAAAATAAAAATTAGGGTTTGGTTTATTTTTGCGAATTGATATTATGGCAAGCACTTCTGGAAATCTAAAACTAAGACACAAAAATTAGAAACTCAACACTTGAATCAAGACCTCATAGATCAATGCCCCGGTTCTCGACCAAGGTCTAGAAGAGCTGCATAATTAAATCTTAAAGCCAAAAAGTTAGAAAATAGACAAAGTGAATTAGGTGATACATGGACTCCAACAAGGGGCTATGAATTTTTTATATATCATTACAAGAAAATACATAAGCATCAGCTAGTATCCAACCCATGGAGATTCAATCTAGGAAGACTAATAGTATCCAACGTGTTCATCAATGTGGAATTGATCAAGGTACTTGCAAAAAAATATGACCCATAAACATGAATGATCTACTTTGCAGATGGGTCTTCCTTTGTTCATGTCACAAAGAATTAAAGATATCCATGGTGTTTCAATTAGACACCAATACAAATATGAAATTCAGAATTAGAGATCTTCTAGAGTATGAAAACATGGATACTAGGTACAAGAGATGGAGGTTTCCATTGCGTAGACCACGTACTGAAGGAAATCGACTTAAAGTATTTTCAGATGAAGAACACCCTTTATTCTTTGTGACTTCCTTTCAATAATATTTCTAGTACATTACTCTACCAGTCAAGTGTTGGGTCTGGACACTCTTGCATTGGTTTCCATAGCTCCAATGTGTTGGATATTGTGGTTGTGTTCCTGATATGTGGTTGTCATTGATGTCAACACTATTAGTATTAAGGATTTTGAAGGTTCTATATGTCGAAGATATTGAGAAAATTAGAATAAATATGTTGCAGGTAGTCTGTGAAGTTGTGATGATCAGAATGGTGGAAAGTTGTGTACATTGATAAAAAAAAGTCATGTATTAAAGGTTTTGTTATTGAACCTATCTAGTATGTTATCCAAAATTTTCAGTGGTACACATCAAGATTGGAGTGAGTTATGAGTTTATGAATTCCTACAATTATTATGTTACTGTAGCAAGTGTTTTTGGAAGAAGAGAATGCAATTCTGGTAAATTAAGTTGTTGTGTATGCTACTGTAATATTTAGTGATGATTCTAGATCGTGCTTTATCATTGTGGTATGTCTGCATTGATCATTTTTCTTGTGATCAAATATTTTCCTTTGTGTGTTTGAGGTTTTCATTTTCTTGGCCGACATAATGGTGGTAGCATGTTGTTGATCCTTATGGATTAATATTTTAATGTTTGGCATGTTTGATGATGTCGATTTAGGTCCCCATTATGTTGTGATTGACTTAGGTTGGTGCACATTGAGATTTGTTCAGGAATTGGGCTGAAAATTTGTGTTTATCTATTATTCATTTATGGCCAACAGATTTGTTGATGCAAATTCATGTAGCGGATATATAAGAGAGATTGTTTCCTCATTTTGATGTATGCTCGATCAATTTATATGAAGTGTGAATGAAAAATGTGTGAATAAAGATCAAATCATTCGATTTCAGAGCAGAGTGTAAAGAAGATTGAGCGAAGTGTGAAGAAGTGTTTCTATGCCTAATCGGAACTATCATCGGACTTTTGCAGAAGCTAATTTCTCAGTTCAACCTCATTAGATGGATTTAATCTGATTATTTTATGTAAGGAAGTGAGCCTCAATGTGTCTGAATGCATGTGCATTCCTTATCCATTTTTTATTATACTTCTAACGGGGTATAATCTTGTGGACTAACATCCACTGTGGTCTTCCCCTAATAGGGTTTCCATGTATAAAATCTTGGTGTTCATGTGTTTCTAATGTTTTGTTGATTCATGCTTTCACTGTTAATTATCAGATCTGAGATTAAATGTTAATAAGGTTGAATAAGTATTAAAATTTTGTGACAACTAATTCACCCCCCTCTCAGTTGTCTATTCTTGTTTTGCCAACAATTGGTATCATAGAAGGTTCCTCTAAATAATTTTAATAGCTTGAGGTGATACGAGATGGCATCATACAAGAAGGATAGTCCCAGATTTGATTATACAAATTACTCTCTATGGAAGGTCAGAATGGAGTGTCATTTGAAGTGCATTAGTGAACCCTTCTGGAAGATTAAAAATAATAGATATAATATTCCTCGGAATGGTCCCAGTAATCCTGATGAGATCAAAGAAGCTGAAACTAATATCAAGGATATAGAAGCATTGTTAAGTGCTTTGACAGATTTAGAGATGACAAATGTGATAGGTTTGAAGATAACACATGAGATCTGGAAGAAATTGGAAACATTGTATGAAGGAGGTGCACAAGTGAATATTGCTAAGCTAACAAGTCTAAAAGGCAAGTGGGAGAACTTGAAGATGAGTGAAGATGAAAACATTGTTGCTTTCATTCAGAAGATAAATGAACTAGTGATGGGTATTAGGTGTGTCGATGGAATTATGGAAGAAGATGAGATTATGGCTAAAGTGCTTAGATCAGTGCCTACTTCTTACAAAATAAAACCTCATGCTATTGAAGAGCTCAAAATAGTAACAAATGTGACAAGAGACATGTTGATTGGTAAACTTGTTGCTTTTGAGTTGCGTGAATTTGGTGAGTCTACTCCTAAGACAGAATTTGCATATAAAGCTATTGTATCCAGAAAAAGCCAACAAAGATATGATCTAGGAGAAAGTTCTAGAAAAACATTCAAATATGAATATGAGATGAGACAAATTGAACATGAAGAAAGAGAGCTAGAAGAGATGGAAGCATTGATTGTGAAAAGAGAAGCCAGAGGTCAAGGCAAGTATAGAGGAAAGCTACCTATTAAATGTTTCTCTTGTCATAAGATAGGTCATTTTGCATCAATGTATCCTGAAAGAGATTCTAAGTACAAACCTGACAAGTCTATATTTTAAAAGAAATGTTATTATGTTGAAGAAGGTGTTACTGATGATGAATCTGATAAAGAAACTGGAAATGAAGATGGATGGGTATTCATTTCTATCAAGGAAAATGGTATGGTGTCCACTGAATCTACTAACAATTAGAATATTGAGAAAGCTCTTGCAGCCAAAATTGATGAAAAGGATGAATGGGTGATTAACAGTGAATTCTCACATCATATGATTGGTGAAAAAAGAAAATTTGTAAGCTTGGAAAAGTATGATGGTGGTGTTGTAATATTTGGAGATAACAATTTTGGTGTGATTTGTGGCAGAGGCACTATTTCTCCTGGTGGTAAATATAATACTAATGATGTCCTTTATGTTGAAGGATTGAAACATAATTTGTTGAGTGTTGGATAGATGGTATACAAAGGATACAATATTCAATTCAAAGATGGTAAGTGTAGGATATTGGGAAGCTCTAGAAATATAATTGCTTCAGGTACAAAGACAAGAGGTAATATTTTTCACCTGAGTGTTGCTAGTGAAAGTTGTTTGATTTCTCAAGTTGATATAAGTTGGTTATGGCATAGGAGGTTGTGTCATGTGAATTTTTATAACATTTTCAAAGTAAGCTCCACTCAAGCAGTTGGAGATCTACCTAAGTTAGTGAAGCCTACTAACACTATATGCAAGGAATGTCAAATGGGAAAGCAAACAAGAATTTATTTTCACAGAAAAAACATCATTCTAATGGAGTACTAGAGCTAGTACATACTAATATATGTGGTCCATCCAGAATCAAAAGTCTACAAGGAGAAAGGAAATTTATGTTTATTATTGATGATTACTCTAGGACGATACGGGTTGCTTTCTTGAGAGAAAAACAGGAAGCACTAGAAAAGTTCAAATTTTTCAAAGCTATGGCAGAAAATGAGACAAGATTGAAGGTCAAATTCTTAAGATCAAATAGAGGTGGTGAATTCACTTCCCAGGAGTTCAATTTATTCTGTGAAGAACATGGAATCAAAAGACAGTTATCTTCTCCCTAAACCCCTCAACAGAACGAAGTTGTTCAAAGAAAGAACAGAACAATTCTAGATGTTGCTAGAACTATGATGTTGGAAGGTAATGTTCCTCATATCTACTAGGGAGAAGTTGTAAGCATTTTCATATACACTATTAACCAGGTAAATGTTAATGGTAATTTTGGTAAGACTCCTTTTGAGTTGTGGTTTGGTTATAAGCATATTGTTAAGTATTTCAAAATCTTTGGAAGTAGATTTTATATCAAGAGAGATGAATATATTGGCAAGTTTGATGCTAGAAGTGATGAAGGAATCTTTCTAGGTTACTCTACTAAGAGAAAATCCTACTGGTGCTACAATAGAAGATTGAAGAAAATGGTTAAAAGTGCAAATGTCAAAGTTGATGAAGACATTGTTAGATCATCCAGATACTATGGATATGATTTAGATGACCAACAAGATAGTATTGATAATCGAAATAATGTGCAGACACATAATCAAGTTCGAATATTTTTGGTAAATCAAGAGAATCATGAAGGAGAAGCTAGTGGAAGTGCCAAAGAGAGAACAAAAGAACCAGAAGTTAGAGGGAATCCCAAAGTTCCAAGGTATGTAAAGTTGAATCACTCTAAGAATCAAATTATAGGAGACAAGAACAAAGGTGTGCAAACTAGAAGAAGAATTGTATAAGAATATTGCCTGATTTCCAAAAGTGAGCCTAGTAATGACAATGAAGCATGTAAAGATGAATATTGGATGAAAGCAATGAAGTAAGAACTGATGCAGATAGAGAAAAAATATACATGGATTCTTGTTCCCAGAACTCAAGATAAAAAAGTAATTGAACCAAATGGGTCTTTCAGAATAAGCTAAATGAACAAGGTGAAGTGGTCAAAAATAAAGCAAGACCGGTATGTAGAGGATACTCACAAATGGAAGGTATTAATTTTGAAGAAACCTTTGCCCTTGTTGCTAGAATTGAATTTGTAAGGTTATTTCTTGCTTATGCTACTTTCAAGAATTACAAAGTCTATCAAATGGATGTGAAGTCAACATTCCTAAATGGTGAGTTTGAAGAAGAATTTTATGTTGAGCAACCAAATGTATTTCAACTAACTAATGAAAAGGATATGGTTTGCCAATTGAAGAAATCACTATATGGACTCAAACAAGCCCCTAGAGCCTGGTATGCTAGATTGGATAAATACTTGTTGAAGCTTGGATTCAATAAAGGTATTGCTAACAACAATCTATATTTCAAGATGGATCAGGATAAAGAGTTGATTATTGAAGTCATTGTTGATGACATTATTTTTGAAGGTGATGATGACTTATGCATGAAGTTTGTTGATGAAATGAAAAGTGAATTTGAGATTTCAATGATAGGAAAGCTGAAATTATTTTTAGGATTGCAAATAACTCAGTTAGATGATGGAATTTTCATATCTCAGTCCAAATATGTAAGAGAGTTACTGAAAAAGTTTGGCATGGAAGACTCAAAACCAGTTGGTACACCCATGGTAACTGGATGCAAGTTAACATAGAATGATGATTCTCCTAAGGCTAATCAAATAAGGTACAGGTCAATGATTAGTGGATTTCTATATTTGACTTAGACTAGACCAAACATTATGAATGTTTTATGTATGGTTGCTAGATATCAAGTTGATCCAAAGGAATCACATGTGACTGCAATAAAGAGAATTTTCAGATACTTGAAAGGAACATTTGATTTTGGTCTTTGGTATCCTAAGGATGATGATCTTACTCTGAATGCCTTTATAGATGCATATTGGGTAGGAGATTTTGATGATAGGAAAATTACAAGTGGTGGTGCATTCTTCTTAGGGAAGAATTTGGTGTCTTCGCTAAGTAAAATGTAGAATTCCATTTCCTTATTTACTACTGAGGAAAAATATATTATTGGTGCAAAAAATTGCACTCAAGTATTATGGATGAAATAGATGTTGAGAGATATGAGAATTGAGCATAATAAGCCTATTGCTATATTTTGTGACAGTTCAAGTGCCATAAAAATTTCCAAGAATTTGGTGTTACATTCAAATATAAAACATATATCTATCAAGTATCACTTTTTGAGAGACAAAGTGAGTGATAAAGAAGTGAGATTGGAATATGTGCCCACTAAGGAAACAATTGCAGATATCTTTACTAAACCATTGCCTTAGGATACTTTTGAGTATCACAGAGGCAAGTTAGGGGTGATTTCCCTCCTAATCTAAACTAAGATGTAAGTATTTTCATCAATCCATGCACTTACAATGAGATCTTATTTTAGATTGATGTTATGGTAGCTGCTACTTAGGGGGAGTAGTCATATGATTCAGATGATATGTGGTTCAAAGCTTGTGTACCTTTGTCATTGATGTCAAAGGGGGAGAACAATAATGTGAAAAACCTTTGAGGAAGAAAGGGGGAGAAGCATCATGAAAGATGAACAGTGTAAGAAGGAGAAGAATAGTATGAGAAGGAGACAATTTGAAGAGATAGTTGTGTTGATGGTATTTGTCACATCATGTGTTGCCATCAATTCCAAAGGGGGAGGTTGTTGGATGTTATGGTTGTTTTTCTGATATGTGGTTGTCATTGATGTCAACACTATTAGCATTGATGATGTTGAAGGCTGTATATGTCAAAATATTGAGAAAATTAGAATAAATATGTTGTAGGAAGTTTGTGAAGTTGTGATGATCAGAATGGTGGAAATTTGTGTACGTTGATAATAAAAATTCATAAATTAAAGGGTTCTTTTTTAGCCTATCTAGTATGTTGTTTGGAAGTTTCAGTGGTACGCATCAAGATTGGAGTGAGTTATGAGTTTTTGAGTTCCTACAATTATTTTGTTATTATAGCAGGTGTTTTTAGAAGAAGAGAATGTAATTTTGGTAAATTAAGTTTTTGTGTATTCTATTGTGATGTTCAGTGATGATTCTAGATCATGCTCTATCATTGTGGTACGTTCGCATTGATAGGTGTGCTCATGATCGAAGATTTTCCTTTGTGTGTTCGAGGTTTTAATGTTCTTGGCCAACATAATGGTGGTAGCATGTTATGGATCCTTATGGATTAATATTTTAATGTTTGGTGTGTTCGATTATGTTGATTTAGGTCCTCATTATGTTGTGACCAACTTAGGTTGGTGCGCATTGAGATTTGTTCATGAATTGGGCCGACAGTTTATGTTTATCTATTATTCATTTATGGTCAACATAGTTGTTGATGTAAATTCATGTAGTAGATATATAAGAGCGATTATTTCCTCATTTTGATGTATGCTCAGTGAATGTTTATGAAGTGTGAATGTGAAATATGCAAATAAAGATCAGATCATTCGATTTCATAGCAGAGTGTAAAGAAGATTGAGCGAAGTGTGAAGAAGTGTTTATATGCCTAATCGAAACTATCATCAGGATTTTTTAGAAGGTAATTTCTCAGTTCAACCTCATCAGATGGATTTAATCTATTTTTTTTATGTAAGGCAGTGAGCCTTCCCTTCTAAGCAGTGAGCTCTAGGAAATGTGCCTGAATGCATGTGCATTCCTTATTCATTTTTCATTATACTTCTAATAGGGTATAATCTTGTAGACTAACATCCACCGTGGTTTTTCCCCTAACAGGATTTCCATGTATAAAATCTTGGTGTTCATGTGTTTCTGATGTGTTGTTGATTCATGCTTTCACTGTTAATTATAAGATCTGAGATTAAAGGTTAATAAGGCTGAATAAGTATTAAAATTTTGTGACAATTGATTCACCCCCCTCTCAGTTGTCTATTCTTGTTTTTCCAACACAATGTTCTTAGAAATTGATATACAAAACTAGGATGCCAGGTCATTTGACTATCTTGAATACATAGAAAATGATCTCAATAACGCCCTCACCTCTATCAAGAGCAATAATGAATGCATATGTTTCAATAATTTTTCATTATTTATTCATCTCATCCTTCACAAAGGGTATAACATGGAAATTTGGAGTAATCATCTAAAGATAAGAGATATAGATGATAATGGTAACAACAGGCCTATGCAAATGTGGACCACAATATGGGATATTTGGTGTTAGTGAAGTAACATGTTACTAATATCAACTTTTGATAGAGTATTTTGTAAAACCTCTTTACAAATTTCTAGGTCATCCTTGTGACTATAATTTATCACTAGAAGAAGTAAAAATATTTCTCCAACCCAAAGACAAGGATGAAAGAGGGAATTTCAACCATAATTTTGGATACTAGTATGTATAAAATGACTTCAAAAAGATTCGAGTGTATGGGGAGCCCTGTTTCTCCTACCCAATTTTTTTCTAGATAGGATTGCATATTTGGAAATTTTGAGACAAATGGCCTATTTAGATTTTATGTATGTCAAGTGTTATAACAAACAATCACTTATGCCTGGTACACTTTGCTTTGGAGATTTTTCTATTGTTTTTGAAAAGGGATACAAACTTATTGACAAGAAACTAGAGCATTACAATTTCCAAAAGGAAATGAGAGGAAGGATTTTGATCTTGAACAATTTATAAATAATTTCAAGGTGAAGCAAAGGTTGAAAGGATATCAACACATGCTTCTTGTAGAAGATTATCTAATTATAAATTTTGATGAACATCATGTAGCTAGAAGAAGAAATATGTACAATAGAGTGATGGCATTTGAGGCCTAGAAAATGTACAACAATTCATTATACACGAGTTCTTTTTCAAAGTTGAGGATCCTATAGAAAGTTTGGATAAATTGCTTTCACAGTGAATTGAATTAACTAAGGATGTACCACCCTCTATATTTAAAATAAAAATATATGCTCCTATAATAGAATATTTTATGGGAATGCAGGCTAAGAATGAAATCCCATTATGCCATATCTCTCCACAGCCTACCCCAGATATTAGTTTTTTTGTCGATAAATCTATGGCAGGAGAAGATGAGGTGGAAGATAAAGATGAAGGTGTATAGGTAATCAAACCTATTATTGAAAATTATGAGCCTCCATAGAAAATAAATATGGTCATGATAGAATCCTCAGAGCAACTTTCTAATGATGTAAGACACCTTGCAATCCATAAATTCATTTCTTATTATTCTTTTATTAAGTCTCTACAATTCAAATCATTTGTTTATGAGTATAAAGGAAAATTGATAAGAGAGAAGGTTAAGGACATCACTCAAAAGAAAGAGATTGAGGCCCTAAGGGAGCTACAGGAGGAAGTAGATAAGGAAATGGAAAATATTACCTTGAAGAAAAGAAGGGAATAGCTAGAAGAGACCAAAGATATTCTCCTCTCAAGATGGTACATAATCTCTAACATTGTGTTTGATAGCTTCAGAAGGAGTCAAAATAAGACTTTAAAATTGAGCATTCAAGGAGTGGACAAGATCTACACAAGATTAGGATACAATCCTGATAATGCAACTCTACAAATTTTGGCCCTGTATCCACCAGATCAAAGACCAATAGTCATTGATGATCCAAACAAGATCTTTGGTCATATACTTGTTCATAGAGTGGGAAACATTGATCCACTTGAGACTGCAGATCTAAACATTACTGTGGCCAGATTCACTAAATCTCAGATTGAGAAGTTGATGAAGGATAACAAAAAATATGTTACTGAATATGAAAGTTTGAGATAATAAATCACTAAGTACAAAGACAACTTGCCATATTCTTCATGCTCTTACTCACAAGAGATAGATCGTGATGTCAGGCTATTGGAAGTTGTTACTTAAAATCAGTATTGGAAGCATAAGGTTGAAAAGGCCCAAAAGAAATGTGACAAGTTGGAAGAAGAAATGAAATCTATTAAATTTAAGATTGTTTCAAAGATGATAAGAAGAATATTTGAAAAGGTGCTCGAGAAGGCTAATAAGTTTTGGATGACCTACACCAAAACTTACACTGCTCTTCAAGAACATAATAGGCTACAACATAGGTTGATAGAAAAAAGGAAGGAGTTGATTTCTAAAGTAAATATCAATGGTCAAGCACTTAAGTCCTGGGACAAGTTGGTTGATATGCACAATCAATTTCATGATATGCTTATAGAAGAACTTGGTGACTTCTATCATCCATTGGATATGTCTTTTCCTAACTTCTTTAATGATGAAGGTGATCTTAAGGAACAAAGTGTATGGAAAGATGAATTATCTCAATTACTACCTCAAGCTCTCAACACGGTAAATGATGAATTAATGGTGGTCGAAAACACGCACTTGCAACTGGATGAGATGTCTTCTCTATAGTTCACTATGAAGGATTTGATTGTTGTCACTGATATGTGCACCAGTGAAAAATATTTCGAACATATCTCCCATGTCAACTTGTTCACTGCACGAGCGACACAAAAATAGAAAGCATCATCAGATCTGAGATTGTTAGTTTGCAAACATGGATATTTTAAAAACTTTTTAAGCTTTTAATTATGTTTTAGAATGTAATATGATATTAATGATTAGTTGTGTCCCCTTTTAATGGTCAGTAGCTTGTGTGCTTCCTTCATTTTGTATAACAAGGAAACCAAGACCGAAATGAAAAACATAGATAGGGAAAAAATATAAGGAATTAATTGAATATCATTTTGAAATATAGGAAGACTTTTGATACACACTGTAATATCATTTGAAGAAAATTAATAGACAAGAAGTTATAATCTGGTGGCTGAAAATTTGGTCTGCAATTGTTTGTTGAGATTAATTGAAAAATGTTATCTTGTTGTCTCCAAATTGGTCTTTCCTTTTTATTTAAATCACTATATCAAGGATATATTTAATTTATCAAGGAACATTTTTTGTTCTTGTGTGGTTAATTTAACTAGTTCCTTCAAGGAAGGATTAAATTCTTGTATGGATCATAGTAACTTGGGGAGTATCATTGGGATCGATAAGAAGAGTTTGGTAACTATAATCTTGCATGTTTATACAAGGTATAAACATATAAAGGTGCCAAAAAAAATTTAGTTTAGCCAAAAGGAGGACACATATCATCCACATATTGACTCCATTACCCAAGAGATAAAAGGCAATAATCATACTTATTAAAAACATAGAATCTTATTTACACATTTTAATTTCTACAGTATGAGGAGTAGAAGTTAGCTTTACATTTAGATCATCTATTTCAAAATCCTCATGCCATATTGAAATAGACTAAGAAGAAATCATTTAATTGAAGAGATTGTGATCACATGAGGATAATCTAATTAAAGGAATTGAGGATGATTTAATTGAAAAAATTGATCGCATAAGCTCTAAATCTTCTCAATCATTACCATTTTATTTGTGGAAAGTTTGTATTCATTGGTGATCAAGGTAAACCTGCCTAGGAATAGTAGAGCCTGAAGAGCAAGGAAGTCTAATCATACTGGTTAATTTTGTTCATTGGCCAAAATATTGCTAAACCTAATCATAGAACTTGGCATACTCTTAGGGTTTGAAATCTATAATTTTAGGAACCAACAAGGTCCATGGCCACCCTTCAGTCCTTCACACTGACACAATCTAAGACTCAGGTCCTCTGAATTGTATCCTGCAAATCTTTCCCAATCCTCCTACTAATTTTTATGATTTTGACTTACCAAACGTCGTTGAAGATGGAATGTTACATGATTTTCATCCACAATAGTATTGATTTTTTCAAAAACTTCCTCAAGGCTCGTGATCCAATTTTTTATGCTCTCACCATCACCTTCAATCTCATCCTTTAGGGAGCAGCTAGGCCTTTCCTTCACTTTATCCTCCACATTGATATTGTTAATATGTTTATTATTTAAAATTTTATGTAATATTATAATTATATGGAATTCAATTTTGAGTGGCTCAAGGTCAATCTTAAATGGTATAGACTTTAATTATAACTAGTAGGACTGATCTAGTAATTTATGTACTTTGGAAACTAACTTTTCTTTAATTTATGACATTTTAATTTGTATAAAAGATAGACACTACTTAGAAATACCCTAAGGTAAGTTGTGAAATTGCAAGGGTCAAGTTCTCCTCAATCAAATCATTTCATAGACTCAATTTACAACCTTGAGCAGATAAATTAGCATACAACAACCAAGTGTGAATGTACCATGTATGTATATCCTAATTTTGATATAGTTGTGCTCTTTGTGATCTCTAAGTAAGAAATATTTTTAGAATAAGTTTTCCTTGTAAGAAAGGACCAACAAGAAAACATATTTCATCAAGATATTAATGTATAGATGGTGTATTAACATGTCATCTTCAAGTGACTTAAGTAAATAATAATCTAAGTTGTGTATTGTACCCATAATTTTTTTAGGTCTTGGGGCCACCAAGATATATCATAAGCTATTAAGACTATTAAGAATGTTTGCACTAGGCTAATTGTTTGTTTTTTTTCACTAGGCTAGTATAGTTATAAATTTTATTTATTTATTCACTCTATTTACTTAAGAACATTTATGTTATTCAATCATATGTTCATGTGTCTTGTGTACCTAAATGATACTAGTTAGTTATTTTAGGTTTAGTAAACTCCATCTATCATGTTGATTCAATTTTAATTAACTTTCACCTAGATCAAATTTAAATAACTCTAATCTTCCATGTTAGTTCACCTTTAGTTAGCTACCACCTATCATGTATTACATTGCTACTACATTGAATTATTATAATATTTAATACAATTAATCTATTGGTTACCTTATTTTTATATGTTCTTCATTATCTTTATATAGATTTTCTCATGAAAGGATTATCGGTTTGATGGTTTCTAGGTTTTCAAAATATTTCATTAAATTCACACATTGTATCAAAGTGTTAAGATTTTTCTGAGAGGTGAAATCAAATATAAATATTAATAAAAAGGAGAATAAAGCAACAAGAATCAAACTCCAACTAAAATAAAATAAAATAAATTCCTTTTGATTGAACTCAATAACAATTTAGATCAAAATTAAAAAAATGATATCACAAATTTAAAACATATGCAAATCATCATTGTGGATGAAGTGAATGTGCTTGAATTATTTGTGATGTTTCTTTCTCAATATTGTAGCATTTATTTTCCCAACTCAAGATGGATAATGAAAATCGAGGATTAAGCTCCAATTCATAAAAAAATTATAGGAAAATAAATGGTAAATATTTAATCTTGAATCATCAATTAGATCTATGAATGGTGTGTGTGATGGAGAGAGGTGGAAATCAAGTTATCAATTAAATTCAGGTAGCTAAATATTCAACTCATTTCATTGGTGACTTGATAAATTTTTCATTAATTTTTTACCTTATTTAGAAAATTTGATTGGCTTTCTAATTGATTTGATTATTGAATTGATTAAAGTGATTGTTTAGTTAACTATTTTGATTGGATAGTCAACTATTTTAGTGTCTACATTTTGATTTAAATAAAACTAATTAAACTTGGATAATCTAGATTTAAATTAAATTAAATTATCAAATGGAATTAGGATAATATTAATTATTTCAATAGATTAAGAGGTGAAAAGTGCGTTGAATGTTAATATAAGATGATATTATAGTGGTCAATATATACATGATTTTAGAGTCTATATTTTACCCCTCTTCAAATTGGTGTCATGACTAGAAGAAATATTATTTCAAAGAAATTAGATCTAGACATATGTTTTGCCAACATTGATGAGAGATAATGTCCAAATAATTAAAGGTTAAAGGATGATTGATTGGATTCATTAATTTGATAAAATTGGTTGATTAATTGGATGATTGGATTTCAAGGATGATTTGATGCTTGGATAGATTTTAGATTCAAAATATTTATTTTATTTTTAGGATTGAATTGAATGATAATATGATAATTGATTATGCCTCCTCGAGAAGATCTAGATTGGAACATGAGCATGCTTTTGAAATAGATGGAATAATATTAGAAAAGATGGGAAAAATAAATGGAGGTTATAATAAATGACGGTAAAGATCAAATAAATGATTGAGTAGGATGGAGAAATATATTATGAATATTGGAAGAAGATTAAAATAATTAAGATGATGTAGAGATGGAGACTATGAGGAGAATTTCAAGAATGATGAAAATAAATTAGGATGGTAGATATGAGAAACATAGTGAGAATGGTGTGAGATGAAATTAAGGATAGATAATAAATGATGTATAATGGTTGGTATTGGAGCTTAAGATTATAGAGATGGATATATATTATTGTGATATATTTTTAAATTATTTGAGCTTAGGTATATAATAAGAATCTATGAGGCGATTTTTATGTGTTTGATCAATATTTTTTAGTTTGCATAGAAATTATGCATCATGATAGAAGGGGTCTAGATGAAAATATTCCATATGCATAAAGGATTTAGTCCAAATAATAAATTAAAGATAAAATAAACCAAAACAATGATAAAGAAAATATAAAAGACAAACCTAAATGTATATTGCATTAGGGTCCATAAATAAGGATGCATTAAGTGGATGGATGGATAAACCTGATGCCCCTAAGTGTGTAGAGTGATTATAGATAAGAGTGTTTTGGACCATCATGCATAACACATGTGAAAAAAATTCGTCATGATGTTTTCCCAAGGCATTATAAAAATGGTTTTTAGTAGAGGAAAAAGCATAAATGCACGAAGTTGGATCCACTTCTTGTGGAATTTTTGGACTTAGGAAAAAAATGCCTAATCGAGCAAAGCAAAATGAGATCCCTCATTTTATGAAATGGGATCTTGTTTGGCTTTGAGACCCTGATTCGAAAGAAAGATCTTGTATTCTAGAAATGGGATCTTGTATCCTAAAGGGTTAAAATTTTAAAAAATAATAAATGGGACCCCCTTTCTAGAACGGGATCTTGGGTAAGTGCAAAAATATGGGGGGCCAAAAAGGGGTCTTAAGTGGCCACTTTTTTTATGAAATCAGGAAATACTAACCTTGGATGAGAAATTGAGGATAGTTACACTCAAAATTTTAAGATGCAACAAAAAAAATGTTTGTAGTGCTCTGAGTCTACTTTCTAAACTACTAATTTTTAAAAAATATGGTAGAGATTAAGAGGTTCAAAAAAGGGAGCCACATAAATTGGTGTTGTTTCTGTCAAAAAAAAATAACATAGCGTATTTTGTGACTCCCTCAAAAGGTTAACTTTTTTTTGGTATTTTTAGAATCGCTTCAGTGAGAAATTAGCTAATAGCATGTAGTTTATGCTCGAATTTTTTGATATTTTTTTAATGAATATTTGATTTTTTACTAATTTTCAAATTGGACACATTGGCCATGCTACCTCTATAATTTTTTGAAAACTAATTGAATTTTTTTAGAATGGGGTCTAGTTTATAAAAATGTAATTTATTTGAAATTTCAATGAATGGTTGAAAAATAAAATAAAAAATACCAAATGTTGGTTTTTGACAAAAAAACACACAAACAAAAGAAATTAAAGATGAAAGCTTTAACATTGTCAAAATTTGAAAAAAATACATTGTTTAATAGCTAAGAGAGAGCCTAACATTACCCAGGTGTTCGATTTACTCGACCTTGAAACATGTGCAAACCTAACGGTTAGCACAAATTAGATTATGTGAAATCTTATAGAATATTTGGATGTTGGGAAGGCACTCCAAGCCTTTAGGTTGGAAATCCAAAGCAAATCCAAGCCTAAGGTGTCATGCCCATAAATTTTCGCTAGAAAACCCAACTATTTTTTTTTTTAATTTAAATACCACCCTCATTAAATGCCCAATTTAATAACTTTTAATTATTATTTTTATTTAATATTATTTTTACTTAGATAAAACCAATATATCATTATCAATTTTACTCTTCATATCAACATTAGATATATATATTTATAATACTACTAATTCTATACTTCTAATAAAACCAACATCATTATTCATTATTCACGATAGATGTGAATTTATGAAGTAAAACTATAACTTTTATTATTAGTTTTACCATTTATTAATATTCCTTTTTCCATTTACTATAATTACTAATTTTACCAATTAATAATTAAATAATAATCAAATCTTTAAACATAAATCATTAAAATAAACAAAAACCAATAATATTCTTACACATAAATATAATGCATGACACAAATATAATGTCAAATAGTTATAACAAACTATTAGGGCTCAATAAGGAATTGAATACTTCAATGTTATTATTTATAAAAGCTTAAGAGACTATACTATAATTTGATAATATAAAATGACTATATTATAATTTGATAATATAAAATTTTCTATTAAATATCACTTGATTTATAAATAGTAAAAGTATGTTTTGAGTCGGATAACATTTAATAGGACAATTATTTTAGTATGTCACCTCAACCCAAAATATATAATCACTTAAGAGTTTACCCCACATAAATATTATTTTAGCTGAAGATATTAACTAACTCATAGTAATGTTTTGTTTGCTGGAAAATTCCTATTCACATTATAAACTTGTACATATTGTAATACTTAACTAACTTACCTTTCTTATTTTGGACTTCATTGTTTACATTTACCACCAGCAATTATTAGCTTTGGTGAAGCACTTCCCCGTATTAATATTTAAATCATTATTGCCAACTATTCTTACTACCTTCACTATTAGCCGTGTTAAGGATGATATTATTCATTTAATATCATTATTAATAATTCACTCCCCTTTTTACTCCTGAATAATGATTTAGTTTTAATATTTTTATTGTTGGTGAACATGGCATTACTCTTAATAACATTAGTTGTCAATTTTATTTTATTTTCTTAATGATATTTATATTTATACTAGCAGTCATGTCCTTTAAAATAATATCGCTAAATGATTCTATTATTACTTAGCATTTATTTTTTAATATTAGAAGTGTGTCTATTTTTTTTTTTTTGATGGCTCTTCGACTAAGAGCCAGGGGCACGATCCCGACCTCATCCCTTTTTCGGTGTCGGAGCTTTTGCACTCAACAAGACTTGATCCCTGGTGGGCTCATTTAGAACCTTTCAACTTCACCAGTAGACCAAGGGCCCATTGACAATTGTGTCTATTTAACTATTACCATAAATTAATAATAGAGAGAATTCACAAAATGGTAGTTGAGTCATTTTCACGGCTGCAATAAGTTACATATTGCGATTATTGTGTCAGCAATGCCAATAGTAAATTATTTTATTGTCTGTCATAGATTTAGATTAAAATAAACATATAGACTTGAAATAAGATGGTGGAAGTCACGGTGAAAGGTGGATATTTAATTTACATTTAAATATTACTTGACAGTTAAGGCTGCACTTATATGTTGTTCAACATATTTGTATAAAAACCAATTATTATTTGATAAGAGTATAGTTACATGTAAGCAATACTATTAAATAAAGGTGTTGGCAGAAGGTGGAAAGTATATAAAGTTTAATATTGCTTGGGCTAATTTGAATACAAAATTAATGTCACTGCCCTAAAACTTGATAAAGTAATACATTAAAATCTGGAGGCTGCTTCTTACGGTTCAACCCGCTTTAGCAATATTGTTGGGAGTTCATTTTGTTTTTTTGTTACGGATTCATGTAGATCAGATTATAAAGCTAATTTCAATTAATTTGGTTTTAAAGAGAGCTCTGACAGCCATAAATAGTAACACCGACTAATTTCTCTGTCTGGTTGATTGGGCGGCAAGTTAAAGATCTGGTGTTTACCACGGCATGGCCATCATCTGAAAATAAGATCATACTTGAAGAGGTTGATACGAATGTCAAACTGATTTACAACCATTATTGATGGCACTTGACTTGCGTCAAAAAATTTCCTCACGTAGGCCTAACGACTAACTCTAGCTTGCAATTAATATCATTGTGGAAAGATTGACAATTATCTTCTCTCGAGGTCAAAGTGGAGTAGGTTTGATAGCATGATAAGCTGACAACACACAGCAGAGATGCACAAGTAGAGAATTAATGCGTATTCATTAAGCATTGGGGATTGCGACCACAAGGATATTGTGCCAAAGATAGAGTAGTGCACACAAAACTATTTTTATTTCATTCTTATTTATTTATCCTCTCTCTCTTATCTGCCTATCATGCCTGCCAAACTTAGGCACAAGGAGCGATATTTTCTAAGGACAGTAGGGATTGTTCTTTTTTTTTTTTTGAATTGTATGCACTTCTTAAATATTTACTTTGACTGCCTTTAAAATTTTGTTTTTTTTTTCTTATGTTGATGTGGTTGTAGTGATTAGGGTCAAGGAGCGTTGGGGAATGGCTCACACCTCATTCCTCCAAAATTGAAGGCTTGGGGATTCTCAAAGCAAGATATAACACAAGCGTGTTATAATGTGCTCGTGTTATGTGATATTTTTGGCATAACGTGAGTGCATTATAACATGCTCGTGTTATGTCTTGTTTTCCATTTTGCTCCCTTTTCCAAAATTTTGCTTTATGTTTCTCAAGCTTGACATAATGTGAGTACATAATAAAACGCTCATGTTATATCTTGCTTGAAATTGTTTATGTGCAAGTTTGTTAAATGTATACGGTTTGCATGTATGTTTGTATATTTATTTTTATATATGTATATGTGTATGTATGTATGTATGTATGTATGTATGCATGTATGTATGTATGCATGCATGTACATGTATGTATGTATGTATGTACGCTTGTATGCATGTATGTAAGTATGTAAGTATAAATGTATGCTTGTATGTATGTATGTATGAATGTATGTTTGTATGTATAAATGTATGTATGTATGCATGTATGTATGTATGTTTATATGTATGTGTGTATGTATGTGTGTATGTATTCATGTATGCTTGTAAGTATGTGTGTATGTATGTATTCTTGTATGTGTATTTGTATGTATAGTTGTATGTATGTATGTATGTATGTATGTAAGGGTTTTGGTTTAGGGTATATAAGGGTGAGAGTATAGGTTATAGGGATGAGGGTTGAGGTTTATGGGTTTAGGGTTTAAGGTATGGGGTTGAGCTTTGAGTGATTATGGCTTAAGTAATATTTTGAGGGTATAGGGTAGAGGGTTAAGGTTTTATAGTTGAGGGATAATATTCAACCTCTTGAGTGTATAAGATTAATTTTTTAAAGGTATAGGGATTAGGGTTTACGGTTTACAGTATGGATTGAGATTATAAGGCATAGAGTGAAGGTTTAAGAGTGTATCATTTAGGTTTTAAGTATAGGGTTGAGGGATAATATTCAAGGATTAGGGTATAAGGGTGAGGTTATAGGGTATAGGGATGAGGGTTTGTGGGTGTAGGGTTCAGGGTTTAAGGTATACGGTTGAGGATTGAGGGGTTAAGTCTTAAGTATATGGTTGATGGTTTACAGTTGAGGGATAATGTTCAAGGTTGAGTGTCTAAGCTATAGGGTTCAAGTGGTGCAGGAGCACACCTTGGCTAACCTCCATTTTTGTTATTTTGGCTTGTACTTGACTCTAGCCAAGTCAGGAAGTTTGTTTTTTTGTTTTCAGACCTTACAAGGTCATTGCTTTTGTGGGCTAGGTGAGTTAGTCATTAGGACTAAGGTCACACAATTAGCCATTGTTAGTAGTTTATGTTTTCTTAATGTTAGTTGTCTAGGGGAGATTAGAGTCTTAAAGATGTTCTAAAGTTGAACACTTAATGTTGTTGTAAAGATGCCTTAAGGCCATTCAATGAGTTGGTTCCTCATAATCTAGAGGGAATGGTGGTCCTAAGAAATAGGATCAAGGCATGAAGAAAGATGCCAAATGTTGTAAAAAAGTTAGCATGGGCATGCAACTCGGTTACCTTTGGATTCCCTTGAGAATAGGAAGTGGGAGATCGGCCAACAGGCCCTAGAATCATGGAGTGGGCAACTAATATGACCCAAGACTCGAATCTCATGTTGGTAATGAGTTATGTAATTTGTAATTAGTTTTTTGGAAGTGAAATACAGAGCTCTGCAACAGTGTTACAAGAAGAATTCAAACTTTTGTGATGACAAAGATCCTTAATGGATTTATAGACTGAGTTTAGTGGTTTTTCTATGTTCTATAAGATTATCTTAGTCTTTTTCATTTGATAGGCAAGTTGTTTAGTGTAGATATTTGGTGTTAGTTAAATTTTTTTAGTTTTAAGTTCTTACTGGTTCAGTCTTGACCAGTCGGTCTTTTCATGGCTCCCCCATGAAGTCTAGCCTTGGGAAACACCTAAGGATAGGTGGGAATTCTAGGGGAGTCATTAGTGTACATATTTGTAGGATTAGGAAGCATGAAAGAGTGGAGAGCTCTTTTTAATCACTAGTCTCTAAGCGAGCAGTCAGATCCCGGTTAGAGGTCTAGGAATGTCATTGAAGATTTCTTGCAGGGTAAGGAGGTACTGTACGAAATAGGTACAGGTCCAAGTAGGGTTTCACCTTAGCTCAATATTCTCAGTGGATTGAAGTTATGTCAATCATTTGGTTTATGGTTTGAGCAGGTTATAAACAAGAATACAGTCAGTCCTAGAAATTAGGCCTTTTAGCCCTATTGCCCTAAGTTGTAGGAAGCTAGTGTACAGAAGTTGTCAGGCCAGAAGCCCCATTGAAACTTTTAAAACTTCCAAAAGGGTATCCGAATCTGCCTTTAGATTTGTAGGGTCTTTGGGAAAGTTTTGAAAAAATTGGCAAAATAGGACTGGTAAAGGCTACAAGGAATAGGCCTATTTAAGGTCTCAAATGGTAAAATCTTGAACTCGGTAAGGTTAGGGTTGAAGAACCTGCTAAAATGGTTCAAATATACAAGTTTATGATTGCAATCAATAGGATGGACACCACTGCAATGAAGAATGAGGTTTTTGAGAAGATAGCACTTAGAGATTTCTAAGTGGGGTAAAGGAATTGAACTTGTCAAATGGTGTTAGTCCTCCAAGGTGAAGCACAAGGGATAGAACTCTTAGAACAGAGTTAAGATTGGACTTAGTTAATCATCTAAGCCAATCAGGACCTAGAGGAGACTAGGATCCTAGAAGAGACAAGCTAGGTCTCTTAGTTGCAGTGCAAGCAAGCCAGGGAGCACTCACATCATATTGGTATTAGAGCCTGTTTTTTATCAAGATTGTGGTGGATGTTGCAGCCTACTGAATCAGTGGGAGAAAATACACCAGAGGAAGACACAACCATGGTGACTAATGTTAAGTTAGCCAAGAAAGTAGAAGAACAAGAAGAGGATAATTGGTTGCTAAGAGAAAGATTGTCCCAAATGGAGTAGCTCTTGGGTGAAGTCCAAGATAAAACTGATCAGGTCAAAGTGAAAATTGATCAAAAGGAAGACGAAGAAGCAAGGGAAAAGGAATTAGAGTTGGAGGAGGAAGCACCAACACTTGACCCTATTCTTCCTAAAGAGCCATTCTTAAAGGAACTAAAGGCATTGAGTGGCAAAGCTTTGGAAGGTGTGCCATTATGTAGTGGACAAATGGATCCAGATTCAGTCATGGATTGGATAGACAGCATTGAGAACCATTTTGAGTGTGATGGTATCTCATAGGCACAAAAATTTATGGTGGCCAAGTCTAGACTAAGAGGTTCAGCTCTTACTTGGTGGAAATTTGTGCAAAATGAAAGAGAAAAGGATGGAAAAGGTCCTATAGTTACTTGGAAGGGCATGGTAAACAAAGTGAAGCAGACCTACCTTCCTGATGACTATGAAGTCCAAATGCATAGGAGACACAATCTAAGACAAAAATATTTAGATGTCCAAGCCTACACCGAGGAGTTTCAAAAGCTATGTTTGAGATCAAAGGTAGTAGAAGATGAAAGTATTAAGCTTGCAAGGTACTTGAATGGCCTCAAATGGTCTATTCAAGAGGAAATGAGTCTAGTGAACTTCAAAACCATTCGCCAATGCTATCAAATGGCTTTGAAGATAGAAGAGAAAAGTAAGAGAAAGCAAGACCAAACGTCTAAAGGTAAAGGTAAAAGCAAGGATAGTAGAGGACAAAGAGGTGGCTATGGTGGAAGGAGTTCTGAAACAAAAACTCAAGGAGACACAAAATTCAGTGAGCAGCAAGAAGGAAGCTCAAGTAGAGGTGGTAGAGGAAGGAGTTCTAACTCTAGCTCTAGAGGAAGAAATGGTGGACAAGGAGGAAGAGGCAACTACTTTGCCAACATGAAATGCTATCATTGCAATCAAATGGGACACCCTGCCTATAGATGCCCAGAGAAAGGTGGTTCTTCACATGGAGGTGACAAGAGAACTAACCTAGTTCATGAGGAATCAAATGTAGTAGAGAAGCATTCTGAGGTTCCATTGAATTCTGAGGAAGGTGAGAACCTCATGATGAGGAGAACTTTGATCAAGGATCCGGTGAAGGAGGAGCCAAGCCAAAGGAGTTCTTTATTTAGGATAAAGTGCAAGATGATGGGGAAAGTAAGTAGAGTCATCATTGACTCGGGTTCTACTAATAACATTGCGTCAGAGGAAGCAGTCAGCAAACTAAAGTTGACAAGGATACCCCACACCAATCCTTACAAGGTCACTTGGCTCAATAAAGGACAGCATGTGTTAGTGAATGAACAAGCATGGGTGGAGTTCTCTATTGGAAGATATAAAGACAAAGTCTTGTGTGATGTGCTACCTATGGATGCATGTCATTTTCTCCTAGGCAGACCATGGCAATTTGACCGCCAAGCCATACATGATGGAGGAAAGAATTCTTATTCTTTCAAGAAGGACAATGTGACCTTCAAAATACAGTCACTATTGCAAGATGCTGAGGTGAAGACAGCAGGTCCAAATGTTCTTATGGTGGGTGAAAAAGAGTTCTTACAAGCTATGGAAGAGAATGAAGGAGTTGGTTATGCATTGGTGCTAAGACCAAGAGAGGGAGATGAAGGCAAGGTGACCAAGAAGACAGAGTTACCAAAGGAGATTCAAAACATGTTGCAGACTTACCAAGGTATAGTGAGTGATGGACAACCATCAACCTTACCCCCTAAAAGAGCCATAAGTCATAGGATAGACCTTATTCCAGGAGCTACCCTTCCCAATAAAGCAGCTTACAAAATGACCCCTCAACAAAATGAGGAAATTGTTAGGCAAGTACAAGAACTCCTAAACCAAGATTTCATTAGAAAGAGTATTAGTCCATGTGTCGTACCCACTGTCCTAGCACCTAAGAAAGGAGGAACTTGGAGGCTTTGTACTAATTCCAGGGCTATCAATAGGATAACCATAAGGTATAGGTTCCCTATCCCCAGAATTGAAGACCTAATGGATTGTCTAGGTGAAGCTAAGTACTATAGCAAGATAGACTTGAAGAGTGGCTATCACCAAATTAGGATACATGAGGGAGACGAGTGGAAAACAGCCTTCAAAACTAACTAGGGTCTATATGAGTGGCTTATCATGCCCTTTGGATTGTCCAATGCCCCCTCCACATTCATGAGACTCATGAATGAAGTTCTCAAAGACTGCATAGGCAAATTTGTGGTAGTATATCTAGATGATACACTGATTTTTAGCAAGACAAGGAGTGAGCACCTAGAAAATCTTGAGATTGTTTTTAAGAAGCTACATGAGGAGAAGCTGATGATCAACTTGGAGAAGTGTGAGTTCGTCAAAACAGAGCTAGTGTATCTTGGATTTGTCTTATCACATGGCAATCTGAAAATGGACCAAAGCAAAGTGGAGGCTATCATGAATTGGCCTACTCCAAGGATAGCAACAGAGGTAAGGAGTTTTCATGGCCTTGCACAGTATTATAGGAAATTCATAAGGCATTTTAGTGCAATTTGTGCTCCTATGTTGGATACTATTAAAGGAGGCATGAAGACCAAATTTGTATGGAATGAGCATGCTAACAAAAGCTTTGAGTTGTTGAAGGAAAGAATATCTACCCAACCTGGTTTAGTGCTACCAAGCTTTGAGAAGATTTTCACCATTGAGTGTGATGCTAGTAATGTGGCAATTGGAGTTGTTCTCAGCCAAGAGGGTAGACCGGTGGCTTTTCATTCTGAAAAGTTGAGTGAAGCCAAAAAGAAGTACTCTTCTTATGACCTTGAGATGTATGCACTGGTCCAAGCTCTAAGGAAGTGGAGGCACTACTTGCTCCCCAAGGAATTCATTGTATATTCAGACAATCAAGCACTTGGTTTCTTGAATTCACAAGAAAAGTTGAGCCACAAGCATATGAAGTGGGTTGAGTATCTACAAGCTTACACCTTCAATATCAAGCACAAGAAAGGTGTCCTCAATAAAGTAGCAGATGCATTGTCTAGAAGAGCTCTCACAATTCAGGAAATACAGTTGAAGAGCATGGGAATAGATCACTTCAAGGATCTGTATGCTGATGATGAAGATTTTGCAGACATTTATAAGGTATGTGTTGAATACAAGAACCATTTTCATAGTAAATATGCTGAGTATACTTTGCAAAGTGGTCTATTGTTTAAGGGAAATCAATTATGTGTTCCTAGAGGCTCCATTAGAGAGAACTTGATACAAGAAAAGCATAATGGTGCTTTGAGTGGTCACTTTGGGATCACTAAGACTCAAGAACTTGTTCAAAGGTTCTATTATTGGCCTAAGATGAATCTTGATGTTAGGAGGTATGTGGAAAGTTGTGTAGTATGTCAAAAGGCAAAGGGCACTTCTTCAAATGCAGGCCTTTACCAACCACTACCTATTCCTACTAGGCCATGGGAGTGTTTGAGTATGGATTTTGTAGTTGGGTTACCCAAGACAAGGCAAGGCATGGATAGTGTTTATGTGGTGGTGGACAGGTTCAGCAAGATGGCTCACTTTATACCATGTAAGACCACACATGATGCTAGTCAAATAGCCTCTCTCTTCTTCAAAGAGATAGTAAGAATCCATGGGTTACCTATCAGCATTGTATCAGACAGAGACACTAAATTCATGAGTCATTTTTGGAAGACTCTTTGGCAAAGGTTGGGCACTAATTTGTCCTTTGGATCAACCTACCATCCCCAAACTGATGGTCAGACCGAGGTTGTTAATAGAAGCCTTGGAAATCTACTGAGGTGTTTGACAAAGGAGTATGGGCAACAATGGGATCAGTTGATTGGGCAAGCTGAATATGCCTACAATGATACTATAAACAGATCCACAGGGAAGAGTCCCTTTGAAATAGTCTATGGACTACATCCTAGAGGAGTTTATGAGTTGAGAGATTTGAAGGATGGAGTGAAGGGAAGTGGATATGCTGATGACTTTGCTTATGCTATGCAGGAGATACATGATACAGTGAGGAAGACCTTGACAGAGAACACCATCAAACATAAAACCAAGGTGGATGAGCATAGAAGAACAGTGCAGTTCAATGTGGGTGACTTGGTTATGGTGCATCTTAACAAATCAAGACTTCAAAAGGGAGTCCCTCACAAGTTGCAGATGAAGAGGATAGGTCTTTGCCCTATCTTAGCTAAGTATGGTGATAATGCTTTCAAAGTTGAGCTACCAGATGACAGTGGACTATCCCCTGTCTTCAACATTGCAGACTTAGTTCATTATAAAGGACCACAACAAGACATGGATCAGAACCTTCATGAAGTGATCAAAGATGTGGAAGACCTACACTTACCTACTGCTACAGTCACAGGAGTTGACAGCATATTGGACACAAGGGTCTACAAACAGACTAGAACCAAAGCCTACAAGGAACACTTGATCAAGAAACATGGTCAAGCTGATGCTGATGCAGTATGGATAAAGGAAGCAGAGTTCAAGAAGATGGGGATTGATCCAAGCATCCTCAATCCAAGGGTGGATTGAACTTTCTATTTTGGGGAGGATGGTGCAGGAGCACACCTTGGCTAACCTCCATTTTTGTTATTTTGGCTTGTACTTGACTCTAGCCAAGTCAGGAAGTTTGTTTGTTTGTTTGTTTTCAGACCTTAGAAGGTCATTGCTTTTGTGGGCTAGGTGAGTTAGTCATTAGGACTAAGGTCACACAATTAGCCATTGTTAGTAGTTTATGTTTTCTTAATGCTAGTTGTCTAGGGGAGATTAGAGTCTTAAAGATGTTCTAAAGTTGAACACTTAATGTTGTTGTAAAGATGCCTTAAGGCCATTCAATGAGTTGGTTCCTCGGAATCTAGAGGGAATGGTGGTCCTAAGAAATAGGATCAAGGCATGAAGAAAGATGCCAAATGTTGTAAAGAAGTTTGCATGGGCATGCAACTCGGTTACCTTTGGATTCCCTTGAGAATAGGAAGTGGGAGATCGGCCAACAGGCCCTAGAATCATGGAGTGGGCAACTAATATGACCCAAGACTCGAATCTCATGTTGGTAATGAGTTATGTAATTTGTAATTAGTTTTTTGGAAGTGAAATACAGAGCTCTACAACAATGTTACAAGAAGAATTCAAACTTTTGTGATGACAAAGATGCTTAATGGATTTATAGACTGAGTTTAGTGTTTTTTCTATGTTCTATAAGATTATCTTAGTCTTTTTCATTTGATAGGCAAGTTGTTTAGTGTAGATATTTGGTGTTAGTTAAAATTTTTTAGTTTTAAGTTCTTACTGGTTCAGTCTTGACCAGTCGGTGTTTTCATGGCTCCCCCATGAAGTCTAGCCTTGGGAAACACCTAAGGACAGGTGGGAATGCTAGGGGAGTCATTAGTGTACATAGTTGTAGGATTAGGAAGCATGAAAGAGTGGAGAGCTCTTTTTAATCACTAGTCTCTAAGCGAGCAGTCAGAGCCTGGTTAGAGGTCTAGGAATGTCATTGAAGATTTCTTGCAGGGTAAGGAGGTACTATACGGAACAGGTACAGGTCCAAGTAGGGTTTCACCTTAGCTCAATATTCTCAGTGGATTGAAGTTATGTCAATCATTTGGTTTATGGTTTGAGCAGGTTATAAACAAGAATACAGTCAGTCCTAGAAATTAGGCCTTTTAGCCCTATTGCCCTAAGTTGTAGGAAGCTAGTGTAAAAAAGTTGTCAAGCCAGAAGCCCCACTGAAAATTTTAAAACTTCCAAAAGGGTATCCGAATCTGCCTTTAGATTTGTAGGGTCTTTGGGAAAGTTTTGAAAAAATTGGCAAAACAGGATTGGTAAAGGCTACAAGGAATAGGCCTATTTAAGGTCTCAAATGGTGAAATCTTGAACCCGGTAAGGTTAGGGTTGAAGAACCTACTAAAATGGTTCAAATATAGAAGTTTATGATTACTATCAACAAGATGGACACCCCTGCAATGAAGAATGAGGTTTTTGAGAAGATAGCACTTAGAGATTTCTAAGTGGGGTAGAGGAATTGAACTTGTCAAATGGTGTTAGTCCTCCAAGGTGAAGCACAAGGGATAGAACTCTTAGAACAGAGTTAAGATTGGACTTAGTTAATCATCTAAGCCAATCAGGACCTAGAGGAGACTAGGTTCCTAGAAGAGACAAGCTAGGTCTCTTAGTTGCAGTGCAAGCAAGCCAGGGAGCACTCACATCATCAAGGTTTAAGATTGAGGGTATACGGCATAAGGATGAGGGTTGATGCTTTAGGACATAAGTATAGGGTTGAGGCTTTAGGGCATAAGTATAGGTTTGAGGGTATAGGGTATAAGGTATAGGGTATAGGGTAGAGGTTTGAGGGTTGAGGGGTAATGTTTAGGGTCGAGTGTTGAAGGTTAAGTGTATAGGGTATAGGCTCATTAGGGTTTAAGATATTGGGTTGAAAAATTAGAGCTTAAGTATAGGATTGAGGGTTGAGATTGTAGGGTGTAGGGTTTAGGGTTTAGGGTTTGAGGGTTTAAGGGTTTAGGGTGTAAGGGTTGAGGGATTAGGGTTGAGGGTTGAGGGTTTAGGGTTGAGGGTTTAGGGATAATATTTTAAGGGATGAGGCTTTAAGGCTTAAGGTTTAGGGTTTAAGGTTTAAGGTTTGAGGGATTAGAGGTTTAGGTTTTAGGTTTTAAGGATGAGGGTTGAGGTATTAGGGTTTAAAGGTTGAGGCATTATGGTTTAAGGGTTGAGGGATTAGGGATTAGGGTTTAAGGTATAGTGTCGAGGGTTGAGGGTTTAGGGATATAGTTTAGGGTTTAAGGTTTAAAGGTTGAGGGTTGAGGCTTTAGGGATAGGGTTTAGGGTTGAGGGTTAAGTGATTAGGGTTTAAGGTTTTATGGTTTAAGGGTCAAGGTTTTAGGTTTTAAGGGTTGATGGTTTAAGGGATTAGAGTTTAAGGGTTGAGGGTTAAGAGATTAGGGTTTAAGTTATAGGGTTGATGTATTAGGGTTGAGGGTTTAATGTATAGGGTTAAGGAGTGAGGATTTCTCATATTGAGGGTTTAAGGGTTTAGGGTTGAGGGTTTAATGTATAGGTTTGATGGATTATGATTGAGGATTTAAGTTATAGGGTTGAGTGTCTAATGTATAGGGTAGAGGGTTTAAGGGTTCAGGGTCCAATGTATAGGGCAGAGGGTTGAGAATTGATGGTTGAGGGTTTAATGTATAGGGTAAAGGGTTGAGGTATTAAGGGTTTAAGGGTTGAGGATTTAAGGGTTGAGGGATTAATTTATTAAGGTTTTAAGGTATAAAGATGACGGATTGGGTTTGAGGGTTTAATGTATAGGGTTGAGGGTTGAGGGTATAGGGTTAAGGTTCCAATGTATAGGGTAGAGGGTTGAGAATTGAGGGTTGAGGGTTTAATGTATAGGGTAGAGGGTTGAGGGATTAAGGGTTTAAGGGTTGATGGATGAGGGTTTAGGGTTTAAGGGATTAGACTTTATCGATTAGGGGTTCAAGGATTAGGGTTGAGTGTATAATGTATAGGGTAGATGGTTTATGGTTGAGGGTTGAGTGCTTAGGGATTAAGGGTTTTTGACAATGGAAATTGTACTCCCTTCTTGGAGATAGTATAATTTATTGCCTAATTTGGACCTATTTTGGGTACCCTTCCATTAATTACCCTTTAAATCATCATTTATAAGCCCCTAAGACCCATTATTTTGGATCTTGAGGCTCATTTCACCTAAAAACTTGACAAATCACTTAAAACACCAAAAATCATGAAAACCCACCTCAAAAAGCTAGGGTCGGACTCATTCACCACCTTGGGTGAATGAGTCCCCTAGGTGGGACCCATTCACCACCTTGGGAAAATGAGTCCCATTTGGGGTCTTTTTCAAATCTGAGCAGGAAATTCACCTTTTTAATTCAATTTTTTGGTGAATGTCGACCTTTGAGATCTAAATAATGGTAAATTAGGTGTTAATGCCTATATAAGCAAGTTTCTAAGCCATTTTTATCATCTAAGCAATTTGAGCAAGCATTTTCAAGAGAAAATTCAAGAAACAAGTATTAAGAATATTCAAACAAGAGCATTCAAGTTCAAGAGAAAGAAAATTTGAAGTTTTGGAGCAACATTAAAGTGATTTTGAAGGTCTTAAAGCTCACTTTCATTGAATATCTAGCATTTTCAAGGGTTGATCATGGTTTTCTATGGTGAATTGTGATGGATTCTAGGTTGGGGAGATGCAACTAGCCATCAAGCCAAGCCTAAAGACTTGTTTCCTAAGTGATTCCATCCTCCATTATCACTCTACATTCAGCCTAAGGAAGGTACAACCATCATTAGGGCTCATTTGGGGAAATTAGAGGTCTCTCCAAGTGAGTCATCTATCTTCATATTTCCATTCTTGCATCATATTCTTCCACATTAGAATAGGATTGCATTGTGCTTCAAATTTCCTAGCTTTAGACACACTTAATACTAGGGTTTATATTCCTATTTGCATGCATATTTAATTATTTACATCAAGGTTTAATTTCCAAACTAGGGGTTTGAACAAGGCAAACCCCCCGTTAGGAAATAAAATTTACATTATGTTTTGCAGGTATTTTCATAGATTTGGATCTAGAACTCAAGTTGGAAGGAAAGAGCAGGTGTTGAAGTACATATCAAAACTTTAAATTTTTGAAAAAGTGGAATGGGAATTATTTGCCAAGAGTGGTGAATGAGTTCCATTACATGTGTTTTTCAGATTTGTTTGCAGATTCAAACACCTTTTTTCCCGAATTAGGTTCTTGTGCACAAATCCAGATCTAGGACCGATTCACCCAAATTTTTGAATGAGTCCCAATTAGCAATAAAAGTAGAATTTCCAGTGTTTCAGCCCTTCTTCTAGCCATCTCCATATTTCCAAGTGCACATCTTCCTTTATGTAGCTTTCGGTTTCATTTCATTCACTTTTCTAGGTCATTTAGAGTTACTTTGCATT
Source organism: Sequoiadendron giganteum (assembly GCA_007115665.2). Classification (NCBI taxonomy): domain Eukaryota; kingdom Viridiplantae; phylum Streptophyta; class Pinopsida; order Cupressales; family Cupressaceae; genus Sequoiadendron; species Sequoiadendron giganteum. The sequence continues at coordinate 125,430,395 of CM021104.1, forward strand.
CAATTAGGGTTTAGGGTTGCATCTTTCATTTCATTATCTTTTCCAAGTCTAAACTTGGTGGTGAACCTCTTATTAGTTTACATTCAGCCCCTAGGATAGCCTTATTGCAATATCTCTTTCCCTTTTGCATTGAGATCTCTAGGGTTATCCTTGAGTGGAATCATCTTGAAATTGGGTGTGCTTTATGTTCTAAACCATGCGGTAGCACTTCATACCACCATTTTAAGAGGTTCTAGGGTTTAAGGGTTGAGGGATTAAGGGTTTAAGGTATAGGGTTGAGGGTTTAATGTATAGGGTGGAGAGTTGATGGTTGAGGGTTTAAGGGATTAAGAGTTTAAGGTATAGGGTCAAGGGATTAGGGTTGAGGTTTTAATGTATATGGTAGAGGGTAGAGGGTTGTGGGTTTAAAGGTTTAAGGGTTGAGGGTATATGGTTGAGGGTATAAGGTTGAGGGATTAGGGTTGATGATTGAGGGTTTAAGGGTTGAGGTATTATGGTTGAGAGTTGAGGGATTAAAGGTTTAGGGTTTAGGGTTTAAGGGTTGAGGGATTAGGGTTGAGGGTTTAAGGGTTTAAGGGTTGAGGGTATAGGTTTGAGGTATTAGGGTATTGGGTTGAGGGTAAAGGGTTGAGGGTATAGGTTTGAGGGATTAGGGTTTAGGGTCCAATGTATAGGGTAGAGGGTTGATAATTGAGGCTTGAGGGTATAATGTATATGGTAGAGGCTTGATGGATTAAGGTTTTAAGGGTTGAGGGTTTAACAGTTTAGGGTTGATGGATTAGGGTTGAGGGTTGAGGGTATAGGGTTGAGGGTATAGGTTTTAGGGTATAGGGTTGACGTATTAAGGTTAAGGATCCAATGTATAGGGTAAAGAGTTGAGAATTGAGGGTTGAGGGTTTAATGTATAGGGTATAGGGTTGAAGGTTTAAGGGTTTAAGGGTTAAGGGTATAGGGTTGAGGGATTAGGTTTGAGGATTGAGGGATTAGGGTTGAGGGTTTAAGGGTTGAAAGTTGAGGGATTAGAGTTGAGGGTTTAAGGGTTTAAGGGTTTAAGGGATTAGGGTATAGGGTTGAGGTATTAGGGATTAGGGTCCAATGTATAGGGTAGAGGGTTGAGAATTGAGGGTTGATGTTTTAATGTATAGCGTAGAGGGTTGAGGTATTAAGGGTTTAAGGGTTTAAGGATTTAAGGGTTGAGGGGTGAGGGTTGAGGTTTTAAGGGTTTAAGGGTTGAGTAATGAGGGTTAAGGGTTTAATGGTTTATGTTTGATGGATTAGGGTTGAGGGATGAGGGTATAGGGTTGAGGTTCTAGGTTTTAGGGTATAAGGTTGAGGAATTAGAGTTGAGGATCCAATCTATAGGGTAGAGGGTTGAGAATTGAGGGTTGAGGGTTTAATGTATAGGATAGAGGGTTGATGGATTAAGGTTTTAAGGGTTGAGGTTTTAAGGGTTTAGGGTTGAGGGATTAGGTTTCAAGGTTGAGAGTATAGGTTTTAGGGTATAGGGTTGAGGGATTACGGTTGATGATCCAATGTATGGGGTAGAGGGTTGAGAATTGAGGGTTCATGGTTTAATGTATAGAGTCGAGTGATGTAATACTTTGATTGGTCTAGGTAAGGAAGGTAAGTCTTCAGTTCATATATATTTTGGGTTGATAGATGATACTAACATTGCATAATATGAGGATTGTTGTACATTAATAGGATCAAGTGAGATACACTCTTTGAGAAGATATAATGCAAGTTCATGGAGTATCCATATGCTGAAGATGGCATGCTTTTGTTCTTCATGTACAATTCAATCCTGGAATGAGTGTGAGTCAAAGGAGTGGGTTGATGAATGGTGGTTTAAGTTTTCTTAGCCCACTTGACATGTATCGGTACTTGAAAACACTAGAACTAACACAGATGGAATCATATGTTGACTTTGATCACATATCAAATCTAGTTCAACCAAGTAATATATCTAGCTGCATAGTTTTTGAAATTCCTAATATTATCTTACTTTATAGTGTTTTTGTAATGTTTACTAATTTCATCTAATTTGGTTCACATATCAATGCAGTGCATATTTATGTAGTTATTGTAGATGAAGACAATGAAGAGGGAACAGACTATTACTTATGTCATTATGTCAAGGACAAAATGAAATTGAGGCCCCATTTACAGATGGAGAAAACATCGAATACCCTACAAGCTCAATACTGGTTGTTACTAGAACATGGCTTAGAAGGTACCCACATAAAAGTGTTAATATTTGGTTATTTCAGGACTTTGACATGCATCAGAAAATTCTTCATTGCTCAAACCTTTTCGTGGAATCCAATGTTCATTTGATCAAATATGGGGGTAGAACTTTGAACAAGAAATGTTGGAAGGTGTGTGAGTCTAACCATGAGGCAATACTTGACACAATAAAGAGTAGAGAAGACCAGGATGGTTCATTGGATTAATTTTTAAGTATGCACATTGAATTTGTAAATTCATGTTATTGATATTAATGTATTGCAATTGATAGTTAGACCTTTTGTTTTTATATTTCAACTTTACTTATGTTTTGGTTCCAAATTTCATATGGCATAGGAAGGACTTATTACCCCTCTTTAACTTAAATTTACTCTTTTTTTTGTTGCTGCATTTTTACACATATATAGTGAATATTGGGTAGATTATATGCATATTTATGGTAGGTCTATTTAAAAGGTCACATAGTGGACTTTGTTGTGATAAAAATTATATTCATCGTCTTTTGTTGTGTTTCACTATCAAGTCAAAATGACATGATGTGATTCCCTTAGTGGTGGTAAATGGTCCATCTTCTTAGTTGTAACAATTTGATATGACATATTTAATATGAACATGTAATTTTGTTCAACTCTATATGGTGACTATGATCTACACTCTGATACTAATGCAATAGCTTTGCACTTATTTGTGGGTGTGTAAGTGCTGTCAAGATCCATTTAGGTATAGTGGTGAGTCTCTATATGATTTTAGGTGGGTTTTTGTAATCTCAACATAAGTGTTAGTGATAATACATTCCCCATTCAATTGGTTGTATACAAAGTGTGAAAATTTAGAGATGAAAAATAGTATATGAAAACTACATGAAATCTAAAGTTGAAAGCATGGAAGAACACAGATCATGAAAATTAATGCAAAAGAATCATTGATAGAATCATGTAACAATTAATATGATAGCATCATGTAACATAGAATTTTGCTCCCAATAAAGGTAAACAAGTATGATATAATGTGTAGGTACATAGGAGATTAGCATCAAGGTACATTCACATTTTTTGAAAAATATGAATCATTTGCAATAATTGTATTGTTTTTTGTCTTGATTTTATTCTTGATATTTTTAAGATTATATTCTAAGATGGGTAATCATGTACTTCTATTTATTTAGTGTCAATTGTAAAGTTCATATTTAGGTTCTAGCCAAGTTGATCAGCAATAGTAGCACCTAGCACTTGGGAATGACCAATTGATGGTTAGACCTTTCATTGTCACATTTCAACTCTACTTGTGTTTTAAATTAAAATCATATTTATAACATTTTATTTATAATATCATTTTCTAAAAATTCCATTTTGTTAGTGCCCTTACCCTATTTTATAACATTCAATAAACTAAAAGTTTAAATGGTATCCTATCTGAAATCTACAAATCAGAACATAATCATCAGCACTAATTCATTAAGCTTGCATTTACATAAACTAATTAGAATTTGTAAACCTTGGATTTGAACATCTTATTGGCATTTACAAAAGAAATTTCATTAACTTTGACGAGTTGTTACTTAGAAACTGTGGCACTTCAGAAATATTTCATTTGAAGCTACAAGGTCATGTAGGGCCCCTCTACAATAACCTCTCTAAATTTTTCATACCTCCAATCCATTTACCTATGGTGACAAGTTTTCAGTCAATGGAAAAAGTTTCAGTTGCATGCAATGTAAAGTTGCAAGGTGGTGTAATTTTTGTTATGTGCATTGTGTGACTAAACCAATAGTTCCAACACATCCAGATAGATGGGTTTATGCTAGGAATGGTCATGTTTTGCACCCCTACATGTCAGAGTTTTTTGAGCTACATTGCACTAATGATTTCTCTTATGAAACCAAAGTGCAAAAGAGCATAAAACTTTGACTAGCTATTACTCAAAAACTATGGTCCTTAGAAACATTTTTTTTGAAGCTACAGGGTCACATAGGGCCCCTCTAAAATAACCTCTCTCGGTTTTTCATACCTCCAATCTATTTTCTCATAGTGACAATCTTTTACATGATGGAAAAAGTGACAGCGGAATGCAATGTAAAGTTAAAGATGGTGTAATTTTCATTCTATTTTTAATGTGACCTAACTGATAGTTCCAACATATCTGGATGGGTGGTTTTATGTTAGGAAACATCCTATTTTGTACCCCTACATGTCAAAATGGCTCCAAAAATGGATTTTTTTATAAGACAAAATGGCACTAAGGGGTCCATCCCATCGTATATATTTTCCAAATGGAATTGTGTAGGAGGTTGGGATATCACAAGTTACACTTAGAAGGGGATTCTTTGATTAAGGGCACATTTTCATAAGTTATTGGCCTAGGAATGTTGCTTGTACCTCTGCCTTGTTTATTCCATTTGGAAGATGCCTTGCCTCCTCCATTATTCTCCCTTTGTGATCCCACATAATGCACCTTTCTCCTAATGGCCATGGGTTTCCCTTAGAGGCCCCATAAAAATTCACTTCACCCATCCCTCATCCAATGAATTCCATTTCACATCTTTCCTTGATTTACCAAAAGGATCAACCCTAGGCAACCCATAAACAGGGGCTCTAGAAATTATATTATTGATGAAATATAAACATCATGGGATGTTCATTTTTATTTATCTTCCTCTTCTTATTGTGTTCCCTTGTCTTTTGACCATTTTGAGATAATAAAGGAAGGTTCTAGTAAGGTATTTTAACAACATAGTTGTATTTCATTTATTTTAATCATACTTAAAGTTATGTTCTAGTCTGTATTGGAAACCAATTGTTGTATTCTATTGTTAGGATTCACTACAAGTTGAGTTCGAAATTGTGATTCTTTTAGTTTATCATTATGTTTTCAAGTGGTTTTTGTTATGGTCCTAACAACAACGCTTATTTTTGGTTCTTGTGTCTTTTTTGCCCCTATTTTTGTTGAGACATCCAAGTTTTTTGGTATTAGTTAATATTTGATCCATGGAAAAGTAGGTCATGATGGGTTTACCCATTCTATTTAAACTAATGGAGATCCCATAATGAAGGTTCTTATGGTGGTTATGGTGTGCCCTTGCACACACATGCCCTACTTTTCCCTTGGAAAAGTTGGGAATCCCTCCTTTCCTTAGCCATATTTGACCCTTTGTTTAATTCCTTGTGAATTATGTAAAGTATTTTTTATGGTTTTTGAGTTTTCCATCCCCTAAGAACACTCTTTCCATGATGCTTGTGGTTTCTCTAATTTTGTATCTTTGATTTTTTGTATTTTTTTGGTCTTTTATGATCATTTAATCGACCTTCCCATCTTAATCATACCCTTTAAGCATGCATTAGATGGTTTCTCTGGTTCCTAATCTATAATTAACCTTATCCCTACCTTGAACATTTTGAGGTCTTAGATTTCTCATTGGTGGTTTTCTCCTAATGGCATCATGCTCATGTCATCAATCATAATGGTGTCATGGTGATGTGATCTATTTGTTAGGATTTTTGGGTTTGTCTCCCTAGAATGCTTTCATTTGCATCCTTGAAACCTTGACATTGGTGATTTTTAAGGTATATTTTCTCCTGATGATTTCATGGAAATGCTATTATTCTTGATGATGTCTTAGCCCATAAAACTTGCAAAGTTGTTCAGACTGATGATGTCTTAGCCCATTAGACTTTCAAAGTTTTCCATACCTACATACCTTCACTTTTGATACCAACAACCTATTTACGTCCAAGTGAATTCCATCTAAGTATTGTTCTATTAGGGTTTTAGAGTTCCACATTCCCGGATACCATTCTTGGCATATTGTGTGTGGTTTCTTTGATCCTTAATCTCTGATATTTTGTATTTCCTAAGTATTTCAATATCATTTAATTGAGCTTCCCTTATCAAGCCTACTATTTTGGGCATGATTTATGAGGTATGCCTAACCCCCACTCTCCAACATGTTATAGTATATATGATAGGGTAGGGTTGGATGGAACAATCATTGTCCCATGCTCTGGGTCTCACTTGGAAGATCCTTATGGTGTCACACTCCACCACCTTAACCTATAGTACCTAATGCTTGTTTAGGTTCCCCTGGTTCACCTTGCCAACCCCACTACTATCACAATTCAACCTACCAAGTCAATCTTGGTGCAATGCCTCTAACTCTTCCTTAGCCTTTAATCTTCCCTAAAGGCTAACCTAATCTCAACACTCAATTTGATCTTTGCAGGGGTGTGGGGATGCTTCCAACTGGTTCACACCATCACAACTTGGTTCTAGGGAGTCCACCTTACTTCCTTTGGCCATCACTTTCTCCAAACCCTCATTTAGGGTTAAAAAGGCTACTAGCCCAAGAGCCCCAATTAGGTCTCCAACTCCGAGAAAACAGTCTTATTCTTCTAAGTTATCCAAAGACCACCCAATCTTTCCTTGAGGTTCTTAGTGTATATATCCAACCCTCAATGATTTTAGGGGTTCTAAGTCTCCACTGCCCGTATAGTACTCTAAACTGGAAATGATCAAAGAACATAGGTTTTTCAGGTCTTTTTTGGCTTTCCTGCAGACTGTTTAAGAATTCCTCTCACCAAACGAGTTGATGGAGCTCCTTCATTCTTGATATGCCTTGGAAAGATATACACCTGCTCTCTCCACACCATGCTTTTCTAGGAGATGGACACCCCTACAAGTCAAGTGCTCTGCACTTCTTGTCTTTCCTAGTCGAGCACTGTCAAGCTCGCCTAGGAGAAGACTTCCACAGTGATTCCCTGACTCCTAACCACTCCTAACCCTATCCTATTTACAAACATGGAGCCTAGTCACAATTCCCAAGGGCCCATACACAAAGTACAGTGGGAATGTAACTAAACCTCCATTCTTTACAGGTTGTCTGTCAGAATAGCAACTAAAAGAAACAAACTAACTACTAAGAAACGCTTGGAAATTGAACACCCTAACAAAACAATACCACACAAAGCTTCAAATACCACTACACTACATTCTATAACAACTCACAGTGCCATGATCACTCCTGACCACACAAATTCAAAACAAAACTCATAAAATTATACAACCTTATCACTGTCCTCACTTGTATTCATGAATTTTTAACAATGCAAAAGCTTCCAACCTTACTTTCAGGTTGAGGCACACCATAAATAGGTTTCTAAATCAGTTAAGCTCGATCCTAACTACTCCATGGCCACTTGTGTGATTTCCAATAGGCCTTATTTGCAACATTTTAGAGAAACTAACACCTAGAAAGGTCTACAAAGGTCTTAAACCATCCTTGTAGCCAAACCTCAATCTAAAAAATGGTCAACATGACCTTTACTAACACATTACATGTTCTCAAATTCCTCTAAGGCACAAACTCAAGAAATAGAAAGATATTGCTACATTTGGCCTAAACAAATTGCCAATTAATAACCTTCTAGACAACCTTCCTAGATGAACTATGGGGTGCTCCTGCACCATTCTCCCCCTCTACACAAACATTAAGGAATGTGGGGAGAGATCAGTGATGGGTCAATGCCCTGCTTCTTAAACTGAGCTTCATCCACCCATGTACCCTCAGACTCTGGCTTGTCCTTCCACTTGATGAGGTGCTCCATGTACACTTTATGCCTTGTAGATTTCCTCACCCTTGACTCCAAGATCCTCTCTGCTTGTAGCTTGTCTTTAGGAGGTAAGGTTATGTTACTTACATCCTTGAATATATCCCTACTGTTCTTATCCATGTCATTGACTGATCCCTTATACCTGATCAAATCAGCTACATTCAACACTGGTGAAATTCCTAAATCTACAGGTAAGTCCACCTTGTATGCATTCTTCCCATATTTGGCTAACACCTTGCATGGTCCCACTCTTTTCATCTGCAATTTGGTTGATGTACCCTTCTGCAACCTGGATTTATTGACGTAGACCATGACATAGTCTCCTACTGCAAATTGCAAATCTTTTCTTGACAAATCTACCTTATCCTTCAACTTTTGAGTAGCCTTGATGACTGTCTTCTATACCTGCTCCTGAATCTCCTTCATGGTCTGAGTGAATTCCTCTGCATGTCCACTCCTATGCTCCATAGCTCCTAGATCCCTGAGCTCACATATACCTCTTGGGTGCATTCCATACACAATTTCAAAAGGACTCTTCCCTGTGGTCCGGTTCACACTATCATTATATGCATACTCAGCCTGTGAGATAACCATGTCCCATGTCTTCCCATACTCTTTGGTTAGGCACCTTAGAAGGTTACCTAATACCCTATTAACCACCTTCGTTTGACCATCGGTCTGAGGATGGTAAGTTGATCCAAAAGACAAGTTGGTACCTAATTTGCTCCATAGAGTCTTCCAAAAGTGACTCATGAACTTCACATCCCTGTCCGAGACAATGCTCAAAGGCAATCCATGGATCCTTACAATTTCCTTGAAGAAAAGGTGAGCAATATAGCTAGCATCATGAGTGGTTTTGCAAGGGATAAAGTGACTCATCTTACTGAATCTATCTACCACCACATAGACATTATCAAATCTTGTCTTGGTCTTAGGGAGTCCTACCACAAAGTCCATGCTAACACACTCCCATGGTCTGTTAGGAATGGGTAGGGGTTGATATAGACCATCATTACTAGCTCCTCCCTTAGCTTTCATACACACTACACATTGCTCCACATACCTCCTGACATCCCTTGACAACTTAGGCCAATAGTAGAACCTTTGCACTAGTTCCAATGTTTTGTTGATTCCAAAATGTCCACTAAGACTACCATTGTGCTTGTCCTGGATGATTGGAACACATAATTGATTCCCTTTAAATAAAAATCCACTTTGCAATGTATATTTTGATTATTGACTATGAAAATGATTCTCAAAGTCAGAACATACCTTGTAGGCCTCTGAAAAGTTTTCATCTTCCCCATAGAGATCCTTGAAACTCTCTATTCCAATGCTCTTGATTTGTATCTCTTGTACTATCAACAATATTCTACTCAGTGCATCTGCTACCTTGTTCAATTGTCCCTTCTTGTGCTTGATGGTGAAAGTAAAATCTTGGATGTACTCCATCCATTTCAAATGTCTATTGCTCAAATTCTCTTGGGTGTTGATATAACTAAGTGCCTGATTGTCAGTAAAGACCACAAACTCCTTGGGTAGAAGGTAATGCCTCCACTTCCTAAGTGACTGAACTAAAGCATAAAGTTCTAGGTCATAGGTATAATACTTCTTCTTAGCTTCATTGAGCTTTTCACTGAAGAAATCTATAGGCCTACCTTCTTGACTTAGCACTCCTCCTACTGCAACTCAACTAGCATCACACTCCACAGTAAACAACTTGTCAAAGCTAGGTAATAAGAGAATAGGTTGAGTTGCCACTTCTTGTTTTAGTTTCTCAAAACCTTTCTCATCTTCTTGAGTCCACTTAAACTTAGTTTTTAAACCACCTTTGATTGTATCTAGGACTGGTGCACATATGCCACTAAAGTCCCTTATGAATTTTCTATAAAATTGAGCCAATTCATGAAAACTTCTTACGTTTGTCCTTGTGGTTGGTGTAGGCCAATTTAGGATAGCTTCCACCTTTCTTGGATCCATCTTCAATTATCCTTGGGACACTACAAAACCCAAATATACAAGCTCATGTTTAAAGAACTCACATTTCTCTAGGTTGATGGCTAACTTCTCTTCTTGCAATCTTCTAAGAACCAACTCCACATGCTTTAGGTGTTCTTCTACTGTCTTGCTAAATATGAGTATATCATCAAGATATACCACCACAAATATCCCTATAAAGTCTTTGAGCACTTCATTCATGAGCCTCATGAATGTGCTAGGGGCATTAGAGAGGCCAAATGGCATAACTCTCCACTCATACAACCCATCATTTATCTTAAATGTTGTCTTCCACTCATCTCCATCCTTGATTCTGATTTGATGGTATCCACTCTTGAGATCCAACTTGGTGAAGTACTGAGCTCCTCCAAGACAATCCATCAAGTCTTCAATTCTAGGAATAGGGAACCTATACCTGATTGTGATTCTATTTATTGCTCTAAAATCAGTGCATAATCTCCACTTGCCTCCTTTCTTGGTTGCTAAGACCACTGGTACTACACATGGGCTGATGCTCTTCCTAATCAATCCTTGATCCAATAACTCCTGTACTTGTCTAGCTACCTCTAGATTATGATCCGGTGTAAGCTTATAAGCTGCTTTATTTGGCAATGAAGCCCCTGGTATGAAGTCAATCTGATGACTAATGGCTCTCTTTGGAGGTAAAGTTGTAGGTGCACCATCACTCACTATGTCCTTATACTTCTCAAGCAACTTCTGGACTACTTCCGATATGACTGTTTTCTCAGTCTTGTCCTCTTCCTTAGGTTGCAACATGACCACATATCCTTCACCCCCTTGATGTAGGTTGTTAAGGAACTCTTTACCACTGCTTAACAAGACACTAGGTGTCTTTGACTATCCTTCTTCCTCTTCTGACAGTGACTGTAATTTAAATGTCTTCCCATCCTTTTTGAAAGAAATGGTGTTCTCTTTCCCATCATACATGGCACTTTTGTCATACTGCCATGGTCTGCCCAATAGTAGATGGCATGCATCCATGGGTAACACATCACAAATCAATTTATCCTTGTACCCTCCAATGGAGAACTCCACCGTTACTTGCTCATTGACAAGAACACTCTGCCCTTTGTTCAACCATGTTACTTTGTAGGGATTAGTGTGGGGTACCTTCTCCAATTTCAACTTCCTTACTACCTCTTCTGAGATGATGTTATCTGTTGAACCTGAATCCACAATAATCTTACATACTTTCCCAAGTATTTTGCATCTCACTCTAAATAAAGCTCTTCTTTGTTTTGGCTCTTCCTTGATCGGTTGTTTGATCAAAACTCTCCTAAACATCAGGTTCTCCCCCATTTATGATTCAATGTGGCTGACCTTTGGTGATTTAGTACTCATGGTGTCCTCTTGAGCATATGCCACTCTCTTCTCAGTATTTGATGAAGATACTTTCTCCGGGCACCTATAAGTTGGATGGCCTACTTGACCACAATGATAACAATTCATATTAGCAAAGTATGAATTGCTCCTGCCTGCTCCTCTTCCTCTATTTGATCCTCCTTGAGATCCTCTACCTCTTCCATAACCTCCTCTAGAAGGTGTTTCACTTCCATGCTCTGTGAGTTTAGATTCTCCTTGGTTTCTTTGCTCAATTCCTCTACCTTGGTAGCCACCTCTATGTCCTCTTTGATCTCTTTGATCTCTGACTTTGCCTCTACTCTTAGAATCCTGATCATGTTTCCTCTTGCTTCTTTCCTCAATCTTAATAGCTAATTGGTAACATTGGTGTACTATCTTAGGACTTAGAAGAGTCATCTCCTCTTGAATGTTCCACTTCAAGTCGTTAAGATACCTAGCCACCTTGAGACTTTCATCTTCTAAAACATTAGACCTCATACAAAGTTTTTGAAACTCCTCAGTGTAAGTGTTCACATCTTGGTCTCTTTTCCTCAAGCTTTGTCTCTTCTTATGTAACTGAATCTCATAATCATTTGGTATGTATGCTTCTCTCACTTTTGCCACCATACCCTTCCAAGTTGAAATAGGCTTCTTTCCCTCCTTTTCCCTCTCTGTCTAAATGAATTTCCACCATGTCAAGGTAGATCCTCTCAATCTAGACTTGGCCACCTTCACCTTCTGTGCTTCAGTGACTCCATCACATTCAAAATGGTTCTCCATGCCTTCTATCCAATCCATGACTAGATCAGCTTCCAATTTGCCACTAAACAATGGTATGCCTTCAAGTGCTTTCCCACTCAAAGATTTCAATGCCTTCAAGAAAGGCTCCTCTTGCAGAACAGGGTCAGGCTCAGGGGTCTTGTCTTCCTCTGCAACCTCTTCACTCTTTGGTACCCTGCCCTCTAATCTATCACTGACCTCATCGGCCTTGATTTGCACATTTATCAATGCTTGCTCAAGTTGATCTAGTCTTTCTCTCAACCTCCTATTATCTTCCTCCTGATCTTCGACGTTCTTTGCCAACTCAATTTTTGTCACCATGGTTGTGGAACCACTAGATTCAAGGTCTGACATACAAGATTCTATCCCAAATCTTTAACTTGCTCTGATACCAATCTGATAGGGTAGGGTTGGATGGAACAATCATTGTCCCATGCTCTGGGTCTCACTTGGAAGATCCTTATGGTGTCACACTCCACCACCTTAACCTATAGGACCTAATGCTTTTTTAGGTTCCCCTGGTTCACCTTGCCAACCCCACTACTATCACAATTCAACCTACCAAGTCAATCTTGATGTAATGCCTCTAACTCTTCCTTAGCCCTTAATCTTCCCTAAAGGCTAACCTAATCTCAACACTCAATTTGATCTTTGTAGGGGTGTGGGGATTCTTCCAACTGGTTCACACCATCACAACTTGGTTCTAGGGAGTCCACCTTACTTCCTTTGGCCATCGCTTTCTCCAAACCCTCATTTAGGGTTAAAAAGGCTACTAGCCCAAGAGCCCCAATTAGGTCTCCAACTCCGAGAAAACAGTCTTATTCTTCTAAGTTATCCAAAGACCACCCAATCTTTCCTTGAGGTTCTTAGTGTATATATCCAACCCTCAATGATTTTAGGGGTTCTAAGCCTCCACTACCCGTACAGTACTCTAAACTGGAAATGATCAAAGAACCTAGGTTTTGTAGGTCTTTTCTGGCTTTCCTGCAGACTGTTTAAGAATTCCTCTCACCAAACGAGTTGATGGAGCTCCTTCCTTATTGATATGCCTTGGAAAGGTATACACCTGCTCTCTCCACATCGTGCTTTTCTAGGAGATGGAGACCCCTGCAAGTCAAGTGCTCTGCACTTCTTGTGTTTCCTAGCCGGGCACTGTCAAGCTCACCTAGGAGAAGACTTCCACAATGATTCCCTGACTCCTAACCACTCCTAACCCTATCCTATTTAAAAACATGGAGCCTAGTCACAATTCCCAAGGGCCCGTACACAAATTACAGTGGGAATGTAACTAAACCTCCATTCTTTACAGGTTGTCTGTCAAAACAACAACTAAAAGAAAAAAACTAACTACTAAGAAACGCTTGGAAATTGAACACCCTAACAAAACAATACCACACAAAGCTTCAAATACCACTACACTACATTCTATAACAACTCACAGTGCCATGATCACTCCTGACCACACAAATTCAAAACAAAACTCAGAAAATTATACAACCTTATCACTATCCTCACTTGTATTCATGAATTTTTAACAATGCAAAAGCTTCCAACCTTCCTTTCAGGTTGAGGCACACCATATATAGGTTTCTAAATCAGTTAATCTCGATCCTAACTACTCCATGGCCGCTTGTGTGATTTCCAATAGGCCTTATTTGCAACATTTTAGAGAAACTAACACCTAGAAAGGTCTACAAAGGTCTTAAACCATCCTTGTAGCCAAACCTCAATCTAACAAATGGTCAACATGACCTTTACTAACACATTACATGTTCTCAAATTCCTCTAAGGCACAAACTCAAGAAATAGAAAGAGATTGCTACATTTGGCCTAAACAAATTGCCAATTAATAACCTTCTAGACAACCTTCCTAGATGAACTATGGGGTGCTCCTGCACCAATATACCTTTGGAAGGTTCATGGTTTTGAAGTTCCTTGGTTTGACATTATTATTAGGTATGGGTTATTCTAAATTCACCCTAATCCCCAATACCATATTTTTCGTGCAATGAGTTTTATCCCTCATTTGGTATCAAAAAATTTAGCTCTTCAATTCTTAAGAAAGAGTTATTACTAATCCCCACACCCTTGATGTTGGTGCTTTCCTAAGAATTATTTGGGCCTAACATGTTTTCATACGCAATTTTATGCCTTGTCAAAGTTTCATAGTTTTTTATCCCTAATACCAAGTTAGTGTTCCTTCTAAAGTTTGAAACTCCAATGTACTCCAATGTAATATACTTTGGAGTCAAATTTTCAAAGTCCCCCTATCTAAGTACCTAGTTAGTGATTGTCCTAAAGTCTAAACCTAGCCTTAACATCTTTCAAGCTTACTAGTAAAATTTTATTATTACATAAAACTTCCATACCCCAAGGTACTCATTGAAATGCATCCCCAATCCATGAACTCCAACACTCCCCTAACACACTTATTTTTTGAAATTTTAGAGTGGAAATTTTATTATTTCCTACTTTTTTATATTTGTAAAGAAAAGCCTAAATATAATTATGTTTAATGGAATATGTTGTGATATTGAATTTAATTTTAGGATAATTTATTTAATTTGAACCACTAAAATTTTTATTGCTATTGGTCCAAACTATCACATTCCCCATTGCCCCTAGCTCCAACCTCATTTATCACACCTTCCAAAGATTCAAGGCCTAGTTTTTAGGGAAACAAACATACCTTTTAGATGCTCACAAGCTAGATTTTTTAATCTTTGCTCTCATATGATAAAAGCACTGCCATTCTTGAGGAATAGTCGACCTTCATAGGTCTATCTTAGAATTTTCAACTATTTATTATTTTAATTACCTATGTAGTAAGTTGCAAATTTGGCTCCTAAGAGACAAAGTGATTTTAAGTCAATTTTTTGAGGCCTTGTTTACTTTTGGCACCCAAAACTGGATATTTATAGCCCTCTTGTGGATTTTGAAAAGGGTTGCTAACATTCAAATACTGGCCAACTATTGAATTTTCAGCATGGGATTCCTACTAGAAATTATAATCCTCTTATCTATTCAAAAAAAGGATCATGCATGTTGTGTGAGAATGCTCTCAACGTTGGTAGTGGTTGTATTACTTTATTTTCTTTAAGAGTGAATAAGTTGGTGAAATCTATCTTAATGTGCTTGTAGTAGAGTTATGTATTGAAATTTTGCATAAAATATGGTGGTTCCAATGCATTCAACTTGAAATATATTTATATTGTGATTTTCCTCAAGCTCTTACACTAATGTTGTGGATGATTGTGTAGTGCCCCTCCCTTTTTCTTCTTGTTAATGTGAGATCAGTGTTTTAGCTTCACTGTTTCCTTGTGTTTAATGTGGTGATATTTTTATGGATTTGATTGGTGTGTATGGACCACCACATGTTCGAGATGAGATTCTTCATGTCAATTGGTGGAATTTTGTGTGGGGTGAAGCCACAATAGTGGTTTACAATTCAAGTGAGGAAGGAAAACTCACAAAAAATGACCCCAAGGAAAAAAAAGTGATTTTAGGGGTTCGTACGAACCTACTGGTTCGACCGAACCCCTTTGAATCTTGGCTGCCAAAAAAACCAACACAATGCATAGGGAAGGGGTTTGAGCGAACCTATTTGAAGGGGTTCACTTGAACCAGGGTTCGAGTGAACCCATAGAGGTTCGCTCAAACCCCTATGGGTTCGAACGAACCCCCTTATCCCTCATCCCCCATCTCAGACACAAAAAAAAAAAAATTGGCACTTCGGAGCTTGGGTTGAGGATGAAAATGGAGGAATCTTCACAAACCCAACTAGAATCAGGTAGTCCTCAGAACGAGCTATCCAACAAATATAATTTTAACATATTTTGGTTTTATTATGTATGTGTTTTTTTAGTTTTATTAAATATAGGTTTTTCATTGAAAATCAAGCTCTTTGTTCTGCACATGTGGAAAAATAGCAAATTATCAAAATAAAATTTTAAAACATACGTTCGGGCTGGGTATTGATGGCATTGATCCATAAAAAAAAAATGAATTTTGATACATACAGAAAAAGCTATGTAGTATACAATTTGCCTATGTCTGAATTGCAATTGGTTTGACTTTGAAACTTGATTAAGGAAAAAATATTCAATAAAAAACTATGAGACCAAATGAAAGTGATATATATCATAGTTAAAAATCCAAATTCGAAAAAATTAGAATTTATCCTTCATACAAAAAAGTTATGTTGTATATGGTGAGCGTCACTTTTTAAAAATGTTGTTTTCTGAAAAAAAAACAATTTTCATGGGAGATGGAAAAAAAAGTGCAATTTGATTCCAAAAAATTTGAAAAAAAAAATTTAGAATCTACAGACAAAATGTGATGAGACTCTACTTTGCATCATCTTCAAATTCCTCGCGGTTGAGCCGCTATAGGTCCCCGAATATGAAGATTTAGTTAAAAATAATAATTTCAGTGTCCAGTTTAGCCAAAAATTGTAAACCACTATTGTGGGATCACCCTGTGGTTACATGATTGGTTTATTATTATGCTTTAGTTTAGTGAAATGCATTATTTATGTTGTGATCAAATGTGATCCTGATAATTGATGTTCTCAAGAAATTATTTATATGGAAAATGTATATGTTATTTTATATTTTATGATATTGGATCTCGTTGGGATGATTATATTGTGTTTCAGCTATATATACATTGAGCAAGTACTCTTGACATGCATTGAATGGTTACATGTACAGGGTTATTTCTCCACCTGGCTACATAGGGTTGATTTATTTTCCCAACTATGGTTAATTTGAAGATGTCACATTGGGTCCTTCATATCCATTCCTTGATTGTACTTGAATCAAGTATGGCATGTGCTATATTTGACCTTATATAAATTTGGATCTGATTTAGGAGTTATTCTAGAATCCCTATGTGTCGTGAATGACCAATGAATGTGTGATTTAATTAATGGTTTAAATTTCTTATTTTCCCGTAAATTAAATATTAGGAACTTAAATGATTTTTATAGTTATTGTTAAAATATTCTATGTGCTTCAGGAAAGGGGAAAATACAATGAAAGAAGAAATGAATTTTATCTATTGTTTAACTTAAATTTCAAAAATTCCTCAATTTAGGGAATGTGAGTTATGTGTTATTTAATTATCATGTTTGAATTTCAGTTTCTATAAAAATTAATGGAATATGCTTATATGGATTTAAATCATAAATTTAAATGATATATGTTATTCGGGAATGAATTTAAATGTGTAATTGGGATTTGGGGAAATTTTGGAATTAAAGAAATAAAAAATGAATTTTATATTATTAAATTTGAAATTGGAAAAATGGTATAAAGGAAAACAAAAAGGGGGGATTTTATTTAATTATGTAATTTTATTTTGGGAGAAATTTTGTGAGAGAAAAAACCTCTTTTGGGTGGAAAATTAAATTGTTGATTGGGAGTGCATTTGGTGGCAGAATTTGATGAGGTCATATTCGTTGGGTTAGGAATCAGTAGGGGATGTTGCATGTTGATCCTTGTGATCTCTCGTTTGGCATGTGTGACGTGCTCTTCATTTTAAAATTTGATTGTGGAAGAGGTTTGTTTAAATTATCTTAGCCAATTTCTTTCAATTTTGAATATTGCAATATGATTGGGGGGTGTAGACACCTCCCAATGCATTTCTTTTCATGAAATTTCATGCTTAAATAATTGTTTTATCAATTTTTTGAGAATTTTCCATAATATGAGGTTGCAATGCCCAAATTTTTGGGAAATGTGTGAAATGTGAATTTTACGTGAAAAGTGTGTTGTTCGGAATATTTAGAGAAAAAGGGTATCTTTAGATCTTTGAATTTTAAAAAATGATTTTTGGAAAAAAAAAATAATAATAATGGTAGATTTGGGAAAAACCTCGTTTTTACCTTGTAAAAATATTGATAAAAAATGAAATTTTTGAATAAAAATGAATGAATTTTGATGTTTTAAAAATATGGAACCTCGTGAAATGTGAATTTATGTATAGTGGGAAGTTTTCATTGACTTTGGGGAAAATAGTATTTTGCATTGGTTTTTGTGTCATACTCATTGGTGAAAGTGAAGAGCCTATGAATAAGGTACTAGAGAGGGTTATGGGATTGGATCCCAACATTTCCCCAACCCAAAGTGTCAAGTAGGTTGATCACGAGTGGGGCTCCATTTAATCAACCAATAATTAATGAAACACGGGTAATTAATTAACTATGATAATGGATGCCCTTCTCATGACTTAAGTGCTAGTTCAAACTAAGAATGTTTGGGAAGACATTCTAGCTCAAGGATCTTAGGTCTTGTAATATCAATTATCCTCGTTTGTATGAGAGTATTAATAGGTTTCGTGGGTTTCATACCTTCAACCATTGTGATGACACTCCCTAACTAGCTCTCTAGCATCTTACCCTAATGTCTTATGTGTGTGATCAGTTATTGGTGAGTTGGCCCAATGGTGATCCTTGTGGTACCCTTGTATTGATTTATCCCATGATGGTTATATACTATGGCATCAAGGTGATATTTCCCAATGAATTTTTGATGTGATATTGGTGATTATGCCCAATGTGGATGGTGTTATGTTATGGTGTGTATACCTAGTAATAGCATGTATTGGATCCATGATATGATTTAGATAATTTAGTGTTTATATGATGTGCATGTGGAGTGTGTTCTTTTTGTATGGTGTTTGTGTAAGCCTTCACCCCATTTGTTTGGCATGATTTTTATGTTTGTGGCTCTTGTGACTATCTCCTAGCATAGTGGGAGTGGACCATTTGATTCCATGAGGTTCGGTGGAATTGTAACCACCATTAGGGACCTAAGATTCGTGGATCAAGGAAAAACATGATATAATTTACTCTCAAGTTAAATTCATGTATTAGATTTTGATTCACTCATATAATTTTAATAAAGATGTTCTAGAACCTCTCTTTAGAGATGGATGTAACCTTGTAAAGAAAAGATTAATTTGATCATCTATGTGTCTCAGTTTTGGTGTTGAGAATGATATATTTATGCTTATATTTATCATGATGTTAAAATTCTTAATAGAACTTAAGAACACTTAATTTTGTGCTTAAAATGAACCTAAGTGTCAAAAATCATAGTTGGGTAGTCTAGTCCTCTACCTAGGTAGCCCAATCAAACAATAAGCTAACCCAGATTTTTACAAAATTTCCTAACTATATTGGGGAAGCTAGGTGGCATCTAGGGTACCCTAGTATAATTAGGGGCAATCTAGTATTCAGGGGCAACTTGGTTTTGTATGCCAGAAAACTCAAAATTTTGCCTAAGTGTGTAGGGGCAACCTATTACTATGTTGGGGCATCCTAGTTCCCATAAAAATTCTAAAATGTAAGCCTCTTAACCAAGGTTAGTTAAGGGTTTTCTAAGCCTAATACTCTTATTGGATAATCTTATGCCCTTTTGTTTACCCTTGGCAATAGTTTTTATTGACTAGGTCTTCCAAAACCTAGTCAAATTTTCTCTCCTTTTGGTCTTGTTAGTCCCCCTCAATTTTGGGACCTTGGATGGGTAAACCATGTAAATAAAAATTGATCACAAAAGTATTTGTGTCTTATTAGTACTTATACTTAGTTCTAAAGCTTCATCATTGATTACTTATATCATATCTTGCATTATTTTACATGCAACCTTTTGAAAGGACCTATTTGTCAACCTAAGGTTGTGGGAGATCATTATTCTAGTCTTGTGAAGACTTGGGAAGGTCATAATCCTTCTTGGTTGACCTTATTGGTGTCCTCAACATTCCTCTTGGGTCATAGGGTTTTATGGAGTAGTTCATCCTCTTATGTGTTGTCACGTTGTGACAAGTTATCTTGGGAAGCATGAGGTGGTAAAGAAGTGACTCATTATCATTCCTATTTGAGAGGATTTGTGCCTCTTTTTTATTTAACCTCTTGTGAGGGATTTCCTATGTGTTTAGATTTGTTTTGTTGCTTGAGATGTGGATTGGACATTGATGATTCCCTCATCCTATTTTGATGTGGTGTTGCGAGAGAATTTCATCATGGTTTAGTAATCAATTGTTGTGTAGGTGTTGTCCTCTCTATCTCTTGTATCTTCATCATGGTGTATTTATCCCATGATTGGTTAGTCTTCTATTTTTCCACCTTTTTGATGCAATGGTGAAGTGCCTTGTTGTCTCTGGCATCATGTCATTGTGACACTTGTGTGTGACACATTATTATTGTAATTCTGTTGTGGTTATTGTTGTTTCAAAAAAGTTGTTCCATCAGGTTTTTTGATGGGCTTGTCCACTCGGGCATTACAGATTGTGTGAATGCTAGTCATTGAAATATTTTTTTCCTTTTCATCAAACCATTCTGATCTAAGAAATAAATTTAAGCTTATCATTGTCTATCGATTTTATTATTCTTTCATTTTTAGTTTATTTTTATGAACCCTAACCATCTTTTGATCTTTTTTTACATTTCAATAGCTTTAGGGTAGATTTAGAATAGATTAGGCTACTGTAGAGTAGGTTGGATAGGTAGTTTTTACCTGGGCTTCGAATATCTACCCTTTATTTAGTAGATTCAAAGTGCATGGATGAAAATATATATTTAGATTTGATTGTACTAGGAAAGGCCCCTTGTTAAATAAATCCCATAGATCAAATAGCTTTTCCAACACAGACAAGAACTAGCTAAAAAGGAACCTTGGAGCTAACTTCGCAAGGATCTCTCGAATTTTTCAAGAAGTAGAGTGTCTATCATTCTACTTGAATTTGGTTGTGCTAAAACCACCATCAACATGTGGTACATTCTAAAATCTTTCCCATTAATTGGCATAAAAATTTTGGGGAATCAACCTAAACTATCCAGGATATTGATTAAAACCAAAATTGGACTATCTTTTGCCTATAAATCTTAATTCTTGCTCAACCTAGGTTACCTTCTTCATTCTATTTTTTATTTCAATAATTGAGCTACACTCATTTGTGAGGTGATTTTTTTCACAGATCCCACACAACTCAACTTTATTCAAAGGAAACTTCCTAAGCGGGTTTTCTCTTTGTATTTTGGATAATAGATGCATAAAGGTTCTATAGTTTTCTTGTTGTCTTGTAACCCATCTAATGTGGTATTCAAGTGAGATATAATATCAATTTTCAAATTCACCATTTCTTCCATTACTTTGGTAACATCCCCACTACTTTTATCAGGATTAACCTTCCTATCTATTGCCCTAATATAGGAATAATTTATTTAGATTTCAATGATATCTTGAAAATCAAGTGTATTTATATCTCATCTCTGCATGATTTTTGAGGCTTCATGAGCCTCTTAAGAAAATGATTTTGCTGAATTCCTCATTTAGGTTGCTTCCACATCTTTTATAGACAAATAGAAAATGGTCTAAATAATACTCTAGGTTTTCATCTCCCAATTACTTCATTATAAAGAGATCGTCCTTTCTATTCTTAACCCTAAAATAATCTTGATATTTATCCAAAAGTACTATCTCATTTCAACCCATATATGGAAGGAGTTGGCTATCAACCCCATGAACTAGCATAGAGTTGATTCCTTCAATATAAAGGGAAACAATTTTAATTATGGTTGTATGTCCCATAGTCATAGGTTGAGAAAGATCTTTGAACTCAAACAAAAACTAGTCATGATCTTCAAAATATTTTCCATTGAGATTCAATAAAATAGAGGGATAAATATTCTTCATCAAATATTCATCTCTTTTTAGATTCAAATATAGTAGATATGTAAAATTTTGGTTGTTAGGACTATTTTGTTCATCATCTATATTGTTGGCTCTATCTTCCACAGTGCAAGTTTTCCTATAAATATTGTGAAATTTTTTAACTAATTAAAATAATAATTCATTGGATGTTTCCACCTCTACTTGTGTTGGTATCCTTTGAATATTTCTAGGTAGAAATTCTAAGGGCATGTATCTTGTTGCTTCATACTTATCAACCCCTTTATGTTTCTCTCTTATAGCTTTAGTTGGGGGGTTTTCACAAAGCAGCCTAAGGAATCCCTAGGTCTATCAATAAAAAAATAATTATACAACCTTCAATGCATAAATTTAGGAAACCTTATTAACACACGAAATTTTGAAATTTGTTCCCCAACAACAGTGCCAAGAATGATGAGGTCATTGTAGTTTCATAGTTACTCATCATCTTTTAAAAATCAATCTAAGTTGGTGTCCAAAGGCGATATGAGATAGGATTTTGAGTTCTTGGGGTATCACTACAACAAATCCCTGTGATTAGCTCCCTTTTTTGCTCCTTTTTTACTTCCACCCACTGTTTTAATGTATTTTTCTCCAATTTTTTGAAAAAGTTGGCGCTATTTATCGGGTTGGTGCCATTTTTGGATTTTTTGCCCCGATCAGGACAAGTAGGTGCTAAATCAAGCACTAATTAGTGTCAGATTTAGCGCCATATTTAGCATCGGGTTTAGTGTTGGGTTTAGCACTAGGTTTAGTGTTGGATTTAGCACCAGGTTTAGCATCGTATTTAGCGCTGAATTTAGCAGTGCCAGATATCGGTAAGAGATATTAACTTGTCTCATTGACACTGGCAACCAACATCAGAGGAACATAAGATCTAATTTTGATGAGACATTGAGATATCGGTAAGACAAATAAGACTGTCTCATCGACACTCTTCAAGTAATGATCAAAAGCATACACCCTATGTCACTATACCACCTGGAAGGTGAGCAACATATGTGGTAGAGCAGTATAAATTGCAACCCCGCTACTAGAAGGCTTCCGTGGGGTGATGGTATATCGCACTACCACCAGAAAATCAGAATCCTCTTACGATATGGCGGTATACACCACACTACTGCCAGGCAATAAGAAATCTCTCGCGATATGGTAGTATTAGGTAGTTTGATTTAGCGTCAAATTTAGACAATGGCATATCGGTAAGAGATATTAACTTATCTCATCAACACCGGCAACCAACATCAGAGGAACATAAGATCTAATGTTGATGATACATTGAGATATTGGTAAGACAAATAAGATTGTCTCATCGACACTCTTCAAGTAATGATCAAAAGCATACACTACTATACCGTTGGGAAGGTGAGCAACATATGTGGTAGAGTAGTATACACCGCAACCTTGCTACTATAAGGCTTCCGCAACGTGGCGGTATACCGCACTATCACCAGACAATCAGAATCCTCTCGCGGTATGGCGGTATACACCGCACTACCACCAGGTAGTAAGAAATCTCCTGCAGTATGGCGGTATACCATGCTACCACACCTCTCTCACAACAATCCAATGGTATAGAGGTAAAAGCATGAACTTAACACTTATGAATTTAATAAATAATAGTAATTTTTTACTATAAAAATATGTATTTTGTTTTCTAAATTTGTTTGAATATTAAAAGATTTAATGATTAAACATTTTTGAGTTTTTTCACATCAATATTTTTGCCGCCATGATTTGAGTTTTTTCACATCAATATTTTTGCTGCCATGATGAGTTAGAACAAAATACCCAAGCCCTAATTTTTAACTCTCATTTTCACTTGGTTTTTTTTAGCTCCCTTGCCCTGCACATGCCACCATCATTAGAGTTTGAAATCTCGAGCTTTCTAAAGGAGTATCTGTCAATTTTCTCACTGATTTTGAGAGTTTTCTTCACATAAATTTTTGTTGAGACTGAATCAGGTAAATCTTTCATGGTTCATCATTTGTTTCCACTTATCTGAATGCATTTTCAAAGACATTCCTTCTCAGATTCTCATGCATTTTTCTCTTGATTTACTCTGTTGATTCCTTGCTTGTCTTGAGGCTAACATCAAAGCACTTCTGGAGCTCACATTTCTTCGAACAAAAAGAAGTTGAGTAAGTTTCTATGCGCCATTTCTTTGTATCTTACCTTTGTTTTTTGTCAAAACAAGCTCGATTTGGACTCAATAGATACGAATGAATGGGTGTTTTATTTCTACTATGCATCCTTATTTTGTAACCCTTCTATCTTGGCTCGGCTTCTCTGGACTTAGCTCACTAGAAAAAGAAATGAAATAAACCATACTCTCCATATTTGGTTTGATCAAATGATGAAAGATTTTTTTATTTCTGCATTTTTTTTCTTTCCTCGTGATAGCTTGGTCGCGGCCTCTCTAGAATATTTTTTTCTATTTCCAAAAAGAATAGAGTGTAAAAAAAAATTTAATATTTTTTGAGCCTCCTTTATGGCTCCATGATTACGGTTGTGGGCTCTATCCAATGGCATTCTGGGTTTGTCTTTGATCTGGGGTTTTTCAAAAACCCGTGAATTATTTTACTTAGCAACTTTGGAAGAAAAGAGTTATGTATTAGGTCGCCATAATGAACTAGGGTTTGAGCATTCTCCATGCATTTTTCAATTGATTCCTCCATGTTTGGGGTTGAAATTCTCCTACAACTAGATGGTATGTTGCTTCTTGAGTATTATGTAGCATTTTCACTCCATTTTTTAAGGGTTTCAAGGCTTCTTGGTCGTGACCTCTCTAATTTTTCTGATGCATTCTTCTCTTCATTTCTTCTGTGGAAGCTTTGCTTGCTCTTGGTCACCATGATTGAGTTTTTCGAAGCTTCCCATGGTGAAAAATAACTTGCATATTCAATGAACACAAACAAACTCAAGCTCAAGTAAGCTTTATGCCAATGTATACCTAGATTTTCTCTTTTGTTTTTTGTGAATCAAAGTTCATTTTGAGATCTCCCCATTCAGCACAATGGCGAAAATGCTCTATTTTTCTATGTTTTCATGCTTCATTCTTGTATGCTTAGTCTCTGGTCTTTCTATAAGAAAAATAAAAAACCCTCTATGGAACTTGTATTTTCTTCAGAAGATAGTATTTTATGTACAACAATGGAAGAAATACCTTTGTTCATGGCTACGGCCATGCTTGCATTCAGTTTTCATTTCCATAAGCATTTTCTTAAAAGGAAATACGACATTGCTCCTTCATTTCTAGGTATTTATCTATTTTTGAGGGTTTGTTTCACATAGGTTGAGGCTCTATATTTCCTTTCTTGGAGAAAATGAATACTTAAATCTTCATCTTCTTTGGCATATGTTGATTTAAATCATAGCATCATTATGCATGACTGATATAGTCTTTCATGAACATTTTGAGTTACATACACTTGTTGCATACTTTAATCTTATGTAGCCTTTAAAAGTGGAAATGGCACTGCATTACCTTATATTGAAGATAGCTTGTCTTTGAATCAACAGAGTTCTTGCCACATGTCCATAATCTCTTGCCAACATCATTATTGTCAACTTTTGCATCACTTTATGCTTCATGTAGTTCTATCACTTTGCAATACTTCACATGTATCTTTTCACATTGTTAGTAGCATGATGATTTGCTTTACTAAGTCTGCCCTTGACATGATTACCAAGAAATCCTTCTCAAATGTTACCCTTCATGACTGTCCTACATTCATTTGTAGAATCATCGGTATCTCCTCAAACCATCATGCATTGGTTGTTTATCAAAGTGTGCATTGTAGTTGTTTGTGAATACTCATTGTATCAGTAGCAAGATGATTACCAATTCATGTTAGTTACTCATATGCATCAATGTGCTTTCCTTCTCATGCATTGCTCTTCAGAACAACATACTAACATGATGGCTTTGGCCTTGCATTCAATTGTTCACCTTGTGTTGCTCTAGGTAACTCATGATAGATCTTGATAGCTCTTGATAACCTATAAGACCTCATTGAGTAACTCGACCATAATGATTATCCATAATTGAACATGATGCATATATGATTCAATGTTCATATTATCACAGAAATCATCTGTTTCTTAGGAAGAGACAAACTGTTTCATTTTTGAATGATTGTTGTCCTTGTTCTTGTTCCCTTCTTTACTAGCTCCTTGAAAATGTTGACAATGAAATACAACTCATATCATTATTAAAATGGACTTTGGATCCAACTTAAGAAGATTGAAAGACATATCTAGCAAAGTAATATTTCCAAGCAACCTATTGTTTGATTCATTGTGAAAGATGC
This sequence comes from Sequoiadendron giganteum, assembly GCA_007115665.2. Lineage (NCBI taxonomy): Eukaryota > Viridiplantae > Streptophyta > Pinopsida > Cupressales > Cupressaceae > Sequoiadendron > Sequoiadendron giganteum. The sequence goes on from CM021104.1 coordinate 125,456,411, forward strand.
AGAGCAACTTTCTTGATAATTCACACCGTTTTGTTGCATCTTTTGAATCTGATAATGAAAGTTGATCAACTACTATGATTCCATATTGATTTAATGCATCAAGAATAGGCTTATCATGGATTTGATCAAGTTTCTCAATTTCCTATCCCTCCTAAAACATGAGGGCAACATGTTGGGCTCAACCCTCGTGGGAGCCACATTTTACTCCACATGTTGTAATCAATTGAAACAAAACAGTAACAAAGTTTTGTCCTATATTTGCACAAAGAGAAAACATGTTAGATAAATAGAGCATATGATAGATGTGTTTGATAACTCTTTTGTTTTCTTGGACATCTCTGATATGCTAGCTATTTTAATTTTATAAGGATTAGATTATATGTTTATAGATGTTTTCCTATGTACTAATTGGTGATCCTTCATTGGTCTTCATTGGTCCAACCAACTTATTCTCACAAATGCAGGGAAACTCAGAGTAGAAGGGGCAAGTGACAACTGGAGGTTGGATGGATAGGAGGACTAAAGCTAATGCAAGGCAACTCAACTCGGATTCGTCATTCAGAATGACGGGTCCCCCTTCTTTACATATGCATTTCCTTTTATCTGTAAATGTATAGTTTTTTCTTTATATGCATACAAATAGCCAGTCCCTCAGCTTGTGAGGGACACTATACACTTATGGTTATCAATAAAGACTACCTTTGCAATAAATGTTGACTCTCTTTTCTATTGTAAGTAATTCCCTTAATCAAATAATGCAGTTTTTTTATACTCTTTTCTATGCACATGGATGAAACTAAGCAGAAAATGATATGTACCTTTTATTGTTTAAATGCAAACACAATCATAAGTCTACCTAATTTAGTTGGAAGAAAAATCGGGTAACAATAATTATCTTGTTATTTAATCATATAAGTTAAATAATTAAATTACTTACTCTATAATCATGTATGAGTTATTTAAGAGGAGTGATATATTTAGCTAATTAAATTGAAATTAAACATATTATTTAATTTACTTAATTTATAACCATATGAGTTATTTAAGAGGCGTGATATATTTAACTAATTAGGCGTGATATATTTAACTAATTAAATTAAAATAAAACATATTAAATTAATAAATTGAAGCAAAAAAAGAAGCATTTTTAGAAGCAACAATGGAAGCCAAACTAGAAGCAAACCAGAAGCAAACTCGGAAGCAAAACTTGGTGTTATCTAGGAAGCAAAAACAAAAGCCAATTTTAGCAAACAAAGAAGTGATAATGGAAGCAATTTTAGAAGCAACAAAGATGCAATAATAGAAGCCATATTAGAAGTAACAAAAGACGCAAAAATGGAAGCAAAGCTAGATGCAAGAAGTGGCGTTATATCGGAAGAAAAATTGGAAGCAAAACTGGAAGCAAAATTGGAAGCAAAATTGGAAGCAAAACTGGAAGCAAAATTGGAAGCAAAACCGGAAGCAAACCTGGAAGCAAAACCCGAAGCAAAACTGGAAGCACAATCGGAAGCAAACCTGGAAGCAAAACTGGAACAAAAACTGGAAGGAAATGTGGAAGCAACACAAGAAGCAAAACCATAAGCAAAATTGGAAGCCAAACTGGAAGCAACAAAAGTCGGCATTAAACCTGGCGCTAAATCCGAGGCCGAAGTGAGCATACCAGTTTGTGCCGAGTTTTGTGCCAACAGAAGTACCCAATTCATGAAATCAAATGCACTAAAATCCGGCGTTATTTTAGGCGCTAATTGAATGTTTTGTTGTAGTGTAGTGGTTTCTTCTCAATTAACTTTATCATATCCTACAAACTTGCTAGAAATGAAATAAAATTTAGTCTATTATTTGCTTAAAAGGTAAACATGCTTTAAAAAAAGAAACACACCTACTTTGAAAGAGGGAAAACACTTGCATGAAAAATGAAAAGCTTGCATGAAATGTAAATAAGTTATTTTTATCTTTTTTGGAATATTCAAAATTAGATGTGTGTAGGTCTTACAAAACAAATAAAGAAACTAGAACAAGTTTAGAAGCACAAATAGTAATAAAATGCTTCACAATAGAAAGAATTGCACCAAAATCCTTATCCTTCAAGAAAAGTGCACCCTACTTCTCTTTAGGATCTATTCTTTGAGTTTGCAAAGGCATTTACTTTCTTCTCATTCAAAAAACAAAACTAATTTGTACACTTTTACTTTGCTACAAGATTCAAGCTATTCTCTACTCTAACTTTTTTATTCATTAATAAGTTAATTTATACATGAGTTAAAGAAGACTAATTATAAAATTTTAATCCATTAGAGACTGTCAAGTTGCAAATCATGTGATAGTTCTTTATTCCTAAAGCTAATGCATAAGATAAAAGAGATGTAGCCTTGACTTAAAGCTTTTCCTATATTTTAGGGATGAGACAATAACACTTTAGCCTTGACTCAAAGTATTTCTATTTTTTAGGTGGAGAATTAAATTTTGCTTTACTTTAGTTGTGCAATTAGATGGAGTAGTTGATTCCTTTGAAAAATAGTGTGCATGTTAGCACTCCATATAGATTAGTCAAGAAACTCTTTACTATTTGTGTACCATAAAGTATGCAACTAGAGGTGCTTCATTGTGGTTATCTTCACCAAATTTTTAGATAGGTTAAAAATCATGTTCATCATTAATTTGGATTGGTTTTATTACCATCCCACACATTATGGAGTTCATTGGGAAATTCCAAAGTTGACTATGTTTGATTATAAAGCCAAATATTAGCTTATTTTGGGGTTGATTGTAAAGGTGTGAATAGCTTCAAAGGGCTTCAAAATTCTCTTCGGTGTTCATGTTTTAGCTCTAGGTTCTTCTATAATTTACTAGACCATATATTTGACACAAAATAAAATAGATATATATTGAAAACAAGGTATTATATTGTCATTTAGGCATATTTAATATCAAAAAGAAATAAGCACAAACTCTCCATATATTTCACTTTAAAATAGTTATAGTCTATCAAATATACAATTAATTTCACCATATTGATTGTCTCAAATGAAAATACATGATTTATTTTGATAATAGATGAGACATTATTTAGTATCATCAATACTCCACATACTCGCACACAATGACAAAAGTCTCTCACATTGGAGAAGTGATCGTCCTATCACTAAGTCACATGTATCATTAGATGATTTTCATCATATGTTGATTACATGTAATGTTAATAAATGTTAGGCCTACTACTAGTGGTTGATAAAAAAAAAATTAGGTCAAGGTAGGCCACAATGAGCATAGTATGGTTCATGAACCAAAGACAGCTAGGAGATGCCAAGAATAAAATTAATAAGATCAATGCAATGAAAAAAATTGATTAACTAACATTAAATCACTTAGGGTGAAGTTGTATGTGCACAACTTGGAGGCCACCATAAACCACTTTAACCAAAGTTGAATGAGACCCTTACCGCACATGCATATAAAACCCTAACATAAGTTGTCTCTAATCAATTACATGGGAGCGCGTCAAAATGACATAACTAAAAATAGGGCCAACACACACCATAGTAGCCTACAATCTTTACTATTTACCTTTCCATCTTCCACCCAAGATGCACTAATTCACAAGATAGATAAGTAGAAAAATGAGTGAATGCTAAACCAAAGGGACAAGATACTAAGGAATTGAAAGATGATATACATACACCAAATTCGTATGAGATTGGTATGCACCCTCTCCCTATGGGATTTGTGGTTGACAAAAGTAAAAAAAGCACATATTTGAGATCTTTCACAATATGTGTAGACTCCATGTTTGAGGATAAGCTATTAACTACATTATTTCCATGAACCATAAAATATTATAATATTGAGTGGTTCTTTTCACTTCCTCAAGAGACTATTCATATAGTTAATGATTTGACAAAGGTGTTCTTAAGAAAATTCAAAGTTTTTGATTAGAGGAAAAACAGGTTTTGAATGGACCCGAAACCATCAGGTTTTGAATGGACCCGAAACCATCAGGTTTTGAAGGGACCCAAAACCCATACTAAGAAGATCAAACTGACCAAAGAATAGAGTCCAAAAACACCCAGCAGCAAAACAGAGACACAACCAGCAAGCTGCCCAACAAAGAACCAAGATTTTACATTAAGAAAATTCAAAGTTAATATGGGCCTTAGAATCATAATTTCTGACATATTTAAATGTGCCCAATGTCCAAACAAACACATTAGTGATTATGTTATAAGACTTTAGTCTTTATTCTCTCAAATAATTACTCCTATATAACTCTAGAAATTGATGGTATGTGGACCCTTTTTTTAATTTTAGACCATATTTTATAATTTTAAATATCATTAGAACATATAGTTTGACTTGTTATTTTTATATAACTATATATGAGACCTTAAATTATTAGTAATCCATAAAAAATTACTATAGGGAAATTAACATTTATTCTACTATATAATATATATCATTCTATAAGGATAATATTTCTTATATAAATTCATTGTGAGGTGGAATGATGACATAGGTTTGGTTGGCGCAATTGGAGGATGAGTTGGGTGATGGCATGTAATTAATGTTGGAGGGTGGCATTGGAAAATGCGGTTGATGGGATGCATTTGTCTGGCCTAAAGTTAAAAGGATCTTCGATTGATGAAATTCTTCATTCCTCCAAACGTTTTCGATGGAGAGTCCTATCAGCCTGTCGTCGAGCAGAAAATTATGGGCGTTTTATGGGAGAATTCAACATGGGAGATTGAAATCTATGATCAAGGTTTGGGACAAGTTGGTGTTGGGAGCGGTGGAAGTTTTGTTGGGAGAAGAATTCATGAGCACAGTTGAGAGGTGGAGCACGAATGCAGACATAGCGGTGATACTTTAGCCGCGCTCTTAGATTTGGGGGTGTCGCGAGCTATGGTGATGCTCATTGCTAGAAAGTTGGTATGGAACAACCTCTTGGAAGGGGCAATGGATGTCATAATTGTTGTCGAGCTAGGTGTTGGGGTTCCTCATCCTTGCGACCTGCAACGAGCTCTAGTTCCTAGCGAAAGGGTCAAGTTGTATTTGTTTATCTCAGACATTAGAGGTGAGGAGATTCAAAGGCATTGTGAACGAGCTAGACGTGGTTTGATATTCTTAAAACACTATCTCTTTCTAAAGTCGTCTAGTGGGATAGATTGGCGGAGGTTGTTCATAGTTTTATGATTGCAGATGGAGTGATATGGGTGGATTGGTTGGTTCATTGTCTTTCAGGTTTTGTATATTTTGTTCAATTTGTTGTCGTAAGAATGGGATGTTAGGGTATGCAAGTTGGATGCTTGTATAGGGTTCTATTTAGGGTCTGGTTGGTTGTTTGGTTGTTGGCCTAGTAGGGTTTTGATGGTTGTCGGTCTCTCTGGGTGGTTGGTATTTTCCTGAAAACTGATTTGAAATGTAATAGCTTTCTTATTATTAATACAAATAATATTTACGAATCAAAAAAATATTTCTTATAGAAATACATATTAATTTAAAATATTTTCAAAGATTGGATATAAAAAGAAAATTAAGATTATCTTAAAAAAATTAATATATAAGTTTATCAATTCAAAAACTTACTTTTAATTATAATAATTTAATATTTTTAATGTGTATAAACTTTAAAAGTAATTATTTATTTTGATTAATTAAGCAAGGAAAAGGCCTTGATCTCATTAGTTCAAAACATTAAAAGATTAAAGCATAACATAAAAAGACAAAGCATGGGCACGTAGGCCCATCAAAATAACACCACCAGAGAACACAAAAAACAACGAATCTAGCAACAAAGAACATAAATCGAACCACGATTCAATTTTTTAATGAGAAAAAAATATTTTATAGTTTTGAGCGGAAGGTTTTTTGCCTAAAACTATGTGTTGCATGGATTATATGTAGTTTTGGACTAACTATTTTACTCGAAATTATTTAGAGAATAATTTTGTTCAAAACTATTTAGAGTAAAACAGTTTTGCTTGAAACTATTTAGGGAGAAACAATCAACAGCATCAACAAAAACAATCACTCGAAACTATTTTGTTGGTTGAAAGTGTAACACAACTATGTGCTTTACCCCTTCATATCAAGAAAATCGTGTCTTCCCCATAGTAATAGAACTTTCATTGCTATATCTTTACATTTGAGGACATCATGCCTTCCCCCATATCATTTGCACCTAGATTCCCTTATTATGATTTTAGAGTTATTACTTTTGAGTGGAAGCATCCCTCCCTCCCCACTCTTTTCCTCTGCTTAAAACTATTATATTGGGAGCATCACACCTTCACCAACCTTGAGATTACATTCCTTGGCCTATATTACCTAGGGGAAAATTGTCTTACCTCTACCATCATGTGTTCACGCTCTTGGATGCCACATTGGGAGCATATGTCTAGAACCTAATGTCATATGTACATACACAAGTGGTTTTGGCCATTGAGGACCACATCGCCAATTTTCATATTACTTCTATTGGGGCAACCTTGTTCCTTGAGATTCATCTCTAGCCCACATTATGGCTATGCTTAGTTATTCTATATGTTTTAAATGTACTTTACATTATTCATATGCTTACATGTAGATTATACATATATTGCATGTGCTATTTTTCCCTCACCTCTGATTCAAATGCAACCTATTGTCAAGATTTTAGGTAGTTACAAATGTTACACAACCCATCACCATGTTTAGACAAAGCTTACCACATAGTGTCATTATTCAATATGCCACACAACAACGAGTTGAACTAATTTTTGTATAGGTGGAGTTTCCTAACCCTACTTATTTCTTATTCTTCAACTTCCTTGATAGTTAAGCAGTCATATAATTTGTGCGTAGTTCCATTGCACATTTTTCCTTTGTTTTGTGAATATCTATGGAGTGCATATCACCCAAGGATGGATTTACACTACAACAATCAATTGGGTCCATTATGTTATATAGACTAAGATGTGCTTTATCCCTAAATATTTACTTTGCATGCATGTTTGTGAGTGGTACATGCATATCACCCAAGGATGGATTTACACTACAACAATCAATTCGGTCCATTATGTTATATAGACTAAGATGTGCTTTATCCCTAAATATTTACTTTGCATGCATGTTTGTGAGTGGTACATACTTCAAAATAAATGATCAATCTAGGATTCAAAAGCACCTTAAAGTGTGGCAAAATGAAATGGTGAAGTTTGCATACCCATGCCAAATCCATTTAGTTTTGTCTATTTTGATCAAATGGATTAATACAATTGCATTTCTAAAAATGGTGCAATCTTATGTAAAGTTTGACCCATTCCCCTCATCTTAACCTATCCCCATATACACGTATTCCCATATTTTGACCATATAGTATATATTTCAACCCACTTTCCTATGCAATCCACATTTATTACTCTCCATAAGTAGACATTCATCCCTTGCACAAGTTTTAATATTCCCCTATCCTAAGTCATTTCTACAATTGTAGGATTGATCATGCATCAATAAATTTGACCCTTGAATTTCCAAAATTCAAGTTTAACTTAGACAAATCCACCCATTTCACTAGTCATTGTGAACCAACTAAACACACATTTGCATGATTCGTTACCATGTACTTGTATTTATAGGAATTCAATTGCATTTATTTCACATCCTTTCATATCCTCTCATCTTTATTATTTGAGCAATTAGGGAACAATTATTATTATAACATTTCAATTGGTAACTAGAAAGAACATTTACTTAGATGTCATCATCTAGGATATTTGCATTATTGCTCACTACCTATCAATCCTTTTCATGACTACTAGGCCAAACTTATGAGGGAGTTGACCTAGAACTTGTACTCTAGTGATCTCACAACCCTCTAAAGGTATTTTTAAATATTGTCAATCTTGTATCAAAGCAAACATCAATGAATTCAATGAACCAAAAAGAAAAAGTGCACAAATTGCAGCATTAGTTATGTGACTATCAAAGCAAATCTACACTCACAAAATCATCTCAAACAAAGAATATCCACTTCTAGTCCCAAGAGCAGCAAATTTCCAATGCCACTTCAATTTCATCCTTCTTTATTGTGTCTAGAGATAAGTACACCTATCTATTGTGTCTAGAGATAAGTACACCTATCCATTACATGGAATTTATCAACTTTAACATTTAATTCTTCAATTCTCACTACAACAATTATCAATTAATCTATGTTACTTCACGCCTATGGTGTACACCTTATTGGATTAACCTGGATTAAGAATAAGAATCTTTACACCTAGATACCTATTTTTTAATAACATTTTTTATACCTTTATTCATTTAAACATGATTTTTTACACTTAAATGGATTAGAGATAATGAAAATGATGTACATTGTAAATATTTTTTTATTGCAACAATTTAGCATTAGCCTAATAGAAAATGTAGTATTTTTTAAGGAACAATGTAGTATTTTTTAAGGAACTAGTTGATGTGAATATGGGTTCATTCCTAACTTCCTTTACACTTTTTAATTAAATAAAAACTAATACTTATTCATGGAGTAAATCACAAGAAACTAGAAATGTAATTGTTTACCCATCTCAAACTATTCATTAACATTGAGAAATTAAATATTAACCCTCCACAATATCACCGAAAATATTAAAATGCTATTTAAAAATAGTTTTAAGAGAAGATAAACTTGTTACACTTTTTAATTAAATTAAAACTAATACTTATTCATAGGGTAAATCACAAGAAACTAGAAACATAATTGTTTACCCATCTCAAACTATCCATAAACATTGAAAAGTTAAATATTAACCTTTGCACTAGGTCACATTTAAAAATAATTTTAAGAAAAGATGAATTTATTTTTTAATCATCACCAAGTGAAACATTAATTTGATATATAAGACCCTCTTGGTGCATGCCCACAAGGAGATTAATTTCTTATTTACCTTATCTATGGCTCTGCAAGGTGTACATACCATGTCCTTTATTTTGAATCACACAAACTCCTTAATCATTGGACCCGCCTATAAATAAATAAATTTGTTTGAGAACTCTACATAAACAATTCTTCTTGTACGAAAAGAAAATTGGTAAATTTAAACATCTTTTTTTTGTTCATCCAATCTCTCATCCCTAAGACCAAACTCCCACCCCCTTCCACTACCTGCCCTTGATATCTAACGATACATAATTATGCTATGATATTGCTTATCTAATAATGCCCCCAGGGGGTGAAGCAGCTGGTGTATTTGCTTTCATCACATTCATCCAGCCATTGTTAAATTGCAGTTCATCTCTCTTCAACCTTTTCTCAACATGCCACACACGGACTGACCTTGCAAAGTGTTGGGAGGGCTTGTCCAAAGGTCACATTATATAATCAGCTGAGAGAAATATTTACGAATCCTAAGGTCTCTATTATCATCCTGAGTGATTCTCATCTTTACTAAAGATTTTGATCTGGAGTAACTTCATATCTGGAATTAGTGACTCAATTCTCCACGAGTGGTCACAATTTCTAGAAGATTTGCAAAGGTCTCCCTTTCTTATTACTGTTTTAGTTCTTTCGATCTAGGGGATAACTAAAGACAAATGTTTTCTTTGGTAGTTTGCTTGTAAGGCTACTGGTAATTCTGATTTTGAGTGGTCATCCTCAATGCTTTTAAGTTTGTGCTACCATACTTGAATCGACTGCTTATTTTCTGTTGTTTTTTCGATATAATGAAACAATCAATGAACAAGCTTTCAGATCAGATAAAACCTTTTACCATAAGGTCCATTCATTTTCCTGGATTGAATAAAGGAGATCTTTTTCTGGTCATGTACTGATTCTAGCAAATAATATGATTCTTCAGGAACCTCTGGACCCTTAACTATCAGCCCACGATCCAATTCTGATCAGTTCTTATAAGGAGATTAACCATTGAATAATTTCCATCACAAATACGTGACACAATGAATCACTCTAAAAGTGTCGCCAATCAACAAGTGAAACTATGATGAATAAATTACATCATATTGTTATAAACGACAACCTTGAAGAAGGTTCAAGAGCAGAATTTTTTGATGAGCAAAATACTCTAATTTAACAAAAATTACACATGGTAACGATGGAAGATTACCTAGCATCATGGTACAAATTAAATCAGCTAGACTGGTGACTACCATACTCAAATAGACTGTTTATTTTCCATTGCTTTTTCAAAATAATGAAACAATCAATGAACAAGCTTTCAGATCAGATAAACCCTTATACCATGAGGAATCCATTCATTTTCCTGAATTGAATAACGGAGATCTTTTTCTAGTAATGAACTAATTCTAGCAAATAATGTGATTCTTTAGTAAACTTTGGACGCTCAACCATCGGCGGCCCATGATCCAATTCTGATCAGTTCTTATGAAGAAGATTAATCCAACAATAATTTCCATCACAAATCTGTGACACAAAATGAATCACACTCTAAAAATGTCACGAAATCAACAAATGAAACTATAATGAATAACTTGAGGTTACATCATATTGGTATAGAAGACAAGAACCTTTAAGGTGCTAGAACGTAATTTTTTGATGAACAAAATACAACAATTTATCAAAAATTGCACAAGGTTACGATGGAGGACTACCTGGCATCATGGTATAAATTAAATCAGCTAAACCATTGATACTCGATCAAGACAAACAATTACAAATCTTAGTAAAAACTAAAAGAGTATCCTTCTCATCACATAAAAAGGTATAGAAGTATTGAAGTACTGCATCAAGTAAAATATTAATAATGACCAAGTAAAACAGACCTTCATTCATGGGGAACCACATCGCTAGTAGGTGGATCTTGGGCATCCATTTTAACATTGTCGACATGAGAGTATCTCTTCCTTGTGGCCAACAATAACAAGGACATCACTTCCCTGTGTAAAGAATCTCCCCCACTGATGACCTTAATGGGTACCTTGTCCTACTTGCAGCTGAAAGTAAAACAGGAGGTGGTTCCCTCCACTTTCTCAAACTCCTCTTGTGTTCCTTAAACTGGATCAATATCAAAACCTCCATTGCTTTAGCACTGCCTTGTTGTCCAGACATACTTTGGTGGCTGGACAACATGCAGTTTTTCTGAGCTATCAAGACCAGTGTTCCACGGGGTTTCGGGGACGGGGACGGGGGGATGGTAGGGGACGCGTTTTAGGGATGTGGGGACAGGGGTCTAATTTTGGGGGCGGCAAGGGGACGGCGGGGGGACGGCGACAGGGGGGTGGCAGGGTGCTGAAATATATATAATACTTGAAAAAATAGTTATAAAAAGATGTATAAGTATAAGAATTATACATCTTGGAGACAACTAGGAGTCCCCTAGAGGTCTTGAGGATACCCCAACATCCTCAAAGTCCTAGCAGCGTCTTGGAGACAGCGACATTGGTGGTGGGATGGTGGCGCTGGTGGTGGGTTGGTGGGGGGACGTCCCCCCCAAGTCCCCAAGTCTCTGAGACGTCCCCCTCTAGGAAATGCGAGGATTTTTGGGGGGGACGCGTCCCCGTGGAACACTGATCAAGACTCACGTGCTCTAACTTTATTGCCATTTTTTAATCCTAGTCTTTTATTTGCTAACAACTATTGGCAATCAGGTTCTGATATTCCCAAGCATGGCTTGTCTTCTGACATAATGAATGGCATTAATTCTTTCTTTCCAAATCACAAGAACTTGCCCCCCAGTTGTGAGAACCCAATTATAACTCGGCATCTCTTAACAAGGTTGCATGCAAGTTAAGTCAGTGACAATCCATCTACAACAGATTATAGGCCAAGGTCATAGAGAAAAGTCTGCCCAATGCTTTCTCCTAGCCCCCACAAAAAAAAATATTTGGATTGTTCAGTAACAAACAAAGACCCGAAGCAAGTTACAGTGGATCTAGGAGAGAACTATATTTTAATAAATGATAGAAGACAAGATCCCTAACAAGTTATATAAAGGATGCTTGTCAGGGAAAACTATGAGATATGAGAGCGCTTACAGATGTTAGGTTGAAGCCTAAGAGATCAGAATCCCAGAGAATCTCAAAAAATTTAGAAAATGCTAATTTTGCATCTGACTACCATGCGTTTGCCCATTTATAAAACATGCTGTGATTGGGTCTCCGTCTAATCCTAGATATTTTCTAAACAAGCATTTTGTAAGTTAAGATTTAAATGCATAAGCATATGTTTCACAAACATGTCATCTTCTGAAATGCTTCAAAAAGTTCACCAAGCTTTCTCTAAAATAAATTTGAGAAACAAAGAAGATTTTTTCAATACCTAAACACTCAAAACTCATATAAAAGACTTGAGGGGTTAGATTGTTGAGAGCAGATGCATTAAATTGTATACCAAGTCTGAACCTATTTCCTGACAAAATATCAACATGGGCTCTCACACCAATATTGCAACATTGATCTTTCTTATCAACGAAAACAATGGGAAAAAAGAACATTCCCCTTCTGGTAATCATGATTCAAGAATGAATGCAAGAAACACAGGCACCAAAAGGATATCGTACTTCTAGAACAGTTCAACATCCACAAATTGAAAAGAGACGAATTCATGCACAGAAAATGAAGGGATGTTCACAGCACAAAAGAAAAAAAATCACAGGTAGGTACAAACAATCCATGCAAACCATCAAGTTATTAACATTTCAAACCTGAAGGTATTTCCTGAAACCTCAGTGTTTGAATATACAAGATATCCGTTGTTAAAAGGGAATCCCTTAAACCTTAAATCAGTTCTTATATGCATTTAGTTATAATTCAAGGTTGTTTCCTAAAGGAAATGAGAAAAGTTCCCTTACAGGAGAGAACTCAACCAGACCAATATCAAAAATATGTCCACTTATGGGCAGTTTCAAATCCCGTAGGATACAAAAAGCTTCAGCCATGCGATTCCTTGGGACATCTTGTGCAACAGTGCAATGAGGAACCCAGCTATCTGGCTGGTAAATATCATTTACTTCAATCCCTTCTCTTTTCAACAGCTCACAGAGTTCACCGTGAAATGTAAGGATAGAGAGTGATGGAGTCGGTGTTAAAAATAAGACATTCTCCTCTGATGAGAAACTCCCCACTGCAGAAAGTGTCAATGCCAAAGGTTCTTGCTTGGCTGCAAAATTCTTTATGATATTCTGTAGTTTTGAAGGGTCTAAAATAGGACTTGAAAATAGTGTGATGTGAGGACGAGCTTCAATTTCAATTAACTGAGTGCTGATTTGCCTTCTTGCCAGAACATTCCATGCTTTGAGTACCTGATTCTCAAGTGCTGGATCAAAATATAGCTCAATTGCAAAGCCTTGAGACATTTTTGATCCCAGAACACGTGAAAGGTAAATCAATAGCCCTTACCAAATCTGCATTTAGACATTTGCACTCATTGCTCAGTAAACAAAACCAATTACCTTCCCAATTACTATATGTAATTTATAATTCCATTTCTATTACCTTCCCAATTACTGAAAGCAATGTCTTTATCACTTTCCTTTAATGAACTCTCAACCTTCAGCCAATAAATACCTTCAATTTACCATACAATTCAACAAATTAAGCAGACCCTAATCAGAACAGAAAACTGCTAGCCTAACATTGAAATGACACACCACAAAACTCAACACTCCCAATTTTAGCTTTTACAAAGATGTTAGATTTTGCAACTTGCAAGAAGAAAAGTGGCAAGTGAGTGTTTGAACCAATACTGGAAGACACATTCATAAACAACTACACTTGAGTCTCGATATTGGGAAAAAAGCATGTATTACCTTGTCAAAATTCCAATTATGACGAAAGAATAGCTAAAAATCCTCTTGAATTCTATATTCTCCAATCCAAAAAGTGAAATCTGTAAATCAAAACCAGAAAGTCAAATCCTACTGAATGAGCATGTTGACACATAAAATTCAAATTGCAAGAGAATGTACTATAGTCTATAACAGAACCAACCAAAACCATCCATTAAGAAAAAGGATTTTTCATTTTTGTATCAGAAAAGAGAAAATAAAAGTCTGCCTCAATAAAAAATGAATTAGAGATGGGTATAAAAAATAGGATCTTCAAGTTTTCAACAGAGAAACTCCCACACAGAGAGAGTAAGTAAATTGCAGTTTTCATATAACATGGGTTTGTAGTGGAGAACCCACTCATAATTTCTCTTACCTAACAAATATCAAAAACCCATTAAAAAAATAGCTTACACCATACATTAAAGTTACAAACTAGAAGAGGAATAAAGAAAATACCAAATTTGCAACTCATATAACTAATTGAAAAAACTACAAAAAGGAGAAAATAAGATGAGATGACTTTTGACATACTTTAGGCCAAAGTAGCTTGCAGACCATCAAAGTGTGTTTACTTGTTTGACAGATTATATAAATTCCCCAAGCTAAAAGAGTTTTTTAAATGAAAGAAGCCTAGAGGAAGAGAGCTCTAATTGAGGAAGTTAAAGAATCAGTCTCCGTTACAGCCAACTCAAGCTTCTCATAGAATTCATGTTGAGTTTCTAGCTGAAGTGCCATTCAATATAACATTGGCTATAAGTTTTGTCAACTTAAAACTTTCAAAGTGAAGAGGTCTGATTATACAAGTTGTGGGGTAAAAGTAGAGGAGGAAGTACTATGAAAGAGCTGGAAGGGACTATAAAGGAGCCCCCTGCATTGGAGGAAGTACTATGAAAGAGCTGGAAGGGACTATAAAGGAGCCCCCTGCATTAATGCAGGGGAAGGGATAGTTGAGACAGAGACCCCAAAAAACACTGTGAGAAATCCCTACCCCTTCATTATTTTCCTCAATATCTGAAAAATAACAAAAAATTGAAATGGCTACTAATCCAGATCCTCTCTATGAAAACAAACTCTGCCTTGGAAACCATGGAGCCAGCAACGGGTGCAACAGATAAAAGATTCTGCAGCAGGGATGACTATCAAGGGTATGAAATAATACCCCAATGGACAAAGAAGCTGTTCCCCCAAACAATCAAGGATGACAGAAAAACCAGGAGGACTGAGAGACCTTCAAAGTCAAGGTAAACAACTATAAGAGGTAAAGAAAACATGACAATAAAATCAAATGACCAAGAGGCCTTGGATTCAAGGAAAGTAGCAAAGAGGCAAGGAATGCTGAGTAGTGAGCAGAACCAGGTAGGGCCCTGTTAGTGTCTGTTCCCCCTCCAAACCCTGCAATGTTAAAAAAATTTAAAAGTTGTGCTAACAGTTTCTCCCCACAAACTCCTCAGACCAGATACCAGTCCCAGATCAGTTCCCATACTGAAACAGCACATATTCCTCTGATTTCCCATGCCCTTACTGAGCACATACTGGTTTCATCTGATATTTTCAATGCCCACTTTGAGACAGACCGGATTTGTCTTAGACATACCCAGGTAGGGCACCCCACGTCTATTCAAACCTGGGCAAGACTTGAGGTGAATCCAGAGCCCTAAATGGCCAAAAATAAAATTCATTGAAAAATAATAATAATAATTAAGAAAAGTCAAAACAAACAAAAAAGCAAAAACTAGAACTTAATGATAAAACCATTGAATAATCGATTCCATTGAATTATCAATTTATCAGTTGTGTTTTGTGGTTATTTTTGTTTTTTTTATGCATATTATGTTAAATATATTTATTGGCAAGAATTGTTATATTTTTAGTATTTAGTATATTATATTTTTCGTATTTAATATATTTTTGTACAGACATACTGAACCCACGTAAACAAATAAACTGGTGAATTGCCGTACCTGAGAACCCATAACAAGACCAGCAACGTCCCTTGAAAAAGAAGATGATGTCCATAAAAAGAGTTCAATTTCTTTACTTTTTAGTTCAAAGCCCTGCCAAGAAATTCTGAGTTGTGACTGAACACATGGTTTAATAATAGGGTTTAACATAACACTCTGTAAGGTGATAATGGCAAGGAATTTTAAATTCATTTAAAAATCTGAATATGATGCGAATGGTGATAGAGAAGGTTTTTGGTTCAAAGGCTAGTTTTTATTCAAAGCCATGTTTGGGCATCTGATATAGAGATTAACAAGGTCAATGTTTTCAGTCAGCAAAAGTGGGTAGATGTCACAAATGTCCCTCTAAGATTTTGATATGTTCTCCCAGAACTCTTCAAAGCCCTAGGTTATGTCTTGTAAGTTGATTCTACCAGTACACCCTTACCCCATATGAATGCTTGACTCTTACTCTCAGTACATCTTGAAGATAATGTCCCAGAAGCCATAAACATTGTGCGAATGAGAATATCTTTTAAATGTGTTTTACTTGGGTTGGGAGAGTTATCTATCCATTGTATTTTACTATTTTTTGGTAAATATGCTGCCATATTTTTTTAAAATATTGTGCAAGACGGTTAAAAATGAAAAAGAAAAATGACGAGGAAAAGGCAAATCCACTGTTGAATTTAAATAACTCCATAAATGATTTGATGAAGCTATGGAACTTTCATACATACCAGTTGTACATAAACTACAAGGTTTTGTAAATGAGGGCAGAAGCACCGTATCCAGGAAAGCTTAGGCCAAAAGCTCAGGACACAACAAATCCCAAATTGATGAGGATGTGACCACTGAATTAGGCACTTCTCCACAGGACTGGAATGAGGTTTCTACCATTAAGCACCATTAAGAGATTAGATAATGAAAAGCAAAGCTGGTGTTTGAACTAAAGTTAGGAAAGGCAGATGCCTTGGAACCTGAAAAGAATCTTATCAAGGTCAAAATAAGGTATGCTATACTCACTATGAGTGAGGGCAAATCTGTCGGTTATGATGGCTTCTCAGATGAGTTCTACAATTTCAACAGAGGGATAATCATACTGACACCTAAGGAGGACCACAAACACATAATTAAGAAGTTGAGGCCCAAGACAATTGATTAAAACACTTCCTTCCAAAACATGTTTCTAAAACCCAAATTGGTTTTATATAAGGCAGATATACACTAGCTAATCTCATTACCGATTCAAATAGGATAGTATATATGGCATTAATAGATTTCAAAATAAGACATAATTAAATGGAAATTCATTAAAATTATACTCAATACTTTGAGGTTGGAGATAAAGTTATTAAAATGATTGTGCTTCTTTTTAAAGATTCTTCTGCTCAAATTGACATATATGGGAGCATTTCTGAATCATTTAAGTAAAGAAGGTCAAAAAGGCAAGGTTGTCTGATTGCCCTTTCACTGTCTTAGCTGCTGAAACTATCCATTATCTCCTTAGGGATGTATAGTGAGTTTGGGCCTTCAGTAAGGGGACTGGTGATACTAAATGAGGACAACTCTTGGAAGTACAGTTTGTAGATGACGTCGTATAATTTCCAGTATTCATGGGGGATTGACTACCTAATGGGTACATATTACATCTGCACATAAAGGGAGTTTTAAAATCACAAAAAAAAAATGAACAGTTATACTGCTTGCTAACAAGGGGTGGGGGGATAATTAATAACTGAAAATAGTTAATGTTGGAGGAAGTTCCATGTGGATGGTTAAGGGGAGACTGCAGTATAAACCTGAAAAAGTTATGGTTCACCCTCATTCAGTAGGGGCAGCAAATATTTGAACCAGTCTTCAGTGTGCAATTTTTTTTCCATCCACCAGTTGTTAACCAATTAGTCCTTGAACCACCACTTCCTCCTTGAACTGCATTGACCTGATGGCATGATATAACAATGAGTGCATGCCCCATGTTAACCAGAACAAGAACAAGGTGGTTCTTTTCTTTAGTATAGCAAGTGAGCAAGCCCTTGATGGAGGTTTGCAAGCAAGTATAGGAAGTGACCAAACCCCAAGGTGGATGCAGGGCAGAGGTCTGCACTCAAAACAGGGATTGGAAACACTGATAATATCCTTTCTTACCACTTCCAGATTCATGAACGCCTTTTCTCTTGCCAATAAAATTGATGTGAACTATGTTACTGATAAGAGATTGACCCCCAAAACCCTGATGCTACTCAAGTGTCACCCAGGGAAGGCTTTCTTGGAGGCAATCCAGAGGACAAACAAACAACTTTTATTAGCAAGTTGTTCTATGCAACAGAATATATTCATTGGGGCAAACAATTTTTAGAAATACAGGTCATTCAGGCCATGATCTTGATGCTAGGGAGGACTTGAGGATTCTCAGGGCGTGATCTTGATGGAGGTAGGATTCAAGGGTTCTCGAGGAGTGATTTTGATGGCAAGCAGGATTTGAGGGTTCCATGATTCTTCCCTAATTCATAAATATCACCCCACTTCATAGTTTAGGCACTCATTCTCCACCACTTCCAAGATCTTCACCCCAAGATTCAAAGATCCAAAGTGATTCCCTCATTCATAGACAAGCATGACATGCTGAGTGTTCCTTCTAAAGTTCATGCATAATCCACTTTCTTTGTTTATTTCTGTACAAATATAATGTTTGGCTCTCAATTCCAAGACAATGACATATTTGTTTCCCCCATTGACAACAATCCATGAAGTATATCATGAATGATACTTATCACTGTTAGAGTTATCATGTATTAGAGAATAATTAATTACTTTAATTAATTATTATTCTAATTTTCATGCACTTAAGCTAAACTTAGGTTTGCTTTATTAGTTAATTCAATGCTTTATTTATATTAACTACAAAGCTAATATTAGACCAATTTGTCTCATCACACAAGATGTTGACACTTGTCATGATCTAATCCCTTTTCATTAGGGTTGCTCTTATAAAGCATTCATTCTCTCTTGTAATTATTCATTCTGTAAGTATTTTCTTTTTAAAAAATAGCAAATCTTTCTTTTGAAGAGCTCTTGGGTGGAAGGTGTTTTGTTCATTGTTTGATCCTATAGATCGTGTTATTCACAAATCTAACATGGTATTAGAGCAAGGATTCAGCGAAGCCCTTCTCCATTTCTGAGTTTTTTTCTCATCTAGAGTTACAAGTTCAAATCTGGAATTTTTAGTGCTTTTTTTGCAAATTTTGGAGGTGGGCAAATTTTCGGAGCACTTTGGCGCAAAACAGACCTCACCATTGCATTCGGAGCAGCCAGAAACCTAAAGATCAACTGCTGTTTCACAAAAGAATCTGAGAAAAAAAATTGAAAGCAAATTTTTTGGGGCACGGTTTTCGAGGCAAAAAAATCATAAAGCATATGGATCCATATGTGTACTGTGCATGCCATTAGTTTGCAGAATAAAATTTCTCTGTCGGGTTTTAAAAAAAAAATGTGCAGGTTTTTAAAAAAAAAATCATGGGGTTTGATTTTTGAGAAACAAAAGAAATATTTTATTCAAAAAGTTGCTGCACTTTTTTGTGATTTGACAGCAGAATATTCTTCAAATATTCTGCAGAATATTGCAAGCGCCAGCCCCCAAACCCAAAAATTGGGCACCCATATGTCTAGGGGCCGAAATTTTCAGCCCCCTGTTTGGTTTTCTAAGGCAAATTGAGTAGTTTTTACAAAATCGGGTATATCTTGGGCATATTAACTTTGTTTTTCGAAAACTTTATATCGTCGGAAAGCTGGTTCCGAGCCCGTTCCAGATCTAGAGGTTATTTTTCCTGATTTTTTACCAGAAAGTTTCCAAGTCAGTTAAAGACAGCCCTTCTATTCTGCACTTCTAAGGCCATAACTTGAGCAAATGGACTTCGTTTTTTGCAAATGAATTGGCATTGGAAAGCTCTTTTAGTGCTCTACACAGCCATGCAGTCCAGTTTTCCAGATTATTCACAAGGTACACAAGGTTCTCTCTAAAGTGATTTTTGTTTTTTTAAGCTTTTTTGCTCTCAAAGTTGTATTTGGGTTTGGTTTTTCCTGTTGTGGGGGGGTATATTTCTTGCTTTCAGTATATATATACATTTGAGATTAGAAATCCTACACCACACATTGTTTTGAAAACCACAACTATAATGGCAAACACCTCTTCATTTGAACGTCTCACGCCACAAAACTATTATACTTGGAAAGCTCATATGACCAGAATGCTCATGTCTAAGGGTTTTTGGTCCACTTTGGATGAAGTACAGCCAACATTGATTCGTCAATTTGAGATATTTCAGCATAGGAACAAGATAGCTGAGGCTATCGGTTTGATCTCACTGCATGTTTCAAACAGTCTCTTGTTTCATTTGGAGTCTTGCAACACTCCTAGGGCTATGTGGACGAGATTCAATGATCTTTTTGGCACCATCAATGAGTATAGAGCTCTCCAGATTGAGGCAGAATCAACATCACTTGTACTTGATTATTACCCCTCCACTGAGGACTTTATGTCCACTTTCGATGAAGTACAGCCAACATTGATTCGTTAATTTGAGATATTTCAGCATAGGAACAAGACAGATGAGGCTATGGGTTTGATCTCACTGCATGTTTCAGACAGTCTCTTGTTTCATTTGGAGTGTTGCAACACTCCTAGGGCTATGTGGACGAGATTCAATGATCTTTTTTGCACCATCAATGAGTATAGAGTTCTCCAGATTGAGGCAGAATTAACATCACTTGTACCTGATTCTCACCCCTCCATTGAGGACTTTTTGCAGAGGTTTAAGTCACTCAGATCTCTTTTGCAGGGTTGTGGGAAGAATAAAACTGACAAAGAATGTATTTTCCTGATTTTGTCTAAGCTTCGAGGGTCATTTCAAGTCTTCTCTTCTACTTTCTATTCTACTATGGATGCATTAGGTGAAGTATTTACCATGCCTACTTTTGAGGTTTTTTGTGATTGTTTGACTTGTGAACAGGCAAAGTTGGTTCAGTTTGAATCTCTTTCTGGTTGCAAAACTCAGGCACTAGTAGCACAAACATCCAAAGGGAAAGACAAGAAGAAACAGAAGCCCAAGAAAGACACTTCATCAGGTAGTGAGTGTTCCTCCAAAACATCTCAGAAGTCAAAACAAAAACCTCAAACCACTCCTCGGTATAATAAAACTTCTAAGTTTGGTGAGTCTTCCTCCAAGACGAAGAAGAAATCAAGTGAACCTTGCAGTTTTTGTGGTAAGGAGGAACATCCAGTCAATAAATGTTGGAAGAGATTGGAGGCTTTGGAGGAATCCATGTAGCAACATAACATCTCCACCCCTAAATCTTCTTCCTCATCTACAGGTAAAGATCATGCTCTTTCTGCAAGAGCCTTACCTTTTGTACCTCCATGGATACTTGATTCAAGCGCAACACATCACATGACACCTTCTCAGGATTTGGTCTCATCCCTTTCAGATTGTAGCACTACTCAAATTGCAATTGGGGATTCTACACATCTTTCAGTTTTGGGCTCAGGCATTGTCACACTTGAGGGTGGTTTTCTTCAACAGGTACATGTAGTTCCTGATATCTCCACCAACCTTCTTTCAGTGTATCAGATTTGTCAATCTGGCACTAGTAAGACAGTCAAGTTTACCCCACATGATGTAGTTATTTGAGACCTTCATGATCCTAATATTATTGTGGCTATTGTGTTGATTTTTCTTCTCATTTATACCGATTTGATGGTTTTGAGAGTTCAGCTGGTTCAAGTTCATCCTTCACAGCACATGCAAACATTGAGAGCATGTTGTGGCATGAACGTTTTGGTCATGTCAATTACAGATATCTCCAATAGGTGAGTACACAAGCATTAGTGTCAGGGCTCCCTAAGATTTCTTGTACTGATGGTGTTTGTCGAGGATGTGTACTTGGCAAACATCACCGAGATTATTTTCCTATGGGTAGAGCCACACGTGCTAAGGCACCCTTAAAGTTGGTTCATAGTGACATCATGTCATTTCCGACTCCTTCATTTTCAAGGACCAAATATGTGCTCACATTTATTGATGACTTCTCTAGGCATACATGGGTTTACTTTCTTAAGTACAAGAGTGATGCCTTTGATTCTTTCAAAATCTTTAAGGCATTTGTGGAGAAGCAATCTGGTCTTTCTATTAGACGGATACGCACAAATAATGGGGGGGAGTATGTTAATCAAACTTTCAAGGACTTTTGCATTGAGCATGGTTTGCAGCATCAGCTTACAATTCCATGCACCCCTCAGCAGAACGGTGTTGCTAAGAGAAAGAACAAAACTTTACGGGAGATGGCCAACTGTATGATTCAGTCACGAGATATGCATTCTTCTTTTTGGGTTGAGGCAGTTAATTGTGCCAATTATATTTAGAATTGTATGCCTCACAAGGCATTGCGACATCTAACTTCTGAGGAGGCTTGGTCCCATGTCAAGCCCAATGTATCTTCATTCAGAGTCTTTGGTAGTGAGGCTTGGGCATTCATTGCTAAAGCTCAGCGGAAAGCCATGGAGAGAAAGAGTCAACCACTCATATTTGTTGGCTATTGTGAGGATGTTAAGGCGTACAAGTTGTTTGATCATGATTCTAGAGAGGTCTTGTTTCGACGAGATGTCCAGTTTGATGAGCGTTTTCCTCAAATGGATTCTCCATCCCCAACTTCTCCCTCATCTCCTACTACTCACTCCTCATATCTTGAGGATTACTCATCTCTTGAGGATGAGGATGATGCTCCAGCTATCACACCACCTCCAGATATTCAGCCTTTACTCAAGTGGGCCCGCAATACTATTGATGCAGTTGGACCTTTGGCAGGTGATCCTTCAAACTCATGTCGCACTCGTGCACAAACATCGGGTGTTAGTCTTTTGAGCCATACCATTTCGGATGATCCTCAGAAGTTTTCAGAGGCGGTTGGTATTCCTGAGTAGGATAATACTATGGCATATGAGTATTCTTCTCTAATGAAGAATCATACATGGGATTTAGTTCCTCTTCCTAAGGGAAGAAAGTTGGTTTGGTGCAAGTGGGTGTACTGTACCAAATATGTTGCAGATGGTTCTATTCATAAGTATAAGGCTCGCCTTGTTGCAAAGGGTTTCTCTCAAGTCAACGGTATTGATTATTCTGAGACTTTTGCCCCTGTTGTCAAGATGAATTCTATTTGCCTTGTACTTTCCCTTGCAGCTTCACAAGGATGGTCAATATTTCAAATGGATATGAAGAGTGCCTTCCTTTATGGTGATCTTCATGAGACTAATATGGAGCAGCCACATGGTTTTACTGAGGACTCTTCGCTGGTTTGCAGACTTCGTCGTTCACTATATGGTCTCAAACAGACCCCTCGAGCTTGGTATGAGAAGATGGACACTTCTCTACTTTCTTTTGGCTTCATACGATGTCATTCCGATCCCACAGTGTACATTCAGAGACAGGAGGGTGATCTTTTGATCCTTGTGCTATATGTGGATGATTTGATCCTTATAGGCGGTTCATCCTCCATGATCCAGAATGTTCGACGAGCTTTGATGGAGCAGTTTGAGATGACAGATCTCAGCCTTCTACAATACTTTCTTGGTTTACAGGTTATTCAATCTTCGGATGGGATTTCCATATTTCAGCAGAAGTATGCTCTTGACATGCTTTAGAGATTTGGCATGCTTGATTGCAAGCCTGCCCCCACATCATTCCAGTCAGGTGTTGTATTGTCTTCCACTTGTACTACTCCATCAGTAGATGCTACATTATACAGGCAGTTGGTTGGCAATCTTTTGTACCTGACACATTCTCGTCCTGATCTTTCGTTTGTGATTGGTCTTGTCTCTCAATTCTCACATTATCCACATGAGAGTCATGGCAAGCTTCCAAACGAATTTTGAGATATATTCAGGGCACCTCACATTATGGTATTCACTATGCATCAGGAGATCCTCGGATTATTGGCTTCACTGACTTAGATTGGGCTGGTGATGTCAATGATAGGAAGTCCACTTCTGGCTTTGTTTTCTACCTTGGTTCTGGCCCTATTACATGGTCTTGCAAGAAGCAATCTGTTATTGCATTATCATCCACAGAGGTTGAGTATCGTGCAGGGGTTTTGGCCAGCCAGGAGGTTTTGTGGCTTCAGCAGTCTTTGACTGAGTTCGGTTTTCCTCCTAATAGCCCCACTATTCTTTGGTGTGACAATCAAAGTGCCATTCATAGTTCTCGCAATCCAGTGGAGCATCAATGTACTAAACACATAGAGATCCACATACACTTCATACGACAGTTGATTCAAGATGGTTTTCTCACCTTGGAGTACATGCCTACAAAGGAGCAAGTTGCAGACATCTTCACGAAACCGTTGGCATCGCCTCACTATCTTCAGCTATGATTGATGCTTGGGGTGAAGGAAGTTGTCCTTGGGGGGTCTTCATGAGGCCTTCCTTCATTTTTTTTACATGCTTTCATCTCTTTTTGGAGTGGAGTTTTTCCCATGAGGTTTTCTCCATTTCTCCATTTTTTAGAGATCTTTTACTTGTACTAGGTACCTCATCAAGCTTAGTTGTCAGGACCCATTCAAGCTTTCTTTGCTTTTTTTGCATTGGTTTTTAGAGTTGTTTAGCTACTCCCTAAGTTACACTTAAAAGGGGGTGTTAGAGTTATCATGTATTAGAGAATAATTAATTACTTTAGTTACTTATTATTATAATTCTCATGCACTTAAGCTAAACTTAGGTTTGCTTTATTAGTTAATTCGATGCTTTATTTATATTAACTACAGAGCTAATATAATCAATTTGTCTCATCACACAAGATGTTGACACTTATCATGATCTAATCCGTTTTGATTAGGGTTGCTCTTATAAAGCATTCATTCTCTCTTGTAATTATTCATTCTATAAGTATTTTCTTTTTGAGAAATAGCAAATCTTTCTTTTGTAGATCTTTTGGGTGGAAGGTGTTTTGTTCATTGTTGGATCCTGTGGCTCGTGTTATTCACAAATCTAACAATCACTTCATATATCTGTTGTTGAACTCCTTTTATGCTGCTGATTTTTCAGCATTTATCTTGCAATGCAAGCCTTTTATGGAATTATCCTAGAAAATAAACCATACTTCGCCCTTACTAAGCTGTTTGGACATTTTGACATTTTGTAAGCTGACATCAGTTTTCAATTTCTTTGTATTGGGTGCTAGTCTTCTAATAAGTATAATTCCACCACTCATTCAAAAGCATGGCCAAATCCTTGACCAAGTTAGTTTCTGAAATTTTAACACCTTTTTACCTCCCTTTGCACAACATGATAATGTAATTGATCATCAATCCATGATGTGGTTCATAATCTCATTCACTACAGTTTTCTCTTGAACTTGTACGTGGAAAATGCAACAATAGAAAAGAAACCCACAAATGCCAGTATAAGAGCATATAGTAACAACAGGTAATTGGGTGCAATAATGAATTTCGGAAGTATTTTGGTTATTAGGGGTGATGGCACACAATGATGCCTTTCCTGTTCATGCCTGCAAATGCAGGATTACAGCCCAATAGGAATCATTTTAAGCACCAGAAATTCAATATCTATAAATCTTCTCAATCTTAGGCTGTCACAAATTAAGGAAGGCGAAGGCAGATTATTGGAAAGCAAAGGTAGTTGTCGTGGCAGAGAATCTCTTTTGCCTACTCTGAAAACAGGAAATTGAGGAACAAAGAAGGATTCATCCTATATTGAATGCTATGGGCAGTCACAAAATGGTGGGCCATGTGGAAATACTAACCTCACGTGGCCGGGTTGGAGCTGCCTTGATTTATATTTATTTTTTATCTTTCTGGTATGGTCACAATTTTCTTGGCCTGGTACTAGTTACACATGTGCTGCTGTTTAAAATCTGTTATATACCAGCTAACTTAAAAAACCAGCATGTAGTTCGTACACTTCTGTCATCGTGAACTGTTATCAGGCAGGAAGCTTTTTGTATATAGTTGATTCAGTTGCCTGTGGTTTTTTGTACTGAGATAATTTGTTCAGTTTTTCTTAATTATGCATATAAATACTTAGCTATTTCCAAAGTATGGCCTCAAGCTTTTCTTGAGAAGGGGTCTGAATGTCACCCCAATTTATCTAATCCTAAAAAGAATCTCGGGCTAGGTTGAGACTCTATTTGAAAGAAAGAAGATACCAAGAAGATACCAGATCACACAATTTCATAAAATTCATCTAAAGAAGCACCTGCTTACATACTGTTGCTATTTCATTCTGTTATATCTGGTAGCAAAAACACACTATGGTAAAAAGACACATCCAGAAAGATTTGTTCTATTCCATATTAATTTACAATGTGTATTATTATGAGATGTAAAATTTTGGTTGAGAAATTGTAATTGGCAGGTCTGATACAGTCAAATATCAACACTTTTTCATTATGATATTCCATAAGATGCCAAAATTTTATGTTTTATCAAAACTATCAAAAGAAACACAGCCAAGCTATTGACAAGTTATATTTTGTCCACCACTAAGACACACAAGTTATCTAAATTTCAATACGATCACTGTCAAAGTTTCACAACCACCTCAGAGTTCCATTCTAATTGAATTATGTTTCACTTGAATGACATGTTGACAAAGAGGTTGTGGCCAAGTGCAAAATATAATATTTGAAGTGATTAATTTAGAGCAATCCACATCTCACTACAGCTTTTTGTCATACAATTTGTCTGCTTTCTAGCTTTTTCCAGACACAAGCGCATCAGACAAAGATATGAATTCAATCAATATGGATGGATCTCCCAAACCTTTTCCAAAGCACCAAAATTATTAGAAGTTGGCAATCGGTTCAAAAAATTCCTGCCACTAGCCAAAATATTTTGAGGCTTTACCAACAAGCCTAGATTGTATACCTAATAATAATGACAGTCGAATATTGATAATAATTCATTGAAAAAAATTAAGAATATTTTATGAATATGCATTTCAGTGTGGATTTCTGTCAAATAGTTTGTGTGCCTTGATGAGGCTTCATTTTTGCCTATGTATCTTGTAGGGTAGCCACAAAAGTAAAAATCTTCTTAAATTGTTTACTATACTAGCAAAAAAAACATGGTTGTAACTTGTATCTACCATTGCTATGCATAAAACTTTTGTGAGTATATCCCCCTTACATAGCTATAGGGGATGCAGCTCAACATGACTAGAAACATAGGAGTTGCATGTGATTTGTTCCATGAGCCATTTTTGATGAAATAATTACCATCAACTGATAATATTAGAACAAGAATATCATCTAAATTACTGTCAAAAGCAAACAAATGTAGGAGCTTGGCTGAAATCAGGCTTGGATTTAGTGTTTCTATACATATTTGAAATATATTTTCTTAAGTTTGACAAGTTTATTACGACTACATATTATACTTTCCATTGTCCTTTCCAACTTCATTCATTATCTTCTTCAAAGTCGAATCTTTCATTGCTTCCCCATCTTCATCTTCATCCTTAAATTGTCACTATCAGTCAAGAAATACCGTACAGAAGCTCAAAGGGCTCTCTGTGGTTTGCTTCATGAAGCTAGCTTTGGAAAATCATTGACCTTTCAGCATTCAGGTCTAAAGAATGATCCAGCAAATCCATCTCCACTTGGAGAACGTGTCTCACTCTACTGGCACAGTTTTGGCATCACTGACACAATGTTTTTGCTCCAGCAAGAGGGTCCCATTTTCCTAAATTTCTGCTGAAAGCTGAGGATATTTTATGTAAGGGAAGGTCATCATCTGTAGTAACTTTCAGGCTTTCATGAATCATATGTTGTCCTTGTGTTCCACTTTATGGTCCTCTTTTCTTGTGTTCTGCCATAGAATTTGATTTTGTAGCATTTTTTTTTGGCAGAATTGCCACCTCTTGAGCAAGCTTCCGCCCACCCTTCTTAGGCATGCCTTCCTCATAGTTAGATTCAGATTCTTCATCAATTGCAAATTTGAAGTCACTATCACTAAGAAACATTACTTCCTGTCTTCTCTCATTGGCAGCCTTCTTCCTGTTCACACCAGTTTTCTCTTTTTGCACTTATTTCTCTTCATTTTCTTTCATCTGGAATAGTTTACATTTTCTCAACAGCATTATCTGACAAATCAACATAAAAGATGAGCACGCTTTTGATCTTGTTGAGAAGGTTCTCTCTGCATTGAGTTGAAGCCCTTAAATGGTGAATTCTTCCTATTACAATGATACTCAACAACTATAAATGGCAAGAACTTTAGCACTCAGATTAATGTGCAGTTTCTCAGGAAATTTTGAAAGCAAGATGTTCTGTAAGTAATAAGAACAAACCCAAATGTACTGTATTAACCCAACATTGTAAGTTACAATCTATCTTGCAGGCTAACATTTAATAGTTGTTTCTTTGGTAGAGGTTACTTTGATCAACGAAAGTTAGGGAACTTGTGGAACTTGCCAATTGAAACTTGATGTTCACACAATAATCTTATGCCTCAATGCTGCAATGACTTCTGACTTGAGGAAAAACTGAAAAAAACAAAAACTAATATAAAAAATATTCAATTTTGGGAAAAAGACACATTTATATATGCAAAAGGTTTAATTTAGACATCAAAACAGGTCATGCTCATTTGTATAGACAATCAAATTGTAAACTACATCATAGCATGTAATCCTTGAAACTTGCTAGTGTCTAAAATGTTATGTTTCTAAAATTAGAGCTATGAAGTTCATTTTTTTTTAAATAAAATTGGTTTGATCTACATAAAATCTATGAAATTGGTACATACTTCCTCTGCTGCAAAGGTTATAGTTATACACAGAATGTTTTCTAAGATATTTGAAAAAGCCAATGCAGCGATTGTCTCAAGTTGATATCCAAATCATGGAGTCCAAATGTATTTTAGAGTTAATTCCTCTATTCTTCAGACTCCCTGTTGGTGCAAAGCTCTTGACAGTTTGTGTTGACTCGATGGAATTGGTTTACCTTTAAATTTTTAATACATCAATTGAATTTTTGGGGCACAGATCCAAAGAATGTACTTGTAAACCCAATCAAATTTTACATTCAAAATTATCCCATTGTTTTGATTATCAAAAGACATTTAATAAGAGACCAAGGATCTTGGGCCTTTATCCTAGAGGAGACAAGTGAAGATTGGTTTAGTCCAAATCTATAGTGATGGTTTATGTAATAGCATCAAGAAAAGAAAAATATGAAAAGGATCAAAGTCTCAAGGGCAATGTTGAAAATAGGTAGCTTCGGTCAGATTTATATAAGATAATTGAATCGATTAAAAGACTAAACCACTGATTGGTAATTGGTTGGTTATGTTGATTAAATTGTATGAATAGAAGGGACACGTCCCATGAACGGACGTGTCTCCACTTTGTGGAGACATGTCCGCTCATGGGGCATGTCCCCCTTTGACTTATTTAAACCTCATTCGATCTTCACTTGAGAAACATAGAAATCGAAAAATGTTCACCTGTGAGGATCGACACTTAAAGATTACAAACCTATTCATTAACATGGTATCAGAGCCAAGTTTAAGAAGTCGTCGATAGTTGTTTATGGATGAATGAGGTGTCGTGTTCAGTAATCTTTATTCTTTGTATTGCCAAAAAAAAAAGAAAAAAGAAAAAAAGACATAAGCTCTTTGCTGAGGAGTCAAAATATATAAGGGAATCGGGAGGAATTGATCGCCTTCTAATATACAAATCGAAGTCGTATGTGTTGTGCGCAATTACCAGGAGGAGCATTATGAGATAATACCAATAGGAAGTAATTGAACACCGACCCGATCCGTCATTGATCCAAAGTATGTGGTGATGTGATGGCGATTAAGGAACCTGATGCTTTCAACTGTGAGCCTTCGCGTTTGGATAAACTACCCAATCCGCTAACTCTTGTCGATATGAAGATGTCACTGGAATGGCACGTGAGGACCTAGATGTGGCCCGCGTCCTAACTCTAAGCCTTGCTCGTGTCGATGGATGTTGCTGGAACCAAAAGTGATGTCCTTCAGATCAGACTCTAAGTATCAGATGTATGGTGGCGGCCAGAGCCAAGGGCTCGGCCTGATCGCCCTTTGATCACTTCTTCACCTATGCACCCCTGCAAGTATATTGAATCCTGATTCGGTTTTTGCTTAGTCTCTCATCGATACAGAAACAACTAGGAAGACATCGGTTTCATTGTTTTGGCTCTATGTGAAGGCATCTGTTAATAGAAGGGTCGAATTCATGTCCCCAAAATAGCAGAACTATAAAGACCAAGTGTTAAAATACAAATAAATTAATAAATAAAATAAATAGTAATATTAATATTAAAATATAAAATAAATGTGTATCATATCAATATAAAAATATAATAATAATATATAGGCAAATTATTGTTATTACATTCTATTATTAAATAACTTAATATCAAAAATAATAATAATAAATAAATATTATAATCATTACACATCAAAGATTGTAATACATTAGAATAAAATAATAATAAGATATTAGCAAATTGTTTTATTATTATACTTTAATGTTAAAATATGTTCAATAAAACATCAAAATAAAATAATAAAATAAATAGAAATCTGAAATATCATAATTATAGTAATAATATATTATTTTAAAAATAGATATTATTGTGATAATAAAGGCAGCAATTAAATCTAACAAAGGGATGTATTTTATGAAAAGTCACTTCTTTCACCAAACAATACATTCCCCCCATGAGTCACCTACCTTGAATGGTATAAATAGGAAGGAAGGAAAATAAGGAAGGGAGAGAAAACATTGAGAAATACAATCTGCAATTTAGAACAGCAGCAACAATGATTGTTATGCATTGGAATATAGTCATTTAATATATATATAATTTAATAGGCATAGAAGTATATATGCATAGATATAGATAAATTTTCTAATGAATAATATTCAATAAATAAAGAATATATATGAATAAGAAAGGAATAATTATATAAACACACACACACACACACGCATATATATATATATATATACTAATGGATATAAGTAAAAGAATAATTATATATATGTATATAAAGTATATATATATATAGATATAAATACATATATTTGATTATGCAATAATGATACTTATAAGTAATGATGACTCTTTAATATAAACATAAATAGATTATATATTTATGAATTGTCCTCATCCTATGATCAATTTAGTATAAGGTTGAAGGAGGCGAGTAAGGAAACATGGAGAGATATAGCAACTCAGGTGATGTACTCACTTAGCAATAATATTTAACATATTTTGAATATAAGAAATAAATATAGCTAGTTTGTTTATTTGCGTAATTCTTTCTTTAATATTATCATGATGATAACGATGTTGATATTGACTTCAAGAATCAGTAATAAAAGCAAATGTTTTTGATTGCTAAAAGATTGTCTTCCTTGTGTTTGCAAGCTTATTGGGAGGAAGGGTGTGAGGGAAGTGGTGCCTAAAAACCCCACTTAAGTCCGCCCCCGGAACCCAAGGCAGGGATGGGCCCTGGAGGCGTGGAAATTCTACTCATAGTCCGCCCAATCCCAAGGCCTGGGTGGGCCATGGAGGGGTGGGCGGTTCCACTCATAGTCCGTTGCGGCCCTGGAGGGGTGGTAGGCCTGGGCCACTTATCCGTTCCCCCGACTATCCCCAATAAGTCAAGTGTCTTCTGAGGTGCTGACATGGGTAGAGAAAGCAAGTACCAGTGTTTCCACTAAGCACGCCACTCCGAGTATGGAATGGTCTTGTTGATGTTAATACAGCGTCGGTCTTCACTAAGACTCATATTAAATACATGGGCCGACCTTATATTTGATTTACTTCATGTACTTATTCTGGCCGACTTTAATTGTTATTAATTTATCAAAGGCCGACCCAAGTGAAGAGGCGCCTAGGAGATATAAATACAAGGTCACTTCTTGGCTATGAAGAACAATTCGAATATAAACAAGTTCGCATTTTTGGCAGAGCAGAATTCGCAGTCTTAGAAGAAGTTCATACTTAATCAGCAGATCATCATCTTGTAGCAGCAGATCATCATTTTGTAGCAGCAAACCGATTTCAAGGAGAAACATATTCATTTGTATCTTTGCATCTAGGAGAGGTGCTATTATTCATTGTATCAAATTCGGCATTGTGTTGGGCCTGAGTTGTAAGCAGATTTCTGCTCTTACTCCTTCAATATATAAGAGATATATTTGCTGGGTTTTTCTCCCTCAAGAGGAGGGTTTTCCCAGGGTATCTTGTTGTGTTCATTGTCTTATGTGTTGCATTTCTTTTGTAAATTGATTATCTAATCTGATCTAAGAAACACTAACATGGTATCAGAGTGGGTGTGAAAAAGATCGTGATCAGATTTAGTTCGCAACACTCACCTTATTCTTTTTTTCAGTCTATCTTCTAAATTTCTCAAGATGGTGAACGGTCTGAAAATCGAGGATAGACTCGAAGGGATCTCGAACTACATATCATGGAGGTTCAGGTTCATGCTAACTTTGGAAGAGAATGACTTGGCTGAGTTTGTGAAACAAAAGTTCCCAAACCTGAGGGGGAAGAAGAGAAGCTGCAATGGAGGAAGAAAGACACTAGGGCAAAGAAAGCATTGGTTGATTCCGTCAAGGATCATATTGTACCAATTATCTTCAAGTTGGATACAGCAAGAGAGATGTTTACAACCTTGGAAGAGATGTACGAAATCAACAACACCAGTCGTGCCCTTGCTCTGAAGCAACAACTTCATCATGTGAAAATGGCGAAAGGAGAATCTGTTATTACATACTTCATGAGGATTTCAGAGATAAAAGATCAGCTCTCCACTATTGGTCACATGATTGATGATAAAGAACTGACTATGCTTGCTCTCAATGGTCTTCCGCTTTCATGGGAGGCGTTCATCCAAGGAATCAGTGCAAGATCCGAACTTCCCAAGTTTGATCGATTGAGGATTGATTGCATTCAAGAAGAGTCAAGACTAACAGCAAGGGGGATTGGTCAAAGCTCAAAGAATGAAGAATTACAAGTTCTTACCTCTCATTCATCAAACAAAGGAAAAGGCTTTAAGAGAGGTTTCTTCAAAAGGAATCGAGAAGATGGAAATGAAGATGCTCCTACCTTCAAAAGGAAACGAGACATGTCCAAGATTCAATGTTTTCGTTGTGATAAGTATGGTCACTTTGCGAGGGTTTGCCCCCAACGACCTAAGCTTCAAGTTGCCACTGCAGATGTTGAAGAAGTTGCTCTACAAAAGGACTCTAGTGATTATCTATTTTATTCAGCCTTGTCTAGCAATGTTTCTACTGACTCTAATACTTGGTTGATTGACAATGGTGCTTCTAGGCACATCACCGGATTCAGAAGTCATCTTTCAAACTTAATGGAAAGCAACTCCAGTGATCAAGTTGTTATTGGAGATGATGCTAGATATTCTGTAAAAGGGATTGGAAACTCCACTCTTCACTTGGATTCTGGAATTTCTTTGGAGTTGAATGATGTACTGTTCGTACCAGGGATAAAGAGGAACCTTGTTTCAATTTCAGCATTAGAAGACAAAGGTTATCAAGTTGCCTTCTCTAAAGGGAAAGTTCTTATATGGGCAAAGAACTCCAGCTTCAAAACTGCTCAAGTGATTGGAGTTAGACATGAATGTCTCTACACGCTGTGCACTCGTCCTCTTCAAGCACTTGTGCATAACAGTACCAGCATGTGTGATCTTTGGCATCGAAGATTGGCTCACATTCACTTTCGTGCTCTACCTATCATGGAGAAGATGGTCACCGGTCTTCCGAAATTCAATCAAGAACATGAAGGTACATGCAAGGGATGTGCCCTAGGCAAGAACACAAAAGGTACGTTTCATTCCAGTGAAAGTAGATCTAAATGTATTCTTGATCTCATTCATTCTGATTTGTGTGGTCCAATGTCTAGTGCATCTTCTAGTGGTTTCTTGTATTATATTATTTTCATTGATGATTACTCTAGAAAGACTTGGATATATTTCTTGAGATCTAAAGAATCAGAAGAAGTATTAGAAAGATTCAGAGAATTCAAAGCACAGATTGAAAATCTCTCTGGGAAGAGGATCAAAGTATTGAGATCTGATAATGGTGGAGAATACACTTCTGGCACTTTTCGAGACTTTTGTATTGAAGCAGGGATTAAGAGGGAGTTCAGTGTTCCCTATAATCCACAACAAAATGGTATCGCTGAAAGGAAGAATAGATCTATTGTGGAAGCAGTGAAAGCTATGATCCATGATCAAGACTTACAAATCTCTCTTTGGGCTGAAGCATCAAGAACAGCCGTCTATGTTCAAAACAGGAGTCCCCACAGGATCTTAGAGAATAAAACTCCTGAAGAAGCATTCTCAGGCGTGAAGCCTGAAGTTAGTCATTTGAGGATCTTTGGCTGTCCAGTCTATGTTCATATTCCAAAGGAAAAGAGAACAAAGCTAGAACCTTCTGGGAAGAAAGGAATTCTTGTAGGCTACAGTGAGACATCAAAAGCTTACAGGATTTACATTCTAGGACAGAAGTCTATTGAGATCAGTAGAGACGTCACATTTGAGGAAGATGTTGCTTATAGAAGGTCCAAAGGCACTCTTATGGAGGTCGATGAAGAAGAATCTTCTCAAGATATGGAAGTTGACCATATTCCAGAGAATCTGAAGGAGGATACAGAACCTAAAGAAGATATTGATCCAGCTGAGCCTTTGGATCCTACTGATGGGCCTCTAGACATTGTGATTGGAAAGAAAAGACCTCTTTGGGCTCGCAGGACAATGCAGGAAGCAGAAAGGTTTGCAGCTCCAAGAGGAGCCTTCAGAGAAAGCAAGAGACCTCACAAGTTCTCTAGTTATGTTGCCTTGATGAGTCAGATTATTGAGTCAGAGCCTTCAAATGTTGAAGAAGCTTCTAGTCAACAAGTATGGAAAGATGCCATGATTGAGGAGTATCAGTCTATACTTAAGAACGATGTTTGGTATATAGTTCCTAGACCCAAAGACAAATCTATGGTGTCTTCTAAGTGGCTCTTCAAGATCAAGCATGCAGCTAATGGGAGCATTGAGAAACACAAGGCTAGATTTGTGGCTAGAGGGTTCTCACAAAAAGAGGGAGTTGACTATGAAGAAACCTTTGCTCCTGTGGCTCGTTACACGTCTGTTAGAACCATCATTGCTATTGCTGCATCTAGAGGATGGAAGATTCACCAAATGGATGTAAAGACAGCTTTTCTGAATGGCATAATAGAAGAAGAGGTTTACATTGAGCAACCAGAAGGATTTGAGGTGCATGGAAAGAGTCTCATGTCTGCAAGCTGAAGAAGGCCTTGTATGGTCTTAAACAAGCTCCTCGTGCTTGGTATGAAAGAATTGATCAGTATCTTTCAAGTCTGGGTTTCTCAAAGAATGATGCAGATTCTAACCTCTACTTCAAAGTAGTAAATGGTGAAGCATTAATTTTGGTTTTATATGTTGATGACTTGATCATTACTGGTGAAGAACATCTAATTCTAAAATGCAAGAAGGAATTAGCTTCAGAATTTGAGATGAAGAATCTAGGTCTCATGCATTACTTTCTTGGCTTAGAAGTTTGGCAAAAGCCAAATGAGATGATTCTAAGTCAAGGGAAGTACACTGTTGACATTCTCATAAGGTTTGGTATGATTGACTGCAAACCTATGTCTACACCCATGGAGTCTAATTTAGATAAGTTGAAAGAAGCTGCAGCTAGTTCAGAACCAGTGGATTCTACGATGTATAGACAGTTGATTGGTTCATTGATGTATCTAGTTAACACTAGACCTGATATCTGCTATGCAGTGAGTGCACTTAGCCAGTTTATGTGTGAACCAAAGCAAATACATCTTGTAGCAGCTAAACATATCCTGAGATACTTATGCGGCACAATCGGATATGGGTTAAGATATTCTTCAAACGTGGATTTGGAGCTGCATGGTTTTACTGATTCTGATTGGGCAGGATGTGTCTCAGATCGGAAGAGTACTTCTGGTTGTTGCTTCAGTTTGGGGACTGCTATGATCTCCTGGTGTAGCAGGAAACAGTCTTCAGTGGCCTTGAGTACAACTGAAGCAGAGTATATTGCAGCTTGTGTGTCAGCTCGTGAGGCAGTATGGCTTCGCAAGCTCCTTGCAGGATTGTTTGGACAATCAATGGAGCCTACTATTATACACTGTGATAATCAAAGCTGTGTGAAACTTTCTGTCAATCCTGTGTTTCATGACAGAACAAAACATGTTGAGATCAAGTACCACTATATTAGAGATATGGTACAAAGGAAAGCTATACAGTTGAGGTATATCAGCACTGAAGAGCAAACGGCAGACATTCTCACCAAGCCTCTCGCCAGGATTAAGTTTGTATACTTCCGAGAGAAACTTGGTATGGTGGAGAATGCAGCCGTGACTGAGAAAGAGTCTCAGTAATCAGTGATCCTTGTTGAGAATGCAACTCTTTGCTGAGAAAGAGTTGAGGTGCAAGCCCTTGTTAATACAATTCTCTGCTGAGAGAGAGTTGAGGTGAAAGTCCTTGATAATGCCTTGATAATGCAATTCTCTGATGAGAGAGAGTTGAGGTGAAAGCCCTTGTTTCCACCCTCTGGGAGAAGCTATGGTGGATGTCATGTGTGTGACTCCATGACAACATCACGTGAGAGAATCCGTGATGAGTTTTTACCATCTATGGGAGTAGCCATAATGGTTAATATCACGTTGAGGTGATATTTTATTTTGTTTTCATTCTAACATAATGTGTCTTGTGCAGATGGAAGTTCATCCCTAGCTGAGAGGGAGTGTTGATGTTAATACAGCGTCGGTCTTCACTAAGACTCATATTAAATACATGGGCCGACCTTATATTTGATTTACTTCATGTACTTATTCTGGCCGACTTTAATTGTTATTAAATATTATCAAAGGCCGACCCAAGTGAAGAGGCGCCTAGGAGATATAAATACAAGGTCACTTCTTGGCTATGAAGAACAATTCGAATATAAACAAGTTCGCATTTTTGGCAGAGCAGAATTCGCAGTCTTAGAAGAAGTTCATACTTAATCAGCAGATCATCATCTTGTAGCAGCAGATCATCATTTTGTAGCAGCAGACCGATTTCAAGGAGAAACATATTCATTTGTATCTTTGCATCTAGGAGAGGTGCTATTATTCATTGTATCAAATTCGGCATTGTGTTGGGCCTGAGTTGTAAGCAGATTTCTGCTCTTACTCCTTCAATATATAAGAGATATATTTGCTGGGTTTTTCTCCCTCAAGAGGAGGGTTTTCCCAGGGTATCTTGTTGTGTTCATTGTCTTATGTGTTGCATTTCTTTTGTAAATTGATTATCTAATCTGATCTAAGAAACACTAACAGGTCTTAGTTTGGATGTTCAACTCAGAGCCAAAGGGTGGGTTGTCCTGAGGGGATGCTTGTGCCCTTGGGCTTAGATGGATAGCTTCAGGAGGATCTACACATGCCACTCCTCTTCTGTCTTCATTATTAGTTTTTGATTATGCTTATATTTTGATATCTAGATACTAATGCTAACATATATGTTGTTAATATGGTGAATACAAGATTCTTATCTAGGGTTATTGCATTAAGAGAACATTCATTTGGAAAAGAAGAATTCTTAAACCTAATTAACAGGTGAACTCTAGGGCAAATCGGGTAAGGGACATTACAAAGCACGTCTCCGTTATTGTTGGAGTCGTGACTATCCTTGAAGCCATTGTTGTTTGGCTGGTCTTCTTGACTGGGATGAATTAGTGAATTGCAAGTCAAATATCAGGTGATCTTATTACGCCTAACTTGTAATTCTGAAGACATCTCTCTACAGCACCGTTCAGAGAAAGTAATATATTAATGGCATGAACTATTTGGGTTGTCGTATTTGCTTGCAAAGAGCCGATATTTGTAAAGGAAAGTAACTCAATTTAATTTGAGTCATGAGGGAATTGGAATCTAAATAAGCTTTATTGGGAGCTATTAAGAGGAAGAATTGATGGGCGCTCAATTCTACAGGCAGGAACAGAGTCTAATTCCTTAGCCTGGGTATTATTATTTTTAAGAGTCGGATAACATTAAGAAGTCTTGCGAGCTTGCCATTTGTGACTTGGAAGAATGAACGATGGAAGCGGACAATGATCAAGTTGTCATTACCAATTTAAGCCACGGGATTATAAAGATTGAAATATTATTATCTGCCAGTTGATTATCGGGCCAAATATGAAGGAGTCAGGAAGTTTTAAAAAAATAAAATAAAATAAAAATTGAGACACCGTGTCACATAAATGACAAGTCGAAGTCTCTATGAGTATCGTGGAGTCTTCTGGAAGTGCCATTATTCTTCAGAGAAGATTCATGTCATATTTGCATGCCTGCAGTGATGAGTTGAGTTTAATATTTAATTCTATGAAGGAGCTTACAGGAGATATAGGTGTCCGATTGGGGAGTTGAATATAATATTGATCAAAGGGAAGTGATAGTATTTACGCGATTACAAAGTCAACTCACATTCGCCATAGTCGGGGACTTGGCTCATATTGTATGAGCAGATCTTAGGAAAGATAAGTGCAGACCTGAAAAGCGTTTAAGTGCAGCATTTAAGGAGATCTTGATTTCAATGAGATAAGTATTGCATAGTTGAATAGTATTCATGAATTTGCTATGTAGTTATTAATTCATGATATAAAATTGAGATAGTCAATCATGTATGCTTCTAGCAATGGTACTTTTGTTCTAGATAGTTGAGTTCCATGAACTATTAGTAATCTCTTCTTAAATGCTTTTAGGACTAATCAAGAAACCTAAGAGATTGCTTTCAAGAAAAGCTTGATGCATTCCGTAGGTTGAAATATGGAGGCACTGCTTGCAGCTATGAGACTAAGTGAATGGCTGAAGACATCTCTTCGAAAAGGAAGCATTAAACTTCAGAGGGAGTTCTTTGATTCAGTAAAGGGTTTCAATGTTGATGCTAAATCCTTGAAGTACCTCTTCAACAGTTGAAATCAGAATTGCTCTAGTCAGTCACCTTGATTTAACATTGGTAGCTCCACAAACCTATTCATAATAGAGTAATCTGGGAAGAGGTTGAATAGAACAGCCCTGAATCTCTACAAAGGTGTGAATTGGAAACCATTTCTCTAAAAGCAAGTATTTCAGTCGATTTTTGACGAGGAAGTCAGGAGGCTGATGCAAGTACTTTTCAGAGGGAGTCACATCATCACTTATTGTGATGCATAATTCTCTAAGATAAAGAGATATGAGGTGAAAGCCCTTGTTCATCTCTGAGACTGAGATGAGGTGTCATGTTGAGAGACTCCATGACGACATCACGTTGAAAGACTCCGTGACAAATATGCAGACTGAAGAAAGCCCTCTATGGACTTAAACAGGCTCCCAGGGTTTGGTATAAAAGAATTGACAGCTACCTCTTGGGACTAGGATTCTCCAAGAATGATGCAGACCGAAATCTTTACTTTAATGTAATGAAATGTGAGATGTTAATAATTACTTTATATGTTGATGATCTATTGATAACAGGAAAAGATCATCTCATTTCTCAAGGAAAGAAGGATCTAACGTCAGAAGAGCCCCTAGCACCCGTAGTGTGGCTTAAATGGGGGGTGTTGGAAATAAGCCACACCCGGACTGACGATGGGCTGGCCACAAGGGGCCAGTAGCTCAGTTGATAGACCACTCTTGCAGCAAAAGGAAGGTCCTAGTGAATGCTCTAAGCCAATTCAGGTGTGAGCCAAAGGAAATTCACCTTATGGCTGTAAAACATACATTGAGATATCTTCAAGGCACTATTGGATATGGTCTTCTTTACTGAAAAGACCAACTAGATCAGCTTGGATACTCTGATTCAGATTGGGCTAGGTGTGTAACCGATGAAAAGGAATGTAATCCAATTGGAGTATATTAGTTCAAATGATCAAACAGCAGACATACTCAACAACCTCTCTCTAGAGTTAAGGTTGAACTCTTCGGGAAGAAACTTGGTATGTAATTTGATATTATGTTTGAAATTCAAATTATTTATAAGTTGTACTAATATATAAAGATGTTTAATATGTAAACTCTTTTGTCATGTGTGTGACTCCATGACCTTATGGGCCTACTCCCCCTGTGTACATTATTGAAAGGTGACGATCTTTCTAATAATGAAAACTTGTATTTGACATTGTAAAGTGATGACTCTACAATGATGAGTTGATCTATCATGATAGATATCATGTGACTTGATATCTGTGGACATGTCATGATAGTATCTCTTGGACACTTTGATGGATATCATGGGACTTGATGTCATTTTAAGATCATTGTGATCCTTAAGAGATAATCATGGTGGATATTTATATATCCGTGGATATGCCATGAATTATGGTAGACATTATGTGACTTGATGTCAATGCACATACCATAATGAAGATGTGTTATGAAGAATGTCATGTGACTTGACACTTTCAGAAGCATACCATATCTTCTGATATCACGAGATAGGTGATATCATATTTTACTTTCTGAAGAATGTCATGTGACTTGACACTTTCAGAAGCATACCATATCTTTTGATATCACGAGTTAGGTGATATCACTTTTGGAAGTTATCCTCCCTAGTTAAGGAGGGAGTGTTGAATAGTGAAGATGTGTTATGAAGAATGACATAAGCATTTCACACCTTATGATATAGTTAGGTGATATCTATATGTGCTTGATTGGAGTTCTCTTCCCTAGCTAAGAGGGAGTGTTGAAAATAGGTAGCTTCGGTCAGATTTATATAAGATAATTGAATCGATTAAAAGACTAAACCACCGATTGGTAATCGGTTGGTTATGTTGATTAAATTGTATGAATAGAAGGGACACGTCCCATGAACGGACGTGTCTCCACTTTGTGGAGACATGTCCGCTCATGGGGCATGTCCCCCTTTGACTTATTTAAACCTCATTCAATCTTCACTTGAGAAACATAAAAATCGAAAAATGTTCACCTGTGAGGATCGACACTTAAAAGATTACAAACCTGTTCATTAGCAGGCAAGGATGATGTCATTGAGGTATGATATTTTGTTTTTCTATAAGTTTAATATATCTCCTTAGGGGGTGAGCTTCAGCTTAGATGCCATGGCTGAATGGTATATCTTCTATCAAATTCACCCAAGCTTGCACCTAGCCTTCTTGATTGGAGCACATTACATCCAAGATGGCATTTGTTAGTTTTACCCAGTTCCACAATCATCATCTGTAAATTTTTAAGCATGTAACATGTCTCGTATGGATTTTAACACAAGTCTCCACTATGAACATCTTGATGATTTTATTGGAAAAGGTGTTACACACCAAGCATAAAACTTTAGCTATTTTGTAAAGTGAAGGTTCATCTCAAAATGGACCACCACACTTTGGGGGAGCAATATTTTCTTGGTAGTAGTTGTGTGGGAAATTGGGAATACATGTAATGTGAGAAGCACATTATGGAAATACATTTAATATTGGTGGTCTTGGTTTAGTGAGCACATGGCTTAACAGGATCATGATTTAATGTGGGAGGTATGTTGGAGAAACGCATTTAATTATTAATTAGATGTCTTGTAAAAAACATTTAATGCAAGGTCGCATGAAGACATTTCATTTGCACTTGGATTGGAGAGAGTGTTTTTGTGGAGTAAATGGACTAAGCAAGTGTGTCAAAACAAGGGCATGGAACCTACTGACTTCACAGGTGGAATCATTCCCTACCTAACGATTTTGCGGGACCATAGAGTTGAATATACAGCAGCAGGACTTGAGGAAGCTCCTCAGAACAGGAAACTTGCCAACAAGGGGAAATATAACAAATTGGTTGCTAGGATTTCAAGATCTTCATCATCACCCTTTGATAGAGGACAGTGGTAACGTTCAGAGTAGAGTGCCTTCTACAGAAAAAGAAGAGGCGTTGAATGTATTGGTGCTGGAAAAGATAGATCATCACATATGACAGGAAGGTGATAAAAGAGATGAGAATTTGTAGAAGATGGCCTTGTTGATACTGTTCATTCATCTGAATCCTCAGATGGAACCCACTTCCTTGAGTCCATGCCACCTTCCAGAGGAAAAGAGGTTGATAATGAAGGTTGTTACTGTTTATACAGAAGCACTTGAAAGAGTGTTGGAAAAAAGAATGTTGACAAACTTGATGAGAAACAAGCAAGAATTCACTCCTAATGTTATAATTGACACTCAGGATTACCAAGACATTTAAGAGCTGAGATAGGTCGAAAGGGTGAACAAAAGTGCCATGAATG
Organism: Sequoiadendron giganteum; assembly: GCA_007115665.2. Classification (NCBI taxonomy): domain Eukaryota; kingdom Viridiplantae; phylum Streptophyta; class Pinopsida; order Cupressales; family Cupressaceae; genus Sequoiadendron; species Sequoiadendron giganteum. The sequence goes on from CM021104.1 coordinate 125,498,478, forward strand.
AGTGGCTAAAAAGATTGGCAATGTATATCTTGCTGGTCCTCCTTATAAGAAATTACCACTGCATAGACCATCTGGAAACACAGCACTATGCCTTTTTGAAGGGAATAAGAGTCCTTGCGTGTTTGTGCAGAATAGTTTTGAGTACCAAAGAGATTCTCCAGAAGAATATCCATATTCGTGAGGGTAAAGAGTTAGTCAATAAGGAGGAATCAATCAATGAAAAGGCATCCAATGGCATTAAAGATAAATTACAAGAACCAGCTGTTGGCACCACTGACCAAAAAGAATATCTAAGGCGAACAGATCTGCCTAACTTAGTAACTCTCAACTGGGCTGAAGATGAGAATGATACTACTGTTAATACTGACTACCCTCCTCCTGCTCCTCCACCCAAAGACTGCCTCCAAATCAAGATTAAAAGACCTTAAAAATTCAAGAGAATTGAAAAGTGACTCTTTAAGAATGTGCCCTTCAGCAGTCCAGACTGAAAGCTTTTTAATGATTCTTTGCTTCTAAGTAGGCTTTTAGAACCTGATATTTTGTCCTTTGATAAATCAATTTATTCTGCATCACTCTGAGCTGATTGTGAGGTGCATGTAATCAAGCTTGCATAAATTTTGTATTTTTGTTATAAAATAATGAGTTGGATCTGGCAGCCTAACAATTTGGCCATACTAATTTTGCAAAACTTCACTCCTCTATAAAAAATAAATAAATTACCAAGCTCTGTTTGGTTGTCTTGATTTAAATGCAAGTGCAATATGTATGATTGTGCCTAAATACAGCATTATTATTAAAAGAAAATGTGTTTCAGCTTCTACTTGATTTAAGGTCGGCTCCTTCCAGATTTCTTGTTCCAAACAAGACCCCTGTATAAGAACCAAACAACGCAAGGGTAGCAAAAAGACAGAAAAAAAATTAAATAAACCTGCATTTAGTACAGTGGACCAAATCTAAACAGGACAAGGGTGGCCAAAAAACTACAAAAAGCATTGCATTTGGTAAGAGAGGCCATGCAGGATACCCCAACAGTACCACCTCTTTCCAAATCTGAACTGTCAAATACATAAACCCCACTACAAAATCCACGCAGATATTTATTCATTCGATTTCTTCCAAGCACGTCAATTGCAACTACCATTGATTTATTTTAGTTTTAGTAATCAAGACATGGGTGTTTACAGTCACAATCTAGCCTCTCAATCATGGCCCTCAAACGAAAATTAAAATAACCAGAATTTTCAAATAATAAAGTAAAACCCAGAAATCAAAATATAAATCGGGTATTGAAGGCTTACTGATTGTTGAGCTTGTCCAAATGAAAAGAAGGGCTTGTGGGTGTCACTTCAACGCCTCTCGTGCAGAGCTGCTCCGCTGCCTATACTCCACTGTAAACATAACCAAACAGAATATATAATCAAGTCAGTATGAGGTTCTGAAGGACCTTAAGCTTCCAGATTGGCAGGACGGTACTCACACAAATTGCTCAGCAACAATATAAACTAAACCGGTCCAAATCTCTCAAGGGCTTTTGCCAACGTTCTGTGTTCTCGCCTTTACTTCAAAATTCAGTCCAAAACTATTTATACAACGCCTAAAAAACAATCAAAAAAGCGAACTTAGATATCCATGTGAATGAAAGCATTAGGGGCTATTGAAGAACATGTGAGTCAAGTGGAGATGTAAACCATGTGCCCCATGTTAGTCATTTCTGCTAATTATTCAGCAAATTGGTAATGTACAAGTTTGTTTATGGGCAAGGAGACAATTCTATATTTGGACCTCCACATCGGACTGAGGCCCCCACTCACCTAAGATCCCTTGCGTGAATAAGAATGTTTTGTCTCAGATTTTTTTTGGGTTTTTGAAAGTTCAAGTCGTTATTAACAAACTAAATTCCCTACGAAGCGACCAAACATGCACTCAGGCACTTTTTTGGCATTGACTGGAACTCATTAGCTAACTTGCCGTTACATGGCGTACACCTGTGTTTGAGTTAACAAACACATAATTATTTTTTTGAAAGGGGGAAGAGAAATATATTAAAATATCAAAAATAGATTATATTTAATAATTTTGCCATTTTCAAATGGCAAGAGTTACTATTAAAGTAAGGAGAGAAAAAGTAAGGAGAGAAAATTCAAAAAGGTTATCACTATCATGAATATTATAGAATCTACAATAATTCAAATTATCATATCTATTGAAAGAGTGGAACCTCATATTATTTTGTAATCTACCTTTGTAATCTAGTCATTATGAATAAGCTAAAAAAGTCAAGAGGATTTATAAGAAGAAAAAGATTCTAATTCAAAAACATGTCAACGACAATTTCTCTTTGAAGTCTACCTAACAAACACAATCCACTACAACATTCCATTTTTCAAGAATATGAACAAAGGAGATACCCTCAAAATTAAAAGAGAAATGAAGGATCTAAGCTAAGAGGATTTATAAGAAGGAAAAATCCTAATTCAAAAACATGTCAATGACAATTTTTCTCTGAAGTCCACCTAACAAAAAAACCCACTACAACATTTTATTCCACAAGAATATGAACAAAGGAGATATCGTCAAAATTAAAAGAGAGATGAAGGATCTATTACATTGAAGAAGCAATCCATCATGTTATTAATAAAAGTTAACAAACATTAGTATATTGTTGATAAAGGTTAATATGAAACCATAGATCTATAATGAATTTTAGCATCTTTTTATTAAATGAGTTTTTCAATAAAAAAAATTACAAATAAGAATACATTTTAGATGCTTAGTCATAGAATCTTTTCTTCCATTTTTAAAGAAGATAATTTTTTTATAGAAACATCTTATTTGTTAAGGATTTTATTTGATATAAATTTGTGAGTTTGTCTCAAATTTTTTAGTGGTTTATTTTGAAGATATATTTAGGAACATTAAATTTGAAAGGCACAATCTAGTGATAAATTAAGTATTTTTGTCAAGTTTGGCAAAATTGTATACATTCATTCTTGAAGGAATGAAACCAAATATTGCAATCCATTAATCATGGTTTATGAGCAATTCTTCCATCTTGAGCTTTCGAAGCTCAATTTTGTGTTGTTAAACTTCTATATCTCCATTCAAATAGTGTTATTTATCTTTGTACCTAAAAAATAAGATCACATATGCAAAGCTCTCATTCATTCAAGGACCAATAGCAAGGTGAAATCCTCTCCTCCCATGGATCTAACAAGCAATTATAGCATTGATACCAAAGAAAAGGAAATAACACATCCATACTAATCCTATGAGAGAAATAATGCAAATAAGAATAGATCTATAAAACATTATTGTAGTAACAACTTAGAGAACACAAGATATACCATGAGAAATCCTTACATTCAAAAACCCGGTAACAAAAGCAACTTGATATATTGTGGAAAATACTATGTTAATCTCAACAAGAAGGTTATAGTATAATACAAACTTGTGTGCTTCTAAAGAAGATCAACAACTCTAAATATGGAGTCAAACCGACAACATTTATCTACAATAATATTATCATCCAATATTTTAGTACGCCTCTAATATTTAGGCCAAGGAAATTTAAGAAACCATGCATAGTTTTGCATGAGCCAAGTTTTGGTCCTACTAGTCCAAGTTGAGCCCATGCATCCATCTCCAAGAGTAACTCCTCCCAAAAGAGAATATAACCCATAAATCAAAGAGTCCACCCACCAAACCTAGGTGTTATAATTTGGTACATTCAAAACCTCTTACAATATGCACTTACATGTGTTATAAATAGCTAAAAATATTCCACCTAATCTCATATACAACCCTACCAATGCTCTTACATGTCTCATAGAATCTCTTATACACCTTACAATATCATTGATACTCTCATGCATCTTACATAACATAGATTTTCTCTTACACATGTCATAATAGATTATCAAATGACATATTGTCTCATCCAAGGAATCTCATGGATTTCTTCAAAGGTGGCACTCAATTCCATGCAGGCCCAAATATTACAACACGTTACAATGAGTAAATAATTATATTGTTATAAGGAACTTTGCAAGTTATACAACTCCTTGTCCTAGAGCTCATGTGTCAAGAAAAAGTATCTTAATTTTTATTATGTTTATAAATTTGATTTAAAATATTATAGATTTTTAATAAATTTTATTTAATTTATTCATATCATAACAAAAATAAAAACTAGGGCCAATATATTACTATAATAATAGGCCTTTCACATAGATGATAATTTATCATTTTACTCTAGTGTAAGGGTGAAAAGTACATACTTATCACTTTCCTTTCTTCATTTTGGACTCACTTTAACCCCTTTGTTGTGAATCCAATGACTAGCATACAAATGATTTATATCTACATAAAATTTAACAAATGATATGAATCTTAACTAAACTTAATTTCATGCATCCCAAGGATTTGGATATGATTTATATACTTTCTATTCTTTGACTAAATCTATAGTTACAATTTTGAACCTTGCTCAGAATTACAACTATGAATTTGACCCCCAAACTTTTAGATTCAAATGTAATTATTGATCCAGGCCAATCCCTTTCCAACTACTAGTTGTTTGCCAATTTAAGTGCAAAATATTTAATATGTGATGCTAGGGTGTTGTATACAAAGACAAAGCCTAATTCATTTGAATCATCTAGGAACTCATATAGGAGGCATTAAGGAATCAAATTGCGTCAACATTATACAAGAACATAGTACATTATAGCATCAACATCTACATAGTACAACATAGCATCAACATCTATATTAATAAAGACATATCAAGTATTTGTATGGATATTTGAAGTGTCTTTTAACTTGTCAAAACTAATGAACCAATCTAAGGGTTTAATTAAGACAAAAGGAAGGGAGCAAGTCATCTCCTACACCTCACACAATAAACATTAATGGTGTTTATTCACACGTCATGTTCAAACATTAAAAACAAATATATTTCTAAATAAAAGTTGATCACAAGCTTCAAATCTACAACCAAAGATCAAACTAATAAAAAGAAATCAAAATAAAAGATATAAAAAATTATATTTACAATTATAAAATTGACCTAAAATAAAACATAATAAATTTTACAATTTATCAAAAATCATATAATACAAATATAATTACTAAACATATAAACAAATTACAAAATAATATTTACAAACAAAATGTTCTTCATCAATTTTTAAAACTAAATATACCTATTTTTAACATATATGTTTATTTATAAACATATATAATACTTATATTTTATTCTAAAAGTATATGTTTATCATTGTTAATTAATTACTCCATCCATAGATTATAATAGCAAGGTTTTATTTTTCTTACAAGTGGCAAAATGTATACCTATTGTCTTAGGAGTAAGATTTTTTCTACCAAAAAAAAGCAATGAAAGTTATACTTCATTGTCTAAATTAAAGACTAATTTATTTTGTCCATTAAATGTTCGATTTTTGTCCTCAAAACAAAAAAGAAATAATGATATAGTTCAGTTATTTTTAAAATTCGTCTACTTTCTTTAAAGTACTTCTTGACTTTAGTGGATAGTTTATATACTATTTTGTTTTCTAAAGCAAATTGTATATGGTAAGGAATGTTAATGTTTTAAAAAAATTAAAATTAAAATTGATTTAAAGAATTTTGTTTTTTCTAGAGAAGAATTGGTAATCTCAATTTTTAAATGATCGATTTTATAAGTTTCATTATTTTAGTATTGAAGAAGGATAATCAGTATCTAAATTTCAAATAATTAATCTATCATTAATAAATACATTGATCAAATATGATTTATGAAACTTTAAAAATATAATTAAAAAAATGTAAATACAACAACAAAATAAAATATATTTTTTAAAAGGTATATAAGATGTAATATAATGTTGAATTAATATCTAAGTTGTATTTTTAATAGAGAATGTTGTAAGTTTACTTTCTATAGATTGTGTTTCTTCTCGAAAGAATAATGAATTAGTTAATTTAAATATTTTTTCATCTACTTAGATGGATTTTTGGTTTTTGAGTTTACAATGTGATTGAATTAATTAGTAGTCACATGTGAAATAATATAGTTTTGAAGGTGTAATCGTATCTTATGATTTGAGAAGTATTGAAGAGCATTTTTAAGAATTGAAAGTTACATGGAAATATGATATTCATCTTTGTTCAATTTATTTTAGTACTACTTCATCGCTCTTCATTTTTATGACTTATTTATTATCTATCATTATATTGTACACTTTTCAAATGAGAATGATAGTGATATGCACAAGCTAGTCAATATCATTATCCTTGAAATTGTTGTGAAGGTGATCAATTGTGTGTATATTTTTTATTAAGTAAGCAGGGAAAGGGCCTTGATCCCATGGTTACAAAGCCAAAACAACAAACAAAGAAACAGGTTGGGAAGAACAACATCAACCACCACCAGAAAACATCATCAAAAATGGCACGCAAACCAAGTAACCAAAATTGCAACCACAGAACCATCATTAGCATAATCAAAAACAAAATCCACAAATTAATCCACAAAATAATATGTAGACCATTATGAGATTAACCAAAGTCCAACAGGTACGAATCCATAACATAGCTATCATGAAATAGAAGTCTGGGATAGTAAAACTAAGCACCAGCAAATTCAGAGCAATCATATAACTAGAGCAAAAGGATAAGAAGGAAATTGGTCCAAAACTCAATCGTCCATCAAAACAGGCCTCTTAGCTAGCAAAACAGGCCACTCAGCCAACAAAATAGGCCAAAAGGGACCTGAAACTCGAATGACCTTCGAACCAAGCTTCTCAGCTAGCATTATAGGCCAATAGGCCACCCTCCCAACTACCAAAGAAAAAAATTGTAACAATAGCCACCCTAAGGTTGGAAGAGACAAACCATACTTCAAACCCACACAAGTAAGGTTTAGCGGATCTTGAGACCCCAACCACCATAAAATAACAAAGCCAATCAAAACCCTTTTGGAAGAACCATCTAGCAACATGACTGTAACTTAGAGCATCCAAATCTGAGCCAAGAACATTGATAGCACTAATGGAGAAGAGAGCCCCCATCAACTAGCTTGTCACTCCCCCTCTATAGGAGACAGTAAAACTAGAAAGCGGGACCTCCCAAACAACAATACTTTTAATACACCAACCCTTGAAAATAAGAAAGTCTAGCACAACAAAACTCACATTCACCATAGGGGAATGAAATACCCCAACAAGACTCTGAAGAACCAATAACCTCCAACAACACCACCCTGTTTGGAACACCAACTCATGTTTCACCTCAATAGGAGTGAGCTCCCCTCTAAAAGAGAGGATGAAGTGAGAATCTAGACCACAAGTGCCACCAATCTCCTTCACACACGTCCACCACCTCAAAAGGATCCAACAGAAGGAAAGGGAGCTTCCTACCACAACTACAACAACCAAAATTATCTAGAAAGGAGATGGCTTCACCTCTAAAGGAGCAGTCTCCCCCTTCATAGGAGACCTCCACTATAGAAACCGATAGGAAGCTGACACACCCATAGAAAAGTTTGTCACCTCACCCCATGGCACCCCGAACAACTAGTACAAGAAGGAAACAAATGGAAGCACCACGTCCCAAACTCGAGAAAACAAACTTCCTCGAGCCATCAAAAAGAACCAATGGAGTAGCTCCAACCAACATAAGGTCATAACGGGAGAAAAAGCAGCCACCAAGGAGAAAGTAGACCCAAGCAACAACATCACATGCAACAAAGGCAAAATACAAAACCACCACAGCGAAGAAAGCTCAAAACTCCCCACCACGCAATCCTCCAAAGTTATCCAAGGGAGGTCAAAGGGTAGTAGAAGCATAGGAAAACAGTCAAACCCCACACCAAAACTAGAAGCCAGGAAAACTTTGGCCAAACCACAAGAGCAAACACCTTCATAAGGTAAACAAACTATCAAGAAAAAGAGATTCTCAACTCCTTAGTAGCATAATGAGGCAACCAAAACCCCAACAAACTAAAAACAACACCATCATCTGTAACGAGCCACAAAAGCATAATGTCCACATCAGAAACCAAATCACCATCAACAACTTCCCCAAATTCCAAACCACCTCCATGCCTCCCCTTCCTGTCTGAACGCTCCATTTCACAATTTGAGATTATTCCTCTATGATCTTCATAGATAACAAGAACAATTAAAGCATACACCACAACGATTCCAAATTCCAAAAAACATGGGCAAAGGAAACGAAGGGCATAAATCAAACTAAAGGCAACACAAGATAAAGAATACAGCAACCAAAGAGACCCAAATTGTCCATCTAGCTCCCAACCATCAGTAGGGTGAACCGCAAAGAGCAGAGATTTGCCAGAGGAGAACATAGCTAGACCCAAAACAGGAGCTACTCACAAAAACAAAGGGAGCCATACAAGCCAATGCAAGAAGGAACCAATCAATAGCTCACCGCAAGACAAGATCACCAAAACCCCAAGGCCTAACTAAGAGGCACTCGACACAACCTCAATAGAAGACCCTTGTCGCCCCAAAAACAATAATCCAACCATAAAATAGCACCCAACAACAAGATACAAGCCAGGATCAAAGAAAAAAAAGAGGCACCAACTTAGCTCATCACCAACATTGGCCTATAAGCACTCACTTGAAGCATCAACAAGCACCAAGAAAAATGTGTGCATCCCAGAGCTATGTCAAGCACCATGCACATATCGCACAAAGAGAGGAAGGAACACAAAACAATCTGCAAACTCAGGGCAAGGTAGAGGCCCAAATCGCCCCCAAACACCCATTTGTTCCAAATCTAGGAGAATCATGCAAGAATACCAACAGGAAACGCTATCATCGTCCTCATCTCCATCACCATCGCCTTCCTTAACAGCAAAAATCAAACACCTTCCACGGCTCTTGTTTCTGCTCAGAGCCATTCCTTAATTGTTTATCTATGTTATAGATATCAATTGTTGGCATTTGTAATCACACGGCTTAGTTTTTGTGTAGTGTGATATTCATGACATATTTAGAAGGATATATGTGTGTAGACACCGAAAAATGTCTTGAGTATATCATACACCTGATTTCGCTTATTAATACCATTTCTCTCATAATTCACCTATTTCAACTATTTGATTAAATAATGTCCAATTATTTAGTTAAATTCACTTTATTCTCCTATTAATTAAATAATTAATTTTATTTGATTAATTCATCATAATTTACCATTTCTTCCCTTTTAATTAAATAATTCATAATTTTTTAATTAAAACTCCTAATTATTTCAACTTGCATAATTAAATGATTTTCCTAAATTGTTTAATTAGCCAATTATTCTTTCAGTCCTCCAACTTGTATAAAGAATATTTTCATGGAATATTCCCTTTTCAAATTCAAATTATTCCCTCCACATGAATAATATCTCCAACATCTTTCTTAAAATTAAGGGATTTGTTGAATCCTCGTGGATTATGGACCCTTGATTAAATCTTTGATCCACAACTTTATGGATTATTAACCCTTGATTCATCATTGATCCACAATCACACCCTCATTTTAATTTCATCCCTTGATTAGCATTTTGAATCCTTGCTATTGATCAACATTCCAAAAATAATAAATGCCAATCATTTTCATATGAAAAAGGATTCACAACCATTATTGCACCTTTACACTCTTCAATTGGCTACTCACCCTTGAGAAATTTGAGAGATTTGTGAATCATCCTCATTCAAAATCAGGATTATTGTACCCTTACTCTCTTGAATTGGCTACTCACCCTTCTGCAACCCGATGTGACACCTTTGCAATGGGTGTCATAAATATGCATATGCGCGTTGGTTTTGAATTTTGGTGATGCCTTTGCAATTTAGGCAACGCTTCTGTAGGATATAGTGACACTTTTTATGTTGGGAATTAAGGTGTCTCAACCTTGTAAATTCCTAGCATGTATTTATTTGTTTTGTAATTAATTGTTTGCAAATAATGTATTTAAGTTGCACATCCTATTTTGTCATTTAGTGTGAGTGGACACAGTGAGTTGTCACTCCACTTGGAAGATGACTAGGATGGTCAACTTGGTCTAGGAGGTTCTAGGCGTCCCACTTTGTGGTAGGAGTTTTTTGCCAAGTGTCGGCACTTTGGAGAATGTGTAAGGTAATCATGACTGAAACGGTTATGACGGATTCCTATGACATGTAAGAGCTAAATAAGGAAGATTCTATGACAGGTGAAGACATGCAAGACATGCATGCAAGAGCATCTTTGACTAAGGCCTATTTGGGCGCCCAAGGAGCATCTATGACATGTTGTAAGAGAATATGCTATTTATAGCATGTGTATGAAATATTCTCTTACAACTGTCATAATGGTTATTTCTAGCATATTCTATGACGGTGTAAGAACTGTAAGATCATCCGTCATTGCCCAAACTTAGGAATGGGCGACCCACTTATGGAATGCATGTTGGGACAAGTGTCAGGACTATGACACACTTGGACATGTGTCCCTAGGCGTGGGTTTTGGGCCATGCACTCATGTTGGACGCCTATCTCAAGAAGATGCCATTTTGGCCTTGTAAAAGTCTATATAAGCAATGCTTTGGATGGGAGACATATAGTTTTTTGACAGGTACTGTTATGCTGTCGGATTGTCTCTAGATATGAGTGTTGAAGACTCCATGATAGCTTGCATTGCAAGTGTGTTGTAAACAGCAAGTGTTTTGATAATACATTGTGCAGGTTTTGGAGTGTGGGGTTTTTTACCGAAAGGTTTTCCCCACGATAAATCTTTGTGTCACTTCTATCTTCTGTCTATCTTTCTGTATGTATGTGATTGTAGCAACATCTAAGTTAACATATGTCTAACATTCTGTAATTGTAAGGGTTAAAAACGAATTTGCACTCTCCTCTCCTCATAGATTAGTGTAGGAAACTGTAATTCCGCACACCTAGTTTCTTTTCAATTGGTATCAGAGCTTGATCACCTTTGGTCCTAGTTGTTGGGTAAGGGGTTTTTTGAGCTAATCTCAGTTTGAGTGGGAGTATTGTGCAGAGTATTCAATAACCTTATTGCAGGAAAGAGATGGCAAGTTCTTCATACAGCAAGATGAAGGTGGAGAGATTCACCGGCACGAATTTTGAGCTTTGGAAGCTCAAGATGGAGGACATGCTAGTTGATAGAGATGTTTGGGAAGCTGTCTCAAACAATACTAAGCTAGCAGCTATGTCTCAAACTGATTGGGATCTCAAGGATCGGAAAGCTAAGGGAATCATAAGACTCTGTCTAGCTGATCCCGTCCTCCTGAATGTTCTTGATGAGAAGACTGCAAACTCCTTGTGGGAACGGCTTGAGTCTGTGTATCAGGCCAAATCTCTGGTGAACAAGTTGTTCCTGAGGAAGAAGTTGTATTCTCTAAGAATGGAGGAAGGAGGATCCATTGCAGATCATCTAAATGCATTTAATATGTTGATTGCACAGTTGACATCATCTGGTGTCAAGATAAAGGACAAGGATCGATGTATGACCTTGTTATCTTCCTTACCGAATTCATGGGACCATCTTGTGATGGCTCTCGAAAGTACTATAGTCACTTTCAGAATGGATGATGTGGTGTCTTCGCTGTTGTCTAAGGAGATGCAGAGAAAGTCTTCAGATTCGACTAAGGAAGTCCTTGTTATTCATGGAAGACCCAAAGACCGATGGAAGAAGAAGGACAAGAAAACTGAGAAGGGTAGATACAAATCCCGTGGGAGATCCAAGACTCCTAGAAAGACCAAGGCTACTTGTTGGAACTGTGGCAAATCTGGGCACTTCAGAAGAGATTGCAAAGAGGCAAAGAAGAAGAAGTCACCAGATTCAGATTCTGATAGAACCCAAGATGATGGAGATGCTTTCATCGCAGCCTTGGCCACCCATGCATCAGATGATGTGTGGCTGATTGACTCCAATGCTTCATTCCACATGACCTCTCATCGAAGTTGGTTCTCAAAGTATGAGGAGTTCGATGGTGGAAAGGTGTACCTGGGTGATGAATCTCACCTGAAGATCATTGGTCGAGGAAGAGTCTCTATCCGATTTCCTGATGATCAAGTGAAGGGGATCAATGGGGTAATGCACATCCTAGACTTGGCACGAAACCTGCTCTCTGTAAGTATGTTGAATGATGCAGGTGTGCAGGTTGTCTTTTCGAAAGATGGATGCAAGATGACTAGAGGAGATATGGTGCTCGCGAAGGGTACTCGGAGAGGTACTTTGTTTCAGCTGGAAGCATGCACTCCACAGTGCAATAGTTCTTCTGTCTCAAGGAAGAGAGTTGCAGTCACTTCATCCCCACCATCTGAACGAGCAGTGAAGAAATCTTTTGTAACGGCTTTTGATGGTAGTGCATCTTGTGTACCCAAGGGTGCAAACACTTTGGAAGGAAAACTTCCTACTGAAAAGACAATGTTGTGGCATATGAGATTTGGCCACATTGGTGAGAAGGGTCTTAGAACCCTGAAGAACAAGAACCTCGTTGAGGGGTTAAATGATTGTAATCTCAAGTTCGACTTTTGCGAACATTGTGTTTATGGAAAACAGAACCGTGTTCAGTTTTATTCTAGTTCTCACAAGACTTCTGGTGTGTTGGATCTAATTCATTCTGATGTATTTGGTCCTGTTAATGTTCCTTCTCTCTCCAAATCTATATACTTTGTATCTTTCATAGATGATTATAGTAGAAGGACATGGATTTATTTCCTTAGAAGCAAGTATGAAGTCTTTAGTTGGTTCAAGGAATTTAAAGCTCTCGTTGAGAATCAAACTAGTAAAAAGATTAAATGTGTGAGAACTGATAACGGTGGTGAGTTTTGTTCGACAGATTTCGAGAAGTTCTGTAAAGAACGAGGGATTGAAAGGCATAAGACAACTCCTTATACCCCGCAACAAAATGGAGTTGCAGAAAGAATGAACAGGACCTTGATGGAGAAGGCTAGGAGTATGTTTAGTGGAGCAAGCCTTGAATAAAGGTTTTGGGCAGAAGCTGTAGCCACTGCTTGCTATTTGGTTAATAGATCTCCTACATCAGCTCTTGTTGGTAAGACACCCATGGAGGTGTGGTCTAGTAAGAAGCCTTCCATTAGACATCTTCGTGTTTTTGGTTGTGAAGCTTATGCACATGTGCCTAAGGAGAAAAGGTCTAAATTGGAGAACAAGGCAGTTAAATGTATCTTCATCGGCTACAGTGTTGGTGTGAAAGGGTACAAGCTTTGGGATCCTGTGACTGGTAAGGTGTTGTATAGCAGAAATGTTATTTTTAGAGAGCTAACACCTTCTCCTGTTAACCTACAGCCAGATGAAATAGAAAAGAAAGAAGATGTGGTTCAGTTACCTTCTGCCCCTGAGAAGACTGAACATAGAGACCCAGTTGGATCTGATGATGAGGAGAACTCTAGCAGCTCTGAGAGTTCGGAAGAAGAGGTAGAACCTCAAACTTGGCTCTTGAGGAGATCCACGAGAGAAAAGAAGTAGCCAAAAAGGTTTGGATTTTCTATGTTAGATTCCAGTTGTGCTTTTGACTTGATTACTAACATTGATGAGCCTAGAACTGTGAAAGAGGCTATGGGTATGAAAGATGCAGGTTCATGGATTGAGGCCATGGAGGATGAGATGGCTTCATTGGAGAAAAACAAAACATGGGACCTAGAACCATTGCCTAAAGGACAGAAACCTGTTGGATGTAAATGGGTGTTCAAGAAGAAGTTATGTGCAGATGGCAGTGTTGAGAAGTACAAGGCTAGATTGGTTTTGAAGGGTTATTCACAGGTGGAGGGAATTGATTATGGTGAAATATTCTCTCCTGTTGCAAAGCTGACATCCATTCGATTTCTGTTATCTCTTGCAGCATTTCATGATTTAGAGGTAGAACAGATGGATGTTAAGACAACTTTTCTTCATGGTGACTTGGAGGAAGAGATTTACATGTCACAACCTAAGCACTACATTGAGAAAGGTAAAGAATCTTTGGTTTGCAAGTTAAAGAAGTCTTTATATGGTTTGAAGCAATCTCCTAAGATGTGGTACTTGAAGTTTGATGCCTTTGTGTTGTCGATTGGATTTTTGAGATCGAAATCAGATCATTGTGTGTATTACAAAGTTGACAATGATCATCTTCTCATTATTGCACTATATGTTGATGATATGTTGTTGATTGGGAAGGGTATGAGTATGATTTCTGATTTGAAGTCCTAGTTGTCAGCACAGTTTGATATGAAAAATCTAGGGGCAGCCAGGTATATCTTGGGAATGGAAATCAGTAGAGACAGGGCTAACATAAAACTTTGGTTAAGTCAGAGGAAGTATGTGAAGACCGTGTTGGACAGGTTCAGCATGGCAGATTGCAGACCATTGTGTGTTCCTATTTCTTTGGGAACAAAGTTATCTATAGATGATTGTCCAAAATATCCTAGTGATGTGGAGGACATGAGCAAAGTACCTTATGCTAGTGCAGTTGGTAGTTTGATGGGAGACATATAGTTTTTTGACAGGTACTGTTATGCTGCCGGATTGTCTCCAGATACGAGTGTTGAAGACTCCATGATAGCTTGCATTGCAAGTGTGTTTCAAGCAACAAGTGTTTTGATAATACATTGTGCAGGTTTTGGAGTGTGGGGATTTTTACCGAAAGGTTTTCCCCATGGTAAATCTTTGTGTCACTTCTATCTTTTGTCTATCTTTCTGTATGTATGTGATTGCAGCAACATCTAAGTTAACATATGTTTAACATTCTGTAATTGTAAGGGTTAAAAATGAATTTGCACTCTCCTCTCCTCATAGATTAGTGTAGGAAACTGTAATTCCACACACCTAGTTTCCTTTCATTTTAGAGGCTCACTTTCGCACTAGAGAATTGCTATAACAACAAAAATTTTGCAATACAGTGATGTTATTGCACAATAGTGGTTTTTTTGTAGAATTGTAACACTTTTGTTATTAGTAGTGAGCCGCTTTTGCAAAACAGGATCACTTTTGCTTTTCTAGCTAAGTTGACTTATATTTCTTTTCAAATTTTAGCAAATTGATGTTGTGTGCATTATGCATACAAGCTCCCCTAGATCCTCTAATATCCCGAGAGTGGAGACCATAGATATTAGAGCATATCACTACCCTCAAAGAGCTTGGCGTTCTCTTCCTAGGAGCAACTGGTTTGTGTCCTATTACTTATATGCTAGAGATCCATGCTCACTTATCTCTAATGATTGCTTTAGTGGAGCATTGTAATTCAAAGACTTCCTCATTTCACCTTCCCACATGTGAGTCCACTATTGCACTTGAATATTTCTAGAGGATGCTCAAGGTACCCATCCATGGAGAGCAGGTTGTATATGGCATTAATCTCGACCTAGAGGCTATGTATTGATCATCTCATTTATAAAAATAAATAAATGTCATGATACATATCAAATTTTGAGATATACATTAAATATATACATGAGGCTATCCATAGACAATGAATGAATATACATCATAATCAGGTCTATATCAGTATATGGATACAAAAATGTATATGTACATCAAAATCTATCCCGACCTACCGTGGTCATCCCGACCAGGAGTGGACTAGTGTGGGGGTACCCTATGCTGTCGTGAACCACTAGGGGAGGGCCTACCAACTGATGGACCACCCTTGGACCTTCTTGGGCCCATGGCTCGCCTATGCAAGTAATTGGGTTTTCTCTAATGATCTAGCACCTGCATGTGATATAGTGTCTAATAGTAGGTGGCCTTGCTTTGAACTATCTAGATCTCCTGGATATATTTGGGAAATGGTATAGTATCCCCTGGTGTTTATTCTTGTTCCTCTAAATGATGCCTCTTGGAAATCTCTTGGGAAAGCTATAGCTCAATCTACTACCTATGTGCAGCCTCTATGTTCAGTTGTGTATGGATCTAGTTTTTTTCTGCCTAAACCCACCTCTCTCTTGAAAAACTTGGTCCCACTCTTGACTATACTGATCTCTCTTGTAGGTAACAAGTTGTAACCTTTAGTTAGGAACTACAACTACCTGTTGTAGTTGTGGCATGTGTGGTGGTGGCCCCCATGTCCTCTGTCGGCTCCACATCATTTTCTCATACCTCCTACAACTCTACCTACTAGATCAATAAGCCTATAGGCCTACGCTCTACAAACTAGGTATCGTAGGTTGGAGTAGTCTTGGGATCATATGGACCCCCTAAATAGATCCATGGAAGTGGTACCAAGTGGTCAAAATCTGTGGTCACCATCTATGGTCCCCACTCAAGAATCTCTCTGAAAGTTTGAGCATAAATGGCCATGTAATCATTGGCCAGAGCATATTGTTGCTCCCTGAACTACCTGGCAACCCTATCTAGTAAGTACCACTTGATAATGTGTCACATCTGACCCACTAACCATTGGGTCTATCTACAATAGGTGAGGTTCTTGTCATCATCTTTAGATGCTTCCACCTATAACTAGAGCCTCCATGTAAACTTGGTCACATTGTCAATGACCCTCCTCTAGTAACCTGAATCACCTATATGGTGGTGAGTGGTCATGTCTTTGTACATGTATATAATGGGGTCTTCATCATCTTTGTCTTTGTATGCAATAATTGGTTTGAGCATGGCAATGTGGTCCCATGCCCATATATGCAAAAGTGTAACACTTGCAGACATGATAGTTCCTTGTCGATATATGACCTAATACAATAGGATTTCAAGGTACATGAGACCTATCCTAACATCTAATAGGTCTATTAAATTATTTGTGTATTCATTTTATTATGTACGTTTTGGTCTCTCCTTATGTTAACATGTAATTGCATCTAATGTGCTTGCATTAATTTTCTAATTAGCACATAAAAGTAACAACCATACAATCTTGATTGAAATATCTTGAAAGATACCTCTAAAGAGGCATTGATATTTTTACATCAAAGGCGAATTAGGAGGAAGGATGTGCTTGCTTAATTCATTAAATCGACATTTGGAGAAAATATTTGCAACATCAAAGATCTCATATGTAGATTGGTGTAACATGTAGATAAATCTTGAACAAAGAGTTTGTAATATGAAAGATCTAAAAGCTCAATTTTTGGGCTATAGAATATTTTTGAGAAAAAAAAAATTGGGTTGTTCAACATTGCTTCTAGGAGCCAATAACATTTGCACTCTGCACTGCAATTCAAATTTCTAAATATTTTCAAGGGTTTGACTGATGATTCGGTTAGGTGGGGGGCCCATCGGGCTCCCCCATCCAAAATTGTTGGTCAACATCGCTTCTAGGAGCCAATAACATTCACACTCTACACCATAATTCAATTTTTTTTTTTAAATGAGGGTTTGAATGATGAGTTGGTTAGGTGGGGGACCCCATCAAGATCCCCCATCCAAAAATGTTATTCCCAAATCTGGTATCGCTTTTGGATTTGTTGTGTCTTCTTCTATGGGGGTTGGTGCCCATACCCCTAGCAAGACCCCACTGTATCCCAATTATGACTTGGATTCCTTTTTCTTTGAAGAGGATCATGTCTCCTATGTGGACAAACTTGTTAGTAGTGGATCACTTGCTATGACTAAGTTGAATACAAAGTTTGTTTCATGTTTGGTGGATGATTTGGAAGTGGAAGACCCTGAGGAGCTCATGCATGAAGCAATTGAGGATCTTAAGTTGTCGTTGGTGGGAAAGTTCCTTACATTTCATCTGAATATTGATCAAGTAAGGAGGTGGGTTGACTCTATTTGGAATTTAAAAGGCAGAGTTACTATTAGTGATATGGCTAAAGGTTTGTTTCTCTTTAGTTTCTTTGTGCATGAGGATTTGATCAAGGTGCTTATGGGGGGGGCTTGGTATTTTGATAATGGTTTTAATAATTTTCTACTGATCTATAAATTAAAGCCAAGGTTTGACCCATCTACTGATTTGGGTACGATAGCCCCTACCTGGGTTTGCCTCCCTGGGCTCCCCTTAGAGTTTTGTAACTATGGTATTTTAAGGGGATTGTTGATTCTTTTGGTAATCTACTAGTTGTGGAAAAGGTAACTCAACAAAAGACCAAATTGGTTTATCCTAAGGATTTGTGTTAATGTGGTAGTTAACTTTGTCCTTCCTACTTCAGTTGCCTTGAAGTCAAAATTTAGAAAATGGATTCAACCTCTTGAGTATGAAAATTCCAAACCATATTGTCAAATATGTAAGAATTTTGGTCAATTTTAGGATACCTACACTAGGAGGGTTCGAGATATTAAGTTTGGGGAGATGGGTCCTAAGAAAATTCCTTCTCTCCAACATAATAAAAATTCTTTGTCTCAGAATGTCTCTCAGACACCTCAAGCTTCTGTTCTTGAAGAGAAATAGATATTAGGTAGGAAGGAGTCAATTAAAGATAATCATTCAGGGTATCTAACTAAGTATGTTTCTATAGGAGGTGTTATTGAGGATGTCTCCTTAGAGGATCAAAATAAAGACCCAAAAGGAAGCCCAGGGTGTATCTCTTGAGATCCCAGAAGGGGATGGGGTATTAGTTGTTTCTTCTGATGATTTAAAACAAAAATCTATAGAGGTGTCCCAAAAAGAGAATAGAAATGCAAAAGAAGAAAGTGAGAAGTGTTTTAATAAGAAACACATGGAGGAAAATTCTAATGATCTTGAATCAAGAATTGCAGAAATAAAAACTATCTACAATACTGAGGAAAATTTTGAAATTCTAGAGGAGGGTGAGATTGATGCTCAAACAAGTCGGGGTCAAGACCCATTATCTATTGTCTTTATTCATGGGAAATAGTTTATAAATGATAATCACTTGTAGTCATTAAGTCAAAAGGAAGGTAAAAAATTGAAGGAGTCTATGGCCCTATTAGGCTTTACATCATCTCCTACTGAGGGTGTTGTTGAAGAGGACTAGATTCAAGATAATTGCATAACCAAAAAGAAGAAGAAACCTTATGTTGGGGGAGAGAAAAAAGTTGGTAGGCCATCTTAGAAGGAATCCAAAAATAAAGACACTATCAGAGATGTTGCTTCAGGGAGGCAAAAGACTCTAGATCTCTCTCAAGCTCCAAGTCTAAGAAGTAAGAAGAAGTTATCTTCTCCTTTCCATAACATCAAGGTGGTGTTGTGTTTAGCTCAGTTTTTTATATGACGATGTTATCTTGGAACATAAGGGGCCTTAATAGTCCCTATAAACAAAATTTGATTAATTCTTGTCTTGTTTATTGTAAAGTGGATATTTTATTGATTCAAGAAACAAAAATTAAGAGGGATACCTTTGACAATATTGTTAATAATTTTTGGCCTAGTGCCAGTTATGTTGTCAGTGATGCTAAAGGAGCTTTTGGGGTATTGCTACTTTGTCGAATCCCTCTAGATTCAAGGGTACTATTGGATTTTTCTGTGAGAATTGTTTGATGGTCTCATTTGAGTATCTTATTACCTCTAAAAAATGGAACTTGATAGATATTTATGGCCCTAATTCTCGTCCTGATAGAGTAGTCCTCTAGGAATCCTTGAAAAAACCTTATTAATAGTAACATTAGGGATTTTTGGATGCTTGGAGGGGACTTTAACTCTATACTATTTTCATCTGAAAAGTTTGGAGATTTGGAGGATTTTTCTAATAGTATGATGGATTTGGTTGGCTTCCTAAACTCTGTTGGTCTCTTTGATGTTTCTTTACAAGGGTCCTTATTTACTTGGTCGAATAGGAGGCAAGGTAACCATCTCCAAGAATTCAATATGGATCATTTTATTATTTCCTCTAACTAGAACATTCTTCCTGCTCTTACTTTATCTACCCTCACAAGAACTAGCTCGGATCATAATACTATTCTTCTCTATAGGGAAGATAATGTGGTTAAGGGGTCATTTCCTTTCAGATATAAAATCATGTGGACTCATCATCCTGATTTTAGATTCCTTATTTATAGATGGTGGAATGAACCTTGTATTAGAACCCCAATGTATTGTTTGGCTTCTAAATTAAAGTGTATCAAAGATAGATTCAAAGGCTGGAATACATTTTCTTTTGGTAACATTTTCCACACTAAGAATTATATTGGAGATATTATAAAAGAGGTGTAGAAACTGATGGAGGGAGGTGTTGTGGATGAGGCTATCTGTAATAAGAAATGAGAACTTAAGGCTCAATGGTTTAAAGTTACCAAGTAGGAGAAGATTTTTTGGAAACTAAAATCTTGAATTCAATGGATTTCTGAAGGTGACAAAAACATAAAGTTTTTCATCAATCTAATATGAAACATAGAAGAAAAAATAAGATAAGATATTTATCTAGAAAGAAGATGGTTCCATAATTAATTCTGAAGAGGAAATTGTGGAAGAGGTTGTCTCCTTTTTTCCTAACTTTCTAAAGGATTTAGATGTTTCCCCTGATTAGGTTGATGACCTCCTTCAAGTGATTCCCCAAGTGATCACAAACCAAGATCTTAAAGAACTGACTAAAGCTATTTCTATTCAATAAATTAAGTTTGTTGTTTTTTCATTTAGTTCTTTTGAAGCCTCAGGACTAGATAGGTTTCCTCCTGCCTTCTTTCAAGAATTCTAGGATATTGTTTTTGATGGTCTATTAAATGTTGCTTGGGCCTTCTTTTGTTCGGGTAGACTCTTAAACCAAATGAAATTCACTTTTGTTGCTCTTATTCTAAAAAAGGAAGATGTATCATCCATGCAAGATTTCAGGCCTATAAGTCTTTGTAACACTACTTATAAGATTTTTTCTAAGATTATTGTGAATAGGCTAAAAGTTATTTTGAACAAGATTATTTTTGACAATCAAAAAGGGTTTGTTCAAGGGAGATATATTTTGGATGTAGCTATCTACACCCATGAGGTTTTCCACTCTATGGAGCTTAGTAAGATTTCGGGGATGGCTTTGAAATTGGACATCTCTAAAGCTTATGTTAGAGTATCTTTTCCCTTTCTTATTGTTGTCCTTAAACAATTTGGGTTTAAAGGAAGGTTTCTTAAGCTAATTACCTCCTATGTTACTACCCATAAATATTCAATCTTGGTGAATGGTGTCCCTAAGTGGATATTTTCTTGTGGTCATGGGCTAAGGAAAGGGGATCCCCTTTCCCCTATCTCTTCACAATTATGGCCGAAGTTCTCAAAACAAACATTCAAAATATTTTGGATAAGAAGTTGTTGAAAGGGTTTAAGGTTGATTCCTCTCTTCCTCCTACTTCTCATCAGCAGTTTGTTGATGACACCATTCTTTTGTGAGAAGCTTCGGTTGTTGAAGTTGTTTATTGGAAATCTATCTTGAATGAGTATGTCAAGGCCTCAGGCCAACATATCAATTATAATAAAAGTAAGATACACTTCTTCAATACCGAGCAGATTGTTAAAGACAAAGTAATGCACATTTTGGGTTGTCAGGATGTTGTTTTTTTTGTTGCCTACTTGGTCCTTCCTCTAATTTCCAAAAAACCTTGCAATAACTACTGGAATTACATTATAGAGAGAATACAAAAAAAAACTAGCAAGTTGAAAAGGTAAACTCGTAAGTCAAGCTAGAATTGCAGCTGCTCAAAGCTTCCTTACATTCATCCTAGTTTATTACCTCTCTTTTTAATTATCCTTCATTTATTACTGAAAAGATAAAACAAATTCAAAGGAGATTTTGTATTTTGGGACTAAGGAGAGAAACAAAATGGCTTTAGTGAGTTGGGAAAAGGTGTGTGCTCCTAAAAGAGTTGGAGGCCTAGGCATAATAAGGTTGATTTTTTTTTTAAAAGCTCTTATTGCTCAAATGGGTCGATGTCTTCTTCAAGGTGCTAAAGACTGGGTTAAAATATTAAGGGCCAAATACCTAAGAAACAAGGAGCAAGGAAGCTTTCTAAGTTCCTTGGATTTTCCTTATGGTTATGTGTTTTGGAATATCCTTCTAAAAATAAGAAGTGTGTTAAAAATGGGAGTTAAGAAAAGAATTAAAAATGGTAAAGATACTAATTTTTAGGCTGATGTTTGGCTCAATGGCTCCTCTCTCTCATCCATTCACCACCTCATTCAATTAAAACAAAGGCTTATCAAAAAAATTGGTAAGCATGTTGCTAGGTATATTAATTAGGATGTTATGGAGCCTCAATGGATTAATTTTAAAAATCAATTAGATGTAGTCAATCTTCGGGGAGGGAGACAAAAACATTGGGATGCATCTTTACAAATCTTATATCAAATGTTAGGTGATGTTACCTTTTTCTCAAAGGACATAAAGGATGAGTGGATTTGGACTGTGCACCCCTCGGGGAGCCTTTCAGTGAAGTCTTCTCATGAAGTTTAGGAACATCCTTTGATTAATTACATTGATTTTTATTGGAACAATATTTGGATAAAAACCTGATCCCTAAGGTGAATTATTTTTGGTGGGTTGTTGTTCATGGAGAGATCCTAACTACTGATAACCTTAACAAAAGAGGGTTCCAATTTGTTAATGGATGTTACCTTTATAATGAAGATGAGGAGACTATAATGCATCTATTTTTTCCACTATTCTTACTCCAAAGAGGTGTGGTAATACTTTCTTCCTATCCTCATGATTGATTGGGTCTTTCCTTCCTCAATAAAGTAGTTTCTGGATAGTTGGAATTTTTTCCCTTATTCTCACAATATAATTGTGGATCTTTGGAGACAATTTCATCCCTTTATTTCTTGGGGCTTATGGAAGGATCGAAATAACAAGGTCTTCAGGGAGTCTACTAGAAACAACAAAGATATTTTCATGGTGATTAGGTATCAGATTCAAGAGAACTTTAATGTGGGGGTCTATGGTTCCTCAAAACACATGCCTTCTTATAAAGAGCTTAGGATCAAATATGGGGGTTAAAACAAGATCTTACAAAAGTCAATTGGATCAAGTATTTAAATAGAAAGAATATTGTTTGGTCCCCTCCTAATATGGACTTGGTTAAATGCAATTTTGATGGTTGCTCAAAGGGGAATCCAGGCTTAGCTACTGTTGGGGGTATTATAAGAAACCATCAAGGTAACTTAATAGAAGTATATGACAAAAAATTGGTAGTTTGTTCCAACAATGTGGCTGAAGCAATGACGGTTTGGGAAAGATTAAAGTAGATGAAGGATCTTGGATTTAATAAAGTTGTAATTGAAGGAGTTTTAAAACTTATTATTGATAACTTGAAGGGGGAGATTTTGTACCATGGGAGAACCGTGATGTTATGGGGGACCAAAAAAACATTCTTAAGTCATTCACTCATTATAAAAACCAACATTTATATAGAGAAGGGAATTCCGTTGTTGATGTAGTTGTTAATGAAGCCCTCAAGTATCAAGACTGGACATATTGGGTGTTTCAATGTTGTCATGTCAAATAAAAGAAATTGTTACTAAGGAAAAATATGAGGCTTCACTTAATTGTTTGTTGAATGACTAGGGTAGACTTAAGTTTTATTAGGCCTTCAATTAAGAGGGATAATTTATAAAGGTATTCAAATGGGAGGTTGTATTAAAAAGAAGAGGACTAATTGGAGTATACAAATCAATGATTGGACAAAAGGTAATCATAAAGGGGATGGTAAGTGGCAAAGGATGGCTAATAGTGGCGATTTTTTTTAATGATGATAGATTTATTGAAGTTTGTATTATCAAAGGTCTTTCGATAATAATGACCACATTTTATTGTTATTTATCAGTCTTTTATTATATGCTTTTCATTCCCTGTGTGTATTACGTCCTCATTAGTTATTATTTTGAGGAGTGTCTTGGATATTATGATCTTATTCATAACAAAGTTGTTACAAATAATATGATATGAACACTTTTTGGAGTGTTCTCTTCTTTCTTTCATGTTGAGAGATGTTATTTGAGATTGTTGGCAATAATATTGCCATTTTGAAACTAAATTTTATTAGTGACAAAGCTTACAAGCTAAGGGATAAAGAGTCGGTTCCATGCCTGAAAAAGGGTTTACAAAGAAAGATTGGAAGTTGTGACTAGTATTTCATAAAAATGGGGGGCCCAAGAAAGAGAACTGAGCTAGTTAATTGTGGCAATTTGCAACATAATGTTGAAATTTGGGAGCTTTTTGTTAGATCGGGCTTGACATCCTTTTATGAGAGGCTACAATGGCACCTTGAATTTGAAGTTCATAAATTCTTGGTGGGATGGTCATGTGTTGATTGACTCTATTAAATTTCACGTTACTCCTCAAATGACCTGGAAAGCCATGGGTTTGGCTAATAATGGTATGAAGACTTTTAAAAGAAGTAATGGTGAATACCAAAGCTTTGTGAACAAGTTCTTTGAAAAAGGGGAGAAGCTAAAAAAGTTTCAGAATGGGTATTCTCACCTCAAACCCCCCTCTATATGCTATGGTAAGTTTGTATGTTATGTGCTACTTTACGCTTGAAGGTAAATATATGATAGCACATGGTTACCATTTTCCAATTATCAACCACATTAGACACAATGAGAAAATAAATATCCCATTCCATGTTTTTTCTTTCCCTTAGAAAAATATTGAAAAAGGAGTGTCACCTCCTCTACATGAAGCTCTCATGTTGGCTCTGTATAAATTCGCCCTTACAAATAAATTGCATGGAAACCCTAGGAATCTTGACCTAGCTAACCCTCCCAACACCTCACAATTCTAGTGTCTATATTGAGCCAATAGATTGTAATTCTCCTTCTCCTTCTAAGGACTCGGCCTCAGGAAGTAAAAGTGTTTCCATTAAAAGTAAAAACCTTAAGCATAACCAAACTGATTAGTCTATGGAACTTGATTTACTGAAGACCACTCTTGAGAAAAGGAAACTTTCCTTTTTATTGCTTGAATCCCCCAAAAGCAATAAGAAGGTGCAAATAAACCCTAAGAAAGATAATTTTATCACCATATTGAAGATTATGAAGGAGAACAATAAGTGGTTGATGAAGAAGATATTGAGAGGTCCAACAAGGGTGGTAGGAGGTCTGCACTTTTGGCCAAAGTTATTTTTAGGACAAGGAGATAAGGGCATATGGAAGTTTTTTTCTCTTGCTAGAGAGGAGGACTAGCTCTCCCCTATCAAAGAGTATGAAGTAATGAATGAATAGGAAAGTGAGGAGGATGATTAGGAGGATGATGACCAAGAAGGTGATGAGGAAGAGTTTGAGGAGGGGGAGAATGTGATGGAGGAAGAGGATAATGAGGAGGGAGTTGATGCACTAAGCTAGGAGATAGGTTGGGCCATGGTGATGCAAACATGAACCTATTTGTTTCCCCAAAGGAAGATTTCAATGATGTCTCTAATTTTGATCTCAATAACACAATAATTTTTTTATAGGTTAAAATGGAAGACATGGAGAAGGATCTCTATATGTTGATGAAATTTACCAATGACATTATGAAATGGGTAGTCATTGGCACTATTTTAGGCCAACCAAAGATAAGGAAACAACTCAAGTGCCAAGAGAAGTAGATGGAAGAAAAACAAGTGGATGTTGATGAGAACATTGATTGGAAGTAGCTTACATCCAATATTGGAGATAATTTGGATCTCATTGTTACTACTAAAAATGATGAATAGTTGCTTTGTGTAATGGAAAAAATTTATACCCTAGAAAATTCCCCATTTATTTACCCTTACCTTAGAAATTATAAGTCTAATTATGCAAGCCCACCACTATCAACTTATTTATTTCATGTGACCTTGAATTTTTGCATTGGTGGAGGAACTTTTTTTGGGGGAACGCGTAGATGTCTGCACGTCGTGTTTTTGTCTTCATAGGATTTATGCTCCTAGAATCTGTAGAGGAGTTATGTTTCTAGTTGGCTATGAAGCTAACATCTTCTATTGACCCTTGAAAAACAAAAATCAACTAGTTACCTTTACTTCAAGCATTCAAACTCATCCTTTCACTCCTTCATGCATATTTATCATTCCTTCATGCAAATTATCTCTCTCTCGAGCTCATTCTCGCTCTCTTCTTGATCACTCTTGCTTCTTCTAGTTGTTGCAAGCTCCCTTGGACTCCACAACATTCTCTTGCTACATCACTATTGTTTTGCAGGATCTACATAGCCCCACTCTCTTGGCAAGGCATAACCTCTCATCATCTTCTCCTCTTGGCCCTAAGTGCTAGCAGGAGGAAAGGTGATATTGCTATTGTTATTTATTTGCATAATCGTGTCTTATAGAGAGCATTCAGGATGTCTTTGCACTCTATTTGATAGTATCTTTCCTTTCTATTCTTTATCAATTTCTCTATCTTGTTGCATATTTGGTTGTTCATGGAGGTGGGAACACCAAAATGGAGGTTTGACTAAGGAAAACCTCGAAACAGAGCCCAACATTCTTCCCATTCCATGTGTGCAGGTGTTGGTTCGTCCATTTGGAGTTATAGTTGAAGGATTGTATTTTGCAAGTGGAAAGTTATCTTTTCCTACTCTTTCTTTGTAATTTTTGTACTAGAATAGCTTTCTATTATTCTTCTTGTTGTACTTTTTACTTTATGCATTTTATGTGTCAAACTTTAAAACCTCAACAGTTGGATCATAAGTAGGCCCTCTGTGTTTTTTGGCTATTTATCAGACCTTTGTCCATACAAGATGCCAACATGTCCCTAAGATCCCAACATGTCATGCTAGAGTTTGGTTCCCACGCTACTGTCCTCAGACAATGAGCTGTCTGGACTGTAGTTTGAAACCTCTGTGGTTGGCTCACCTAGTTTTGAATACACTTATTTTTAGTAGAGGGGAAATAGTGCACTATTTTCCCTTCCTTTTTAGCCTCTCTTTCAACTTGTCAAATAACCTGAGGTAGTTTAGGGCAATTCATTCCTTGAGGCTCTCCCATGACCTAGGGCCTCAGGGTGACGAATCCCCCTACTCTAAATTTTTGGTGAACCTAATGTGTACTCCTTATTTTCATTTCTTGGTATTGGAGAATATTTCTCTCGTGTCCTAGGTGTGTTGTAGATTTGTGTGTCATGAAGTGTGCAACTTTGTTACCCAATCTACAACCCTTAGATACATAGATAGGACTCTTGGATATTCAAAAATATAATCTAGGTAGGTCATTGTCGGCTAGTACAATCTTCTACAACATTTGAGTTAGTTCCATTTGAGTACATGAACATGGTTTCATTCACGTATATCCCTCATCCTAAAATTGTGAGTGCTACACCTGACATAACGTTCACCTCACATGATGTGCCTATTAATAAAGAGCTTTCCTCACTATACATTCCTTCCTGGATCAATGGAAATGACATAATTGGCGTCTTAGTTGATCCGACGAATTGGGTTAATGTGATAACAAAGAGACTGTTTATAAACAACTTACACAAGGAGAGATACAAAGAGTCAAAGACCACTCTATGAACGCATGATGGACTCTCTATTGCCCCTATGGTCTCTATTTCTTTGTCAGTGCTAGTAGGACCCAAGGCTATTGATATATCATTTATTATCATTCTAGAGTCTAACATGTTCTAAGGCTAGGTATCCCTTGGCTGGCCTCTGTGAACAATGTTGCCTCTGTGGTTCATAAATTTTTAAAATTCCCTCATGAAGGTTTTATGCACATAGTGCATGACACCAGTTATAAATTATTGGTGTCACATGGGGGCTTCACATTGAATCACTCCTGGCCTACCCCGGTGGACCTCTCCATCCTAGGATAGATTTTTTATATAAGGCTTATATTAAATATAATATTCAGGTCTCACCATTGAAGCCTAGTTATCTGGTGTCCCCTTATGCAATCTTTGTGAAGGCTTCCATGATTATGCAACAACAAGTTGTTTCTTCTACCTAGTAAAAAGGGAAGGGGGAGCTTTCTTGCACTCAAGGGCCTTCTCCTTTTGTGTCCTCTTCTCTTGCTTCTATTTATCATCTTGTTGTGACACCTTCGGCTCCCATGCCCATGCCTCGCATGGGAAGTGTGATGGTGCCCACATGGAAAAAAGTGAAGCATCGAATTTTCAAACTTCCTATTTTTACCATAGTTCCTAGAACCATTTTCTATGGCAAGGGGAAGGGTTCGTGCGAGGTTTCTCTTGTGTCTCGGCCTTCGTAGCCTCCTAGTGTTCCTCTACTTGCTCCTAAGGTAGAGAATGGGAAGAGGGCCGTCATTGAGGCACCTGTACTCGTCCCTCCTCTTATGGTTGTTTCTGGCTTTGTGCTTCCTCCTCCTGCTCCTACCCAGAAGACTACCCTTTTATCAATGATGGTTGTGAAGGATACTCCTATAGCTGAGCAACAACCTCTAGCCTCTTCTCAAGCCATGTCTTTCGATGCCTATAGCTAATATAACCATCTTTCACATGAGTGTGCAAGCATAGGAGAAAATCTCTAGCCGTAATTTTTTTTTGCCTTGTAGAAGACGAAGGGGGAGCTAGTGGACGCTATTTTTGTATCATCTTCTACTATTTCACTTCCTTCTGTTGTGCCTGCCTCTATTCTACTTCCGACTCCCCCGAAAAATTATCGATGATGCTCACCCCAAAAGGGTGTAGGTTTTCATCACTCTCTCCATGGAGCCTCCTCTTTTGATGTCCCTCTCAAATATCCCTCCCTTCTCTCAGCCAATAGACATGTCGAACACAATGGTGGTGTCTCTCATAGCTTTGTCTTCTTCCTCCTTAGATTTTTCTTCTTCTATGGAGATTCCACATCCTTTGCTAAAGCACAACCTTGTTGCGAGTGGAGGTCGGATGAAGGGCTCACCTTCTTCAGAAGTTGGTTCTATCTTGGCTTGCATTGTCTCGTGACAGAGGCGACCCCCACTTCCCCTAATTTTTGTCACTTCCCCTCTTGGTGAGGTTTGGAAATGACTCTTGGGTGTCTCATTCTTCTCCCACTCGATGAAACATGGCACTCCGATAAAGTGCATGTTTAATTTGGTGGATGATATCCCGTTTCTATCCTTAATCTTTGCAAGATCGATGACTTTTGCCTCACAAGAGCTAAGTGAAGAAGACCTTGAGGGGCCTTCTTCCTTGGCCCTTGTTGCAGGCGATTCAGAGGGTACCACTCTTGCTATCCTACCCTTATAGGCTTGCTTGCCCTCCCCCTACAATGATCTAGATTAGTAGGATGGCATGCTATTCGATGAGGACTAGGGTGGTACCTCTTCTTTATCTGTATTGTAGTTTTGTTTGTGCATTTGTGTTCTCCCATGCTTATCTTTTTGTGTTTGTGATATTGCTTGGAGGACCCTTGATACCCTTATAGGTGCATAAAATTTGTTGTGCACTTCTTCTATGTGTATCATCATTCTTCTATATGTTGTAAAATTGTTTTTCAGTATTGGGGATGATGCAAAGTGTTGGGGGCATTTAGGCCTTCTTCCATGTTGACAATTTTTATTTTTACTTTGTCTTTATGTACTCTTCTTCATGTTTTGAGAAATTTGGGGATTAATGACCATTTTTTCATACACTATGTTATATCTATTTGTATCTATGAAAAAATATGACATCAGGTTCTCAGATCCCCCTATCTCTCTTGATTTCTTCATCTTTGTATACTTCTTGATGTTGTGGTTCTTATGTGTCGACCCTCACATGTGTGAGAGCATACCACAAATAAATCTCATCATGTATCTCATGCCACAACATATTTGCCTCTCCTTTCTCTCTTTAGGATGGCATGCACTCCTTTACACAATACATATCATCCTAAGGGGGGGCTACCATGTTCTAATTTTCAATTTGGTGAATTCTTTTGAAAAAGGATTCCTTGGCGTAAAGTTTTAAAATGAATTCCTTGACGAAAGAATCCCCCTGTCATTTTCCAAAATTTTGTATTTTCTTAAGAATCCTAGATGAAATTTTCTTTTGTAGAGGATCGTGTATGTGAAAGAGTTTGAAAAATTGCCTTCGAAAAAGGAGCACTTTTTCTAAAATGAAAGAGTTTGAAAATTTTCCTTTGAGAAGGAGTGTTCTTTCCAGTGGATTCCTTGACAAAAGGATCTTTCAAAAGGATTCCTCAATGAAAAATTAGTTTGTGGAAAAGGTGGTGTCTTTCAATTGGAGCGTTCCCTTGAATGGACCCCTTGGTGTCTTGAAGGGTTTCTTATCGAAGAAACCCCCTTTGAAAGCTTCTCCTTCAATTGAATTCTTTTGTGTTTTGCAAAATTATGTGTTTTATTTGATATTTGATGTCGTTGTGTCTTGGTGTCAGACATCATATATCCTTGTGTCTATCTTGGGGGCATCCCGAATAAACCCATCTTTTTTGTGACTATCCTACAACAAAGTTTACAACAACTACAAGCTTATTTAATTAGTCTGTGACACTGGCTTGTGTGTCTTATGAAAGTGTGTCTTATGATTTTTTTTCTAATATGTGTGGTCTACAACCTAACATGTTTGTGTTGAGATCGCAACTTGCTTCACAAGACTGAGAACTTGTGTAGCCTCCTCTCTTTCATGTTCAACTAGCTTTGTAGGATTGAGAACTTGTTGAGCCATTTCTCCTTTCTCCATGTCAAGGTGTGTCAGATCAAAGATTTGCTTCCTCGACAGTATTGGTATATTATCTTTAATCTCTTTCTACTTTAGCTTGCATTCGTACTAACATATATGCTCGCTAAAGTAAGGGCAATTATGTAATGGTGTGAATTTGTACCCTAGGAAAATTCCCCATTTATTTACCCTTACCTTAGAAATTATGTTTGATTATGCAATCCCACCACCATCAACTTATTTCTTCCATGTAGCCTTGTCTTTTTGTGTCAGTGTAGGAATTTGTGTTAGGGATGTGTGTATGCCACATGAATGCCCACACACCACACTTCCATCCTGATAGGATTCCTACTCCTGGAAGTTGTAGATGCATTATGTTTCTAGTTGCTTGTGAAGCTAAAATATTTTGTCAATCCTTGATCGATGAAAATCGACTAGTTGCCTCCATTTCAAGCATTCAAACTCATTCTTTCACTCCTTCAAGCAAATTTCTCATTCCTTCATCCAAATTCTCCTATGACCTAGAGCCTCAGGGGTGACGAATCCCCCTACTCTACACTTTATGAATTTTAGGTTTGGTACTATTTATAAAAGTTATTCTAAGACTTATATTATGTTGTTAAATATTATATGAAATTCTAGTGGTCTTTGGCTTGTTTTTTGTGGTCAATTATTATATATTTTTGATTTAGATATAAGGCTTGCGAGCCTTGATGCTTATTTTAATTTTGTCCTACGTGCCCATTGATCCTTTTTTACTAGGTTTTGGTAATTGATTATTTATTTTTTATTGTGTGACTAGTGGTTGTCTTGCTAGTCTATTTCTCCTGGCTATTTTTGCCATGCTTTGAACTATTGTATGAGATTAGGGCCCTTAGTTTCTAATCTAATAAAAAACATGAAAGATCTAATTTACATGTTGATGTAGATAGAATTAGAAATATGATGGTGTCAAAATATAAAAATAAGAACCTAGGATAAAAATATTAATATAAAGTATTGTTTATAAAAAACCATTATTTGTAAATTTTTTAAAAATATATCAAGATTATTTTAAAAATATTAGCTCTAGCCTAGAGAAAACTTAATTAACAAGATTGATCATAATTTGAGAGGAAAACTTGGCCAAAATTTTACCTACTTAAGCTTAACATCCCTATCAATCATCCTACATAAACATTTCACTTTATTTTTGGAAAATAGTCACCGATTAATTATTTTTGTTAAAATTTACTTGGAATTTAATTAATTCAATTTCTCCTCCACCTAGTTAAATATGAAATTCACATGAAAATTTTCTAGTTCTTTATCAAACTCAATTGTCCATTGTTAAATTTATCCCAAATTATTTTACTACAACTCTTAATTTGTGCAAATTTAATTATTTTACTATTAAAAACCTCAATTTCAATATAATAGTCTATAACAATGTTAATTCTATAACCCTTAATTTCAATTGGTTCAAGAGACAGAACTTTGTCACATTTTCTATTTTATGGTTTCAAAGTCATTTGTGAAAAATTAATATAATTTTCATAATTATAGTATATAATATGGCTCTTGCTACTCCAAAAATTGATAGGACCTAACTAATCTACTCATAAAACCAATGCCAAAACTAATATCAAATTTGAGGGTTTGTGGGAAGTTCTTTTAGACATCATCACAAGACATATTATCAATTCCAATCAACAACAAAAGTTTGACAAGGTCATTTAGAAGCACAAACTTATCACCATGTTCAATGTATTGGATGATTTCTAGCATCATATCCAATATCCTACAAATTCCAAGGATACATGGGACAAATGATAAACCATGTATGAGGCATAGAATCAAAATTTTATAGACTAGGTTTTTTTTTTTACTTTCTATAATTGTTAAAATATTGAAATTTGCATGACACTTTCCTTAGAATATTAGTGTAGGAAGTGTTTTTGTGTACCTTACTTCCTTTTATTAGGTAACTAGAAATCATAAATTTTGGAAGTGGGTGAAGCCACAATAGTGGTTTACAATTCAAGTGATGAAGGAAAACTCACAAAAAATGATCCCAAAGAAAAAAAAGTGATTTTAGGGGTTCGTACGAACCTATTGGTTCGACCGAACCAAAAAGGGGTTCGCTCGAACCAGGGTTCGAGCAAACCCCTTTGCATCTTTGCCACCAAAAAAGCTAATGCAATGCATAGCAAAGGGGTTCGAGCAAACCCCTTCAAAGAGGTTCGCTCGAACTAGGGTTCGACCGAACCCTGGTTCAAGTGAACCCCTAGAGGTTCGCTCGAACCCCCTTATCCCTCATTCCCCATCTCAGGCACAAAAAAAAAAAAAAATTTGGCACTTCGGAGCTCGGGTTGAGGATGAAAATGGAGGAATATTCACAAACCCAACTAGAATCAAGTAGTCCTCAGAACGAGCTATCCAATGAATATAATTTTAATATGTTTTGGTTTTATTATGTATGTGTTTTTTTAGTTTTATTAAACATAGGTTTTTCACCGAAAGTCAAGCTCTCTGTTTTGCACATGTGGAAAAATAGCATATTATCAAAATAAATTTTTTAAAAATACGTTGAGGCTGGGTATTGATGTCCTTGATCCATTAAAAAAAAAAAATTGAATTTCGATACATACAGAAAAAGTTATGTTGTATACAGTCCGCCTATGTCTGAATTGCAATTGGTTTGACTTTGAAACTTGATTAAGGAAAAAATATTCAATAAAAAACTATGAGACCAAATGCAAGTGCTAGATATTGTAGTTACAAATCTAAATTTGAAAAAATTAGAATTTTATCATTCATACAGAAAAAGTTATGTTGTATACGATGAGCGTCACTTTTTAAAAATGTTGTTTTCTGAAAAAAACCAGTTTTCGTGGGAGATGGAAAAAAAAGTGCATTCTGATTCCAAAAAAATTGAAAAAAATATTTTTAGAATCTACAGATAAAATGTGATGAGACTCTAGTTTGCATCATCTCCAAATTCCTCACGGTTTAGCCACTATAGGTGCCCGAATATGAAGATTTAGTTAAAAATAATAATTGCAGTGTCCAGTTTGGCCAAAATTTGTAAACCACTATTGTGGGATCACCCAAGTGGTTGCAAAAATCCTATTTGTTGTTGATTCTAATGATGAAGATGAATCTTCTACATATATCTTCATTATAAGAATAAAAGAGTTATTGCAGTTAACCATGCATGCATCCAAATAACATAAAGAGCTTATCCAAATACCCTTAGCAAGCACCATATCTCCTCTAACAATCTTGCATCCTCCACTCAAGAGACAAACCTCTACACCCAAATCATTCAATTTATTTATAGAAAGTAGGTTTCATGGTAAAATAGGGATATGTAGAAAACCACTGATCCCATTCACTTGTCCATCAGGGAATCAAGACGAGACTCTTCCATCGCCAACAATCTTCAAATAAGAATTATCTCTAAGGCACGACTCCCCACCATCATATTCTTCATATTTTGTAAACCAATCCCTATATGGATTGACAAGTTCCCCATGACTTGGCACAAATAAGTTTACAAGTGTCATATAGGTGTCAACCTATGGATCACTAGGAATGTGCAAACCAACAACCTATTTGACCAAGTCATCAACCTTGATGCCAAGTGTTGAGTGACCTTTGAGATGAGATGGAAAATCTTCCAACTACAAAAGGTATGTGCATGAGGTTTACCAACATAGCTAGGTAACCTAAAGAGGTCTAAAACGTTGCACATTCAGTTAGACAAGATGTTGTCTAACCTCATCAACCTAAGTACACTTAAGTATAGTGAATAGATAAATTATTCACTCTAACACTATCACAAAATTCATGATTATGTAAACTAGTGATTTGTATTATTTTCTTTGCACATGTATAATCCATAGCTTCAATTTAAAAAATATTTATTTATTTATCAATTTTGTTATTTCTCATCAATTTTTAGAAGTGTTTTTTATTATTTGATAATCAATGAAAATTTCCCATAACAAATAACTTATATCTGGCATTTTTTTTTTCAAATTTTATTGGAATTAGATCCCTACTTCAATATCTATTGTGCAAATATTTTTGATAATTTTTATTGATTATTTTTATTATTAAT
Source organism: Sequoiadendron giganteum (assembly GCA_007115665.2). NCBI lineage: Eukaryota > Viridiplantae > Streptophyta > Pinopsida > Cupressales > Cupressaceae > Sequoiadendron > Sequoiadendron giganteum. The sequence continues at coordinate 125,533,003 of CM021104.1, forward strand.
TTGTAATTAGTAAGTTAATAAAAATTTAGACCTACATTTTATTATAATGTGTTTTTCTTTACCTATTTAATGAAGTTGATCTAAAACAAAGAAAACAAAGTGGAGTAGACTACAATTTATTAAATTGACTTAATTTTCTATGTTTTCTAGTGTTTTGAATAGATGTAATTTTTTCTAATAGATTTATCTTAAATAAAAGAAAAAATATAATATTTTATATATTATATTGTTTGAAAAACCAATTCCAAGAGCTACATACATATAAATCTTATTTATAGGTCATTTCATTTGATCCTAGTGCACAAGATGTGAATTTGACTATTTTGACAAATAAAATTATAGCATGTGGATAGGAAAAGAAAATTATGTCATGGAGGCACCATATAAAAATTTATTATTAAACTTGATTTGATTTAAGTAGTTTTTATTGAGCCAAATTTGATTGAAGCTCCTTACTATTTAATAAAAGGTGGGGCTAACCAACTATTTATCCACTTCATCCAATTGAGCACTAACTTGATAATGCCAACACTTCAAGAAATGGACAATTTTGTATGCTTATATTGAAGAGAGCACGATGAATGTTGTTTGTATCTCATTCAAAGATCACCTATGCATATATACAAGCGAGGAGGAAGCGGTGAGGAGGAAGTAGTTGAAAACAATTTTTAACTACATCCTCAACTCCTCAACTGCATAAACTGCATACACCCACCAGTGTACAATGTATTATAATATGCTAACATTTCCCCCCTTATTACATTGTTCCTACAAATGTATCACTGAAACCTTAAATTTCACCTTGCCAATGGACCCCTCTTAAGGCCTACATAAAAAAACTTGTTGATTACAATATATCTACGTCTTTGTGAAGATTTTTTTTTGAAGAAACAAATCATGAATCAAGTGGAACTCCACCAAATTGCCTCGTGACCCTCGTAAAGGTGTAGGTCCAAGTTGAATTCCCAAGTTCTCCTTTCCTTGAACTCTAGAATCACATATCAAATTATTGGACAACCATCCACCCAGTTGTCTCCTTGACTCTCATAAGGGTATAATTCTTGATCACAGTTTCGTGAACTCTCTGGGAAACCATCCATACTAAGCTCTTCACCAAACCCCTTGCTTGTCTCCAAAAAATAAACTTCACAATATATGTATTCCTAAAATCTATTAGAAACAACAAGGAAAAGAAGGAAATTAAAGCCAAAAATGCTTCTCATGTAAAGCATCATCTCAAAGTGAGAAGCTAACTTGGAACGATGGAAATTCCTCCATCCTCCAGTGCCACCAAACTCCAATGTGATCCTATTACACATTATTTGTTCGATGTCTTGGATGAGTCTTTGGAGACCTCATCAGATGCCTCCAAAAACAATTTAAATCTCATCATAAATTTACTCTCTTGAACACCAATAATAAGAAGATAGTTTGCTTTGAAATCCGTGCTATGCATTTCAATTCTTACAAAGAAAAGATTCCATTTTCTCATTGGGTGGTAAGCTTCTAACAAATAGAGCTTTCAAACAAATTCCTAGTGACACTCTTGATGACATCTGTTTATTTATGTAGCTTGGACATGTGTCTCCAAACACAAGAATATTTAATTAATTAATTGATTTTTCTAGAGACTTCTAAAAAGGAGTTAGTTAGAGTCTAGATAAGTAATTAATTGATTGATTGATTCCTCTAGAGACTTCTAGAAACTAGTTAGTTAGGGTTTGTTAGAGTCTAATTAATCTTATCCATTGATTGAGATTAAATCGTGGCCATTCATTTTTCAATGAGAATAGTATAAAAGGTGATCAATGGGCATTTGGAGAATACACACTTGAGAAAGACTTGCAGTGATAGAAAACATATTTGCAGTGATAGAAAATATATTTGCAATGATAGAAAATAGTTTTGTAGTGATAGCAAGGGCACAATGATAGCGTTGGAGGCAACAATAGTGGAATTTCAACAAAATAAATTGAGGGAAGAATTTTCGGAGAAGAAATATTGTCAGAGCTCTGCCAGTAAGAGGAAAGCAGTTTACGTATCTCTTAATTTGTTGAAGTTTAATAAAATTCTTCATCTGCATAATTGGTTTTCCCTCCGAGGTTTTTCCAGGGACAATTTGTTCAAAAATATTGTGCTCATTGTTTTGCATATTTTCTTCTCTATTCCTGTGGTTTTATTTGTGAAGTTGCAGTTGTGTTATTTTTCAATATTTGATGTAAATTAATTTTTTGCAGTCAAATAATCAGTATAGATAGGAGATTAATAATCAGTAACTGCAATAGAATTTTTACATGGTATCAGAGATGATATGAGGGCAGAAAAGGCTCAGCACAGGCACATGAAGGAAAAATTGAGGTTTATAAAACCCAGTTCGACCTCTTCAGATTTATTTGTTTCTCTCATCTTTTGAGATGGCCTCAACAAGTTTAATTGATTAGAATAGATTGGATGGAGCCTCAAATTTTGGTGTCTGGAAAGCCAAAATTTCTTTATTACTGGAAGAGAATGGTATCAAAGAATATGTGACCAGTGTTGTAGCTGTACCTACATATCAAAAACAACTCTTAGCATATAAGAAGGAAGATGTCAAGGTGAGGAGGTTGATCCTTGATGGTGTTAAAGACCATATTGTTTTGCATATTGCAGAGTTAAATACAATGAAGAGGATGTGGCACACCATTATGAATATGTATCAAAATGCTATCACTAATTGAAAGTTGATTCTTAGAGAAAAGTTGAGGAATACTCGGATGAACAAGGGAGAAGACGTTACAAGTTACCTCACCAGACTTAGGCTTGTCAAGGATGAGTTGGAAGCTGTTGGAGATAAACCAGATGATGATGAGCTAGTACGAATAGCCCTAAATGGGTTTACTAAGCAGTGGGATGTCTTTGTTCAAGTTATTAATGGATAAGATACCTTATCGAGTTGGGATCGACTATGGAGTGACTTCACTCAGAGGAGCTTAGACTAAGTCTTGTCAGTGAAACCAACAATAATAGTCAGAAAAGTGAGGCAAAACAAGAAAATGTTGCCCTAGCAGGAAAAGGGAAAGCGAAGGGGCCTAGAAAACGATCAAATCCTAAAAGTGAGAAGAAGAAGGATTTGTCTAAGATCAAGTGCTATGGCTGTCACAAGTTTGGCCACTATGCCAACGATTTCCTACAAAGGAAGAAGAATGAAAAGAAAGGCAAGAAGTAGATGACAACTTTAACAAGTGCAGAAGAGATTTCTAGTAGAATGGAGGATGAGTTTGCACTCATAGCTTATATGATTAGCTCAACCTCATAGGGTGTTTGATATATAGACAATGGGGTGTCATTTCATATGACATGATTTAGAGAATACTTCTCTAGTTATAAGGACGAGGACATCAAAATCCATATTTCTATAGGGAACATGTCCAAACTCAATCTAGTTGGGAAAGGGACTATTCTATTTCAGAGGGAGAATGGAAATTTGATTCCCATTCATGATGTATTGCATGTGCCAGGCTTGGCTATGAACCTAATTTTTGTATATGTCCTTTAGGATAAAGGATACTGAAAGGAAACTAGGTGTGCAGAATTATAGTTTCCTACACTAATCTATGAGGAGAGAAGAGTGCAAATTCGTTTTAACCCTTACAATTACAGAATGTTAAACATATGTTAACTTAGATGTTGCTGCAATCACATACATATAGAAAGATAGACAGAAGATAGAAGTGACACAAAGATTTACCATAGGGAAAACCTTTCGGTAAAAAACCCCACACTCCAAAACCTGCACAATGTATTATCAAAACACTTGTTGTTTACAACACACTTGCAATGCAAGCTATCATGGAGTCTTCAACACTCGCATCTAGAGACAATCCGGCAGCATAACAGTACCTGTCAAACTCTATATGTCTCCCATCCAAAGCACTGCTTATATAGACTTTTACAAGGCCAAAATGGCATCTTCTTGAGATAGGCATCCAACATGAGTGCATGGCCCAAAACCCACACCTAGGGACACATGTCCAAGTGTGTCATAAGTCCTGACCCTTGTCCCAACATGCATTCCATAAGTGGGTTGCCCATTCCTAAGTTTGGGCAATGACGAATGATCTTATAGTTCTTACACTGTCATAGAATATGCCAGAAATAACCGTTATGACAACTGTAAGAGAATCTATCATACACATGCTATAAATAGCATATTCTCTTACAACATGTCATAGATGCTCCTTTGGCGCCCAAATAGGCCTTAGTCAAAGATGCTCTTGCATGCATGTCTTGCATGTCTTCACCTATCATAGAATCTTCCTTATTTAGCTCTTACATGTCATAGGAATCCGTCATAACCGTTTCAGTCATGATTACCTTACACATTCTCCAAAGTGTCTACACTTGGCAGATAAATCCTACCAAAAAATGGGACGCCTAGAACCTCCTAGACCAAGTTAACCATCCTAGTCATCTTCCAAGTGGAGTGACAACTCACTGTGTCCACTCACACTAAATGACAAAATAGGATGCGCAACTTAAATACATTATTTGCAAACAATTAATTACAAAACAAATAAATTCATGCTAGGAATTTACAAGGTTGAGACACCTTAATTCCCAACATTCTCCCATTTGTCAAAAACCTTATAAGAGACAGAGGAAATAACAGGATTTAATTGCTATAGGCCAAGAGGCCCATAGACTCCGAACACAATCTGAACTTCTCTGTGCCCACTAGTTTCGTCAATGCATATGCAACATTCTTCACTGCATCTACCTTCTCCAAATTTACCTTTCCATCCTCTACCATATCTCGCACGAAGTGAAACTGCACATCAATGTGCTTCGTTTTGATATGGAAAGTTGGATTCTTCGCAAGGCAAATAGCACTCTAACTGTCACAACATATCGTAATTTGTCCAGCATCAACACCAACATCTAAACACAGTCTCCTAAGCCAAATGGCTTCCTTACAAGCATGAGTAGCTGCCATATAGTCAGCTTCTGTCGTGGACAAAGCGACCACAGGTTGTCGCTTACTCATCCAACTGATAGCACCACCAAACATAGTGAAAACATATGCACTGGTGGATCTTCTGCTGTTAATGTCACCTGCCCAATTTGAATCCACAAACCCACAAATCCACAAACTGAATGCGGAGCTCCATAGGAATTGCCATGATAGCAAATGGAATAGTCGGAAGTACCCCTTAGGTATTTGAACACTCGCTTAACTGCATCCCAATGTACCCGTCTAGGGTTAGCCATAAACCGACTCAAGACTCCCATTGCTTGGGCAATGTCTGGTCTAGTACATACCATAGCATACATCAAACTGCCAATTGCACTAGCATAAGGTACTCTGCTCATGTCCTCCACCTCACTAGGAGATTTTGGACAATCATCTATAGATAACTTTGTTCCCAAAGAAATAGGAACACACAATGGTCTGCAATCTATCATGTTGAACCTGTCCAACACGGTCTTCACATACTTCCTCTGACTTAACCAAAGTTTTCTGTTAGCCCTGTCTCTACTGATTTCCATTCCCAAGATATACCTGGCTACCCCTAGATTTTTCATATCAAACTGTGCTGACAACTGGGACTTCAAATCAGAAATCATACTCATACCCTTCCCAATCAACGACATATCATCAACATATAGTGCAATAATGAGAAGACGATCATTGTCAACTTTGTAATACACACAATGATATGATTTCGATCTCAGAAATCCAATCGACAACACAAAGGCATCAAACTTCAAGTACCACATCCTAGGAGATTCATTCAAACCATATAAAGACTTCTTTAACTTGCAAACCAAAGATTCTTTACCTTTCTCAATGTAGTGCTCAGGCTATGACATGTAAATCTCTTCCTCCAAGTCACCATGAAGAGAAGTTGTCTTCACATCCATCTGTTCTACCTCTAAATCATGAGATGCTGCAAGAGATAACATAAATTGAATGGATGTCAGCTTTGCAACAGGAGAGAATATTTCACCATAATCAATTCCCTCCACCTGTGAATACCCCTTCGCAACCAATCTAGCCTTGTACTTCTCAACACTGCCATCTGCACATAACTTCTTCTTGAACACCCATTTACATCCAACAGGTTTCCGTCCTTTAGGAAATGGTACCAGGTCCCATGTTTTGTTTTTCTCCAAATGAAGCCATCTCATCCTCCATGGCCTCAGTCCATGAACCTACATCTTTCATACCCATAGCCTCTTTCACAGTTCTAGGCTCATCAATGTTAGTAATCAAGGCAAAAGCACAACTGGAACCTAACATAGAAAATCCAAACCTCTCTGGCTGCTTCTTTTCTCTCGTGGATCTCCTCAAGGGCTGAGGTTGAGGTTCTACCTCTTCTTCTGAACTTTCAGAGCTGCTAGAGCTCTCCTCCTCGTAAGATCCAACTGGGTCTCTATGTTCAGTCTTCTCAGGGGTAGAAGGTAACTGAACCACATCTTCTTTCTTTTCTGTTTCATCTGGCTGTAGGTTAACAAAAGAAGGTGTTAGCTCTCTAAAAATAACATTTCTGGTATACAACAGCTTACCAGTCACAAGATCCCAAAGCTTGTACCCTTTCACACCAACACTGTAGCCGATGAAGATACATTTAACTGCCTTGTTCTCCAATTTAGACCTTTTCTCCTTAGGCACATGTGCATAAGCTTTACAACCAAAAACACGAAGATGTCTAATGGAAGGCTTCTTACCAGACCACACCTCCATGGGTGTCTTCCCAACAAGAGCTGATGTAGGAGATCTATTAACCAAATAGCAAGCAGTGGCTATAGCTTCTGCCCAAAACCTTTGTTCGAGGCTTGCTCCACTAAGCATACTCCTAGCCTTCTCCATCAGGGTCCTGTTCATTCTTTCTGCAACTCCATTTTGCTGCGGGGTATAAGGAGTTGTCTTATGCCTTTCAATCCCTCGTTCTTTATAGAACTTCTCGAACTCTGCCGAACAAAACTCACCATCGTTATCAGTTCTCACACATTTAATCTTTTTACTAGTCTGATTCTCAACGAGAGCTTTAAATTCCTTGAACCGACTAAAGACTTCAGACTTGCTTCTAAGGAAATAAATCCATGTCCTTCTACTGTAATCATCTATGAAAGATACAAAGTATACAGATTTGGAGAGAGAAGGAACATTAATAGGACCGAATACATCAGAATGAATTAGATCCAACACACCAGAAGTCTTGTGAGAACTAGAATAAAACTGAACACGGTTCTGCTTTCCATAAACACAATGTTCGCAAAAGTCGAACTCGAGACTACAATCATTTAACCCCTCAACGAGGTTCTTGTTCTTCAGGGTTCTAAGACCCTTCTCACCAATGTGGCCAAATCTCATATGCCACAACATTGTCTTTTCAGCAGGAAGTTTTCCTTCCAAAGTGTTTGCACCCTTGGGTACACAAGATGCACTAACATCACAACCCGTTACAATAGATCTCTTCACTGCTCATTCAAATGGTGGGGATGAAGTGACTGCAGCTCTCTTCCTTGAGATAGAAGAACTATTGCATTGTGGAGTGCATGCTTCCAGCTGAAACAAAGTACATCTCTGAGTAACCCTCGCGAGCACCATAGCTCCTCTAGTCATCTTGCATCCATCTTTCGAAAAGACAACCTGCACACCTGCATCATTCAACATACTTACAGAGAGCAGGTTCTATGCCAAGTCTGGGATGTGCATTACCCCATTGATTCCCTTCACTCGTCCATCAGGAAATCGGATAGAGACTCTTCCTTGACCAACGATCTTCAGGTGAGAGTCATCACCCAGGTACACCTTTCCACCATCAAACTCCTCCTACTTTGAGAACCAACTTCCATGAGAGGTCATGTGGAATGAAGCACCAGAGTCAATCAACCACACATCACCTGATGCATGGGTGGCCAGGGCTGCGATGAAAGCATCTCCATCATCTTGGGTTCTATCAGAATCTGAATCTGGTGACTTCTTCTTCTTTGCCTCTTTGCAATCTCTTCTGAAGTGCCCAGATTTGCCACAGTTCCAACAGGTAGCCTTAGTGTTTCCAGGAGTCTTGGATCTCCCACGGGATTTGGATCTACCCTTCTTAGTTTTCTTGTCCTTCTTCTTCCATTGGTCTTTGGGTCTTCCACGAACAACAAGGGCTTCCTTAGCCGAATCTGAAGACTTTCTTCGCATCTCCTCAGACAACAGCGAAGACACCACATCATCCATTCTGAAAGTGACTATAGTACTTCCAAGAGCCATCACAAGATGGTCCCATGAATCTGGCAAGGAACATAACAGGGTCATACATCGATCCTCCTCCTCTATCTTGACACCAGATGATGTCAACTGTGCAATCAACATATTAAATGCATTTAGATGATCTGCAACGGATCCTCCTTCTTCCATTCTCAGAGAATACAACTTCTTCCTCAGGAACAACTTGTTCACCAGAGATTTGGCCTGATACACAGACTCAAGCCGTTCCCACAAGGAGTTTGCAGTCTTCTCATCAAGAACATTCAGGAGGACGGGATCAGCTAGACAGAGTCTTATGATTCCCTTAGCTTTCTGATCCTTGAGATCCCAATCAGTTTGAGACATAGCTGCTGGTTTAGTATTATTTGAGACAGCTTCCCAAACATCTCTATCAACTAGCATGTCCTCCATCTTGAGCTTCCAAAGCTCAAAATTCGTGCTGGTGAATCTCTCCACCTCCATCTTGCTATATGAAGAACTTGCCATCTCTTTCCTACAATAAGGTTATTGAATACTCTGCACAATACTCCCACTCAATCTGAGATTAGCTCAAAAAACCCTTTACCCAACAACTAGGACCAAAGTTGATCAAGCTCTGATACCAACTGAAAGGAAACTAGGTGTGCGGAATTACAGTTTCCTACACTAATCTATGAGGAGAGGAGAGTGCTAATTCGTTTTAACCCTTACAATTACAGAATGTTACACATATGTTAACTTAGATATTGCTGCAATCACATACATACAGAAAGATAGACAAAAGATAGAAGTGACACAAAGATTTACCGTGGGGAAAACCTTTCGGTAAAAAACCCCACACTCCAAAACCTGCACAATGTATTATCAAAACACTTGTTGTTTACAACACACTTGCAATGCAAGCTATCATGGAGTCTTCAACACTCATATCTAGAGACAATCCGGCAGCATAATAGTACCTGTCAAACTCTATATGTCTCCCATCCAAAGCATTGCTTATATAGACTTTTACAAGGCCAAAATGGCATCTTCTTGAGATAGGCGTCCAACATGAGTGCATGGCCCAAAACCCACGCCTAGGGACACATGTCCAAGTGTGTGATAAGTCCTGACGCTTGTCCCAACATGCATTCCATAAGTGGGTCGCCCATTCCTAAGTTTGGGCAATGACGGATGATCTTACAGTTCTTACACCGTCATAGAATATGCCAGAAATAACCGTTATGACAGCTGTAAGAGAATCTATCATACACATGCTATAAATAGCATATTCTCTTACAACATGTCATAGATGCTCCTTTGGCGCCCAAATAGGCCTTAGTCAAAGATGCTCTTGCATGCATGTCTTGCATGTCTTCACCTGTCATAGAATCTTCCTTATTTAGCTCTTACATGTCATAGGAATCCATCATAACCGTTTCAGTCATGATTACCTTACACATTCTCCAAAGTGTCTACACTTGGCATATAACTCCTACCACAAAATGAGACGCCTAGAACCTCCTAGACCAAGTTGACCATCCTAGTCATCTTCCAAGTGGAGTGACAACTCACTGTGTCCACTCACACTAAATGACAAAATAGGATGTGCAACTTCAATACATTATTTGCAAACAATTAATTACAAAACATGCTAGGAATTTACAAGGTTGAGACACCTTAATTCCCAATAGATACAATGTACTCTTTAGAGGGGCGAATGTGTTAATCAAGCATAAGGATTGGAAATCACCCATAGCTAATGGAGTTAGGATTGGCCAACTTTACAAGTTGTAGTTTGATACTCATAAGACACTCATGAGTAGCCATAATTATAGAGATCAAGGAGAGCTATGACATAGAAGGATGTGCCATATACATCATGGAGCACTTAAATTGCTTCGTGAGATAGTGACAAATGCTCTAGAGGTGAGCATAGAGCATAATGATGCATGTAAGGGATGTGTATTGGGGAAGTTTGCGAAAGAAGCTTTTCCAAGGAGTGACACCAGATCCAAGGGTGTTCTTGATCTAATACATTCAAACATATTTGGACCAATGTCAATGAAGTCTCTCAAAGGATACGAGTATTTTTTTAATTTTATTGATGATTTCTCTAGGAAGACCTAGATATACTTTTTGAAGAACAAGGATGAGGTCTTTAGTCATTTCCAAGATTTCAAAACTCTTGAGGAGAATTCCACAGGAACGAAGATAAAGTTTCTTTGGTCAGACAATGGAGGTGAGTACACAAGGAAAGAGTTACAAGAGTTTTGTACTAGGGAAGGAATCAAGAGAGAATGGACTGCTCCTTACAACCTGCAACAAAATGGGGTTGGTGAGAGAAAGAATCGATCTATATCAGAGGCATCAAGGGCTATGTTGTATGACCAGGCTATGCCACGTTACTTATGGGTAGAGGCATGCAATACACCAATATACATACAAAACAAGGTTCCACATAAGATATTGGGAAAAATGGCACCAAAAGAGGCGTTCTTAGGGAAGAAGCCAGATATAAGACACTTCAGGATATTTGGGAGTTTGGTGTTTTGTCACATTACAGGGCCTACACATTCCAAGTTAGATTAGACTGTAGAGAGAGGGTACTTTGTGGGGTATAGTGAAACCTCAAAGGCATATCATATATTTATTCTAGGGGCTAGAAGTATTATAGTTAGGCATGATGTCAAATTCATGGAGGAAAAGGCATTTAGGAGGTCCAGAGATTTGCCAACAGATGATCAGAGTAGGCAGCCAACCGAAACTCCTAGGACCATGCAATCAGATCAAGGTCAACGAAGCTCGATTATAGTTACTAGTACAAGCACAAGCTCAACTGCTAAGAGTTCTTAGAGTATGAAGCAACATATGTAGTAGATTCAGGAGATGCATTAGGAAAACATGAAGGTTGATATTTCATCCTCTACAGTTGGCAGCAAGAACCAACACACATAAAGATACTCAGGAGTTTGTGGGAGCTCTTAGGACGAGTAATAGACAACAAAGACAACCAATAAGATATAATGACTATATGGCATTAGTCAGTTAATTGGTAGATAGTGAGCCTTCAAGCTATCAAGAGGCCGCACAACAACAGGTGTGGCGAGATGCGATGGTTGAGGAATATACCTCAATAGTGTAGAACAATGTGTGGGAGGTTGTGCCTAGACTGATAGATAGGGAAGTGGTTAGATCACACTAGATCTGTAATATTAAGCATAGTGCAAATGGTAGCATCGAGAAATACAAGGCAAGGTTTGTGGCCAAGGGGTTCTCTTAGAAGGAGGGAATAGACTATGAGGAGAAATTCGCTCTAGTGACCAGATATACTTCTATACGAGTCATGATCTCACTTGCAACATAGATGGGATAGCATACCCATCAAATGGATGTCAAGACGACGTTTCTTAATGGTGAATTGATAGCGGAAGTATACATAGAACAACTAAAGGTATTTGTAGCACACAACAATGAAACCCATGTGTGTAGATTGAAGAGAGCTTTGTACAGACTCAAGCAGGCTCTCAGGGTGTGGTATGAGTGCATTGATAGATACTTGCAGGGAATGGGCTTCGTGAAGAGTGAGGCAAATGCTAATCTCTACTACTTGGTGGTTGGTGATGAGGTTCTCATTCTTGTTCTATATGTGGATGACTTGTTTTTAACAGGTTCACTGGGGCTCATAGAGGAGTGCAAGAGGGACCTCGCAACAGAGTTCAAGATGAAGGATTTGGTGCTTATGCACTACTTTCTAGGCATGAAGGTATGGCAGACAGATGGAGAGATTTTCCTTGGACAAAGGAAATAATGCATCGAAATATTGAGGAGGTTCGAGATGGAGGATTGCAGAGCCATGTCTACTCCTATGATCACGAATTGGAAAAAGGTAGACTTATCTAGGGAGAAGGATGTAGACCCCACCTTATATAGACAGTTGATTGGCTTTCTCATGTATTTGTTCAACACCAGGCCAGATATATCCTTTGCAGTAAACTCTCTTAGTCAGTTCATGGTCGAGTCGAAGAGAGTGCATTAGACAACGACAAAGCATGTGTTGTGATATTTGCGTGGTACAATCGAGTATGAGATCAGATATGCTTGAGGTGATGGTATCAAGTTGATAGGATATACTGATGCAGATTGGGTAGGCAGTACAACAAATAGGAAAAACACTTCAGGGTGTTGCTTCAGTTTGGGATTAGGAGTTGTCTCTTGGTACAGTAGGAAGCAAAAGTGTGTGGCTCTGAGTTCTGCAGAGGCAGAGGCATAATACATAGAAACTAGCATGGCAATGTGTGAGGCGATATGGCTTCAGAAGTTGTTGGTAGCCTTGTTTGGTCAGAGGGTTGAGACTACGGTGATACATTGTGACAATTAAAGTTGCATCAGGTTGTTTGAGAATCCAATGTTTCATGATACGTCTAAGCATATAGACATCAAGTATCATTTCATCAGAGATTGTGTATAACGAGGGATTGTTCAGCTACAATATATACCTACAGATCAACAGGTAACAAACATTTTGACAAAGACATTGTGGAAGGCGAAATTCATCTTCTTCATAGATATGTTAGGTGTCATGCAAAACACCTTCCTCGCTAAGAGGGAGTGTTAATTTATGTAGCTTGGACAAGTGTCTCCAAACCCAAGAATATTTAATTAATTAATTGATTTTTCTAGAGAATTCTAGAAAGGAGTTAGTTAGAGTCCGGATAATTAATTAATTAATTAATTGATTTCTCTAGAGACTTCTAGAAACCAGTTAGTTAGGGTATGTTAGATTCTAATTAATCTTAGCCATTGATTAAGATTAAATTGTGGCCATTGATTTTTCAATGAGATATTATAAAAGGGAATCAATGGGCATTTGGAGAACACACACTTGAAAAAGATTTGCAGTGATAGAAAATAGTTTTATAGTGATAGCAAGGGCGTAGTGATAGCGTTGGAGGCAACAACAGTGAAATTTCAGTAGGAGAAATTGAGGGAAGAATTTCCGGAGAAGAAATATTACCGAAGCTCTACCAATAAGAGGCAAGCAGTTTATGCATCTCTTGATTTGTTGAAGTAAATAATAAAATTCCTCATCTATAGAACTGGTTTTCTCTCTGAGGTTTTTCCAAGGACATTTTGTCCAAAAATATTGTGTTTATTGTTTTGCATATTTTCTTCTCTATTCTTGTGGTTTTTTTTGTGAAGTTGCAGTTATGTTATTTTTCAATATTTGTTGTGAATTAATTTTCTGCAGTCAAATAATCAGTATAGATAGAAGATTAATAATCAATAACTAGAATAGAATTTTCACAACATCATCAATGAAAAGAACATGAATGCACTTAAAGGACATTGGTGAACAAAAACCATGTCCCCCATACAAATCATCACATTTGAATTCTGAGTCTCATCTTCGAGAGCAATACAAATTGTATCCTTCCTCTTGTTTCCCTTAATAAGGATTATATCTTCATAGAACAATTGTAATTTTTTCGTGGTTTCTAAGTACATGAAAACCACCAAGTGATCATCGTTAATGGCTTCCATCTGGAACCAGTCGATTCGCTGCCTTTTGTGTCAATAGTGTATTTGTATTTTATCTTCATACTTGGAAGAGTGGACATTGCGCAAGATGCAATAAGCTTGGAGGTTTTCTCCACTTCGATGAAACATTTTTTGCAATTTCTTGCAATTAAAAGATGATGTCGATAACACAAGTCTCTTATCTAACATTAATAATGCCTCTAACATAACATAAGGTTGGATAATTCTGCCACTAAGCTCCTCGTGGCCTTTGCTGGTCTGATCTCACCTTTAGATTATCCTTCACAGCTGTTGGAATCCAACTTTTGTTCAACTTTCTAAACTCGCCAACCTCTTCATCTTCTGAATTTGATTCGTCATTAATAAAATTTGGATGACAAAACTTAGAACACCATCCAAGGTGAAAACCCATTACCATGCCCAAGACAAAATGAGTTTCAATGTGCCATGAATTCTGCTCAACCATCCTCAATCAACTCATAATACATTTTCTTGTACGCAGTGACTTACAACATTTTTGTCTTGTTAATAGAATCAGGCGTGCACACAAACTCAAATACTGTGTGTACTCTTAAAAAACTTATGTGTGAAGCTCTATAGTCACTATGCAATCAAAATACTCCTTCACACTGGCATAAATCTTCAAAAGATCTCTTCTACAAGAATAAAAAAACACTTGAAAAAACCTGGTTGGCCTGTGAACGATGATTATGGAAGAATCTGACATGGGCATTTTGGAGGTGCTTGTGTTGCCAAAATCAACCCGTTCAAATTTCTCTCGCACCAATTCAAAGAGACTTTTACCCAAACTCGCTGACTTCTTTGGCATAGCTCACATAACTATTCTTTAGCATATCACGACTCACATGCTTTTTCAACAGTGGCAAACATTAAGGCATGTAGCAGGGATCTGATGACTCTTCTAGCGGCTCCTCCATGCAAGTCTTTCCTTCATGCTTTAGATCAGCCTCAGAACACCTTGCCAATTTTCCTATGCCCGGACACATGAACAATGTATGCTCTAATACCATATGAAGAGAGCGGTGAACGTTTGTTGTATCTCACTCGAAGATCACCTATGCATATATACTAGCACTTGCACTAGAAGGGGCGCAAGGGTTACACTGATAGAAAAGTATATATAATTAAAACTTAAACACAATCAAATTCAATTAGTGGAAACTATAAATAAATTAAAGAATTCATTGTCAAAAACCAAGCAATAGTGTAAAGAAGTGTACCTAGTTATTTAAATTGTAAGTGTTTGGTTATAAAAATAAACAAAATTGAGTGCAAATGTACAGGGTTTGAATGAAAGAATAGACCTTACTTGAGACCTATGGCTTGAAAGGGCAGTTGGCATGTGTCAAAGCAAGAGAAAAGACAACAAAGAGTAGGGAAAAACAGAGAACGAAAAAAATGACATAACAGTGGAATGGAATCCCTTTTTTTAGCCATAGGCATCATCGTCATAGGAGCAATCCTCTTCAATGACATTGCACTCAGGCTGGACCCTCTGGCATCAGGCTCCCCCTAGGATTGTGACCTCCTAAGGTTTCTAGGTTGCCAAAAAAATTGTTGGCGGATGTGAGCAAGTGGTGACTAGAGTAGTGTGAGGGAGAAGCGATGGGGCTCAACACGGGCGCTAATTGGAATAATTTTTTTTCGCATTATGGGGCTTTGCAAGAAGTAGAGTGATAGTATACTCATCATGTCTGAATTTGATTTTGCATGCATTTTTAGAATTTGTCTAGCCACCTACATTTAGGGTTTACTAAGACAAGATTCAAAATTACAGTCACATTGGAGCCATTTGGGTTCTTTGTTCAAGTTTTGGGGGTGGGATTTGAACCTGCTACATAGAGGAAGCCATGTCGAGTTTAATTGCTTCTATTTTTGGGTTGTCATGTTGAAGAAGTCTCCTTTTACTCTTAAGAAACATTCGTCTTGGAAGTGAGCAGCCATGTGATTTGAACCCTTGATGCTTCACATCTAATCTTGGGTATGGAGGCTAGATCATTCAAGTTACTTTTAATCCCTATTTTTGGAGCATAGAATGTCATTGAAGTTGATTTGTGCTAAAAGAGCCATAAATGAAATCACAAAACTAGTGCCTTCATTTAAAAAATATACACAATTATTTTAGAATGAAACAGAGCACAACAAAAAATGATCTTGTGCGTAGAGATTCCAAGAAAAGAACACTCATTGAAACCATGACAAGTGACTTACCTAAATATTCTACAAAAATTGTGTCGTGTTGTTAATAATGTTGATGAGAAAAAATGGGCAGAGGTTTGCAGGATCTTCTTTTACGGAAACCTACCAATGCAAAAATCGTAAAAATGAGGTGAACCAAAACTGGTCTCCTTACAATTATTGCTTCAAACTATTCACAGTAAACAAGAAGTGGAAAATATCAGGGATGTAGGGTAAACAATATTTCACACATGCACCTAAAATTTTATTTGATTCAAAGATCTCAATATTATTTGCATTAGGAAGAGAGGGAGATAGAAGGATAAATAGGGGGAGAACTAGGGAGAGATAGAGGGGGTGAAGAGTGAGTGAGAGAGAGGGGTAAGGAGATAGGGATAGGGGATATAGATAGAGAGGAAGATAGAGACGGAGATGGAGATGGATAGGAGAGGGAGAGATAATGATAGAGAGGAGAGAGGGATAGTTAGAGATGAAAGAGATAAATATATATAGAGAGGGTGAGATAGAAAGATAAAGATAGGAAGTAATAGAGATAGATAAAGACATACAAGTATTAAAGAGATTAGAGAGAGGGAGAAATATAGAGATAGGAGATATAGATAGATTTTTATATCTTATTTAAGATTAAACTTTTAGATTTTTTATATCTTATTGAAATGTACATTATATTAAAATATATTAATTTTTAAGCATAGTAATTTATATGTATATTTAATATTTTTTATTAGAGAATATAATATGTAATAATAATATAATGTATATCTATTATATAGTGTATTATATATTGTAATATTTGTATATGTTAATTTGTACTACATTAAAAATATTAATTATAATAATCTTATATTTGTATTTAATAAATTTTATTCTAGAATATAATATATATAATATTATCTACAATCATAATAAACATATAATAAATAATTTAATTTGTATTATCTAAAATAATTATTATATTGTAAATATAATAATAATAACTATTTAAGACATGTAATAACAATTTTAAGACATTAAGACATTAAATATTAATCTAATTATAAATATATAATGTAATCTAAAACATAGCTTAAATATAATATATTATATAATAATAATATGATATATAATAATAAATACAATTATTAAAAAATTAAATTTATTATATAAAATAAATTATATTATAATATAATTATATATATTAGATTTTATAATATATTAAATTATAATTTAATATTACGAATCAAAAATATATAATTTAATATTTTTTTTATTTTTATTTTATATTCATTTGAATCAAACCTTAAGTCCTAAATAGTATCACTTTTAAAGTATTACTAAACTTGATATACTCTACTATGTTTTATTATTTCAAGATTATTACTTTAATAAACTTTATTGGCCACACTAAGCAGATATTCAAAATGACAAACATGGGTCGAACATGTTGTGGTAAATACGTCAGTAGAAAATGAAGGAAGGTGGAGCAATTTCGTGAACTAAAAAACAACAGGTGAAAAATAAGAACAAAAATCATCGAGAGGAATGGTGAGAAATATGCAATTTATTTATAGACATTTAAGGTGACGAAGATATTTTAGATGGTTTCCGAATAGCAAACAACTTCAAAAAATGATCTAACAGGAGTGGTTACAACATGAGACAAGTTTTGGATCTTATGTCATCCTGGCTCTTTGTGGATCCCTAGTCGACATTGAAGAGTGTTAATGTGATGTTTTGTATATATTTCAAATGTTCAAATGAATTAGGAAGTATCTGTGTGTGTTTGCATAAATTAGAATTACATCTATGTGAAGACGAGTTGATTGTTGGTGCAAATTGAAGAGAAGGTGGTGAAGATAAAAGGTTCGTGTGTGTGTGTCTATATCAGAAGATCATCAAAAGAGTGGAAGAGTGTTAGTATCCGATGTTGAAGTATTCAACTACTATTGAAGATCTGCAAGCTTTATCTTTGTGATCTAGTAGGACCGGTACTCTACCTATTTTATTGTTTCAATTGGGGATTGGTGCCTCTAGTAGGTTGGTGCCTACAAACACTTCATGGGATTGGTTTCTATGGTAGGCTTGTGCCTACTAAGTGTGCAAAATTCACTTGTATTTTTTTCTATCTTTGTGAGGCTAGATTTGGACGATAGATCAAAGTAGCTATTCTCACCATGGCTTTTCCATCTCGGGTTTCCACTTATATCTGGTGTTCATGTGTGTACTTCGTGCTTTCATGTGTTGATTGCTTATGTGTGATATGCTAAGTAGATTTTGATAACAGTAGCAAAAATCCAAGTTCCATGATCTGGTTAGGGTTGAAGTTGATAATTTTAGATTGATTAGATCTATTGATTCATCCCCCCTTCTCAATAGATTGTGTGCCCTTCAGTATGCATCTCAAACATAAGGAAGATCAAACCAAATCCATTCCCAAAACAAGGGAATAAGCCCAATAACATCTAAACTCAACATCAATGAATATTCTCACAATGCATAAGGAGATAAACGTGCCAACACTCCTCAAATGGACCCTCCAGAACCATCTATCCATGGCTCAAGATCCATATGCATGAGAAGAAAAAGCATAAAACATAATACATATAAAAAATGATAATGGGAAATATGTTATATGATTATTCATTGAGTAGACCAAGAGTGGGGAATGAGAATGCTCCTCTAAGATATCCAAGTCATCATGAATCGTCTAAGAACAATCTCCTCATAGGTCCATGTTGAACTCACACCAACCAAGGTGTAGGCTACTCAGACTTCTAGTTGAAACATCATCAAAGAGTAACTATCAATAAGTGTCTCTAATGATAAGAGATCTCCTAGCCTCACCTATGTCTCCAAGTATCCATGAGCTCCTGTAATCGATCAATCCATGCCGAAATCCAAATTTAAAGTAGAACTATCATGAAACTTAAGTAAATGATCAAAGTACTCAATACCAAGAGATCCAACCAATATCAAAGTTAAATCCCCAACCTCGAGAATCAAGAACACAACATGACATCATGATCTCACATCTCCTCAAAAGATCATATGCTCCGATGAACATATCATGCACCTGTATCATCCCAAAACTCTAAACTAGTAATCAAGAGTACATCATGACATAATAACAAAAACATCCTATCAAACAAGGATCACATGTCAAATGACAAATCATGACACCTCAACCAAAGACTAAAGAGTCCTCCATGACTAACCAAGATGTCAACATCTCAAAACCACATGAAGATAACCATTTCCTATCAATGAAACCCAAGATGTCAAGGAACCCTCATTGCATAAAAGAAATAGAATCAAAATTCCATCCATAGCACCGACAAACACTACAAAAGATCATCCATCACCATGTGATGAATCCACATCATTTCCATTAGCTCTCACTGATATATGATATCGACTCTCCATGGCATCATGACAACCATCTTCTAAATGAAGATCCTTCATGGCCCCAATGCAATCAAGGAACTCAACACCAAGAGCTACCAAAGGGAAGAGTCAAACCATGATCTCCAAAACCAAGAAGATACAACACCACCAAACCATCACTATCATAAGCTCCCATTGAGCTGTGAAACAAGTTATCCATGATATCATGATAACAACCTCCTCAATGAAGATCAATTAAAGGCCCTCACAAAATCAAAGAATTAAACTGTAACACTAGGATTTCTCAAAAGGAAAAGTAAAACCATGATCCACAAACCAATAAGATGCATTGCCACAAACAAACTAGAAACCAATCCAACACCACCAACAAAGAACCTACATAAACAATCATGTCATGTCAAAGTTCAAAAGGCACAAGGAATATCCATGACACCTTGATCACCACCAAATGTACTAGCAAAAAACTCCCACCATGTCACACATGTCTGCATCAAATAGCCAACAAGCATAGGTCCCATCATGACTATACATGACAACACCATCTCTCCACCTCAACATGACAAACAAACTAGAAAAACAAGTGACTAAATCAAGCCACAATTTTGAATTTGCATCAACACTGAAGTATGGGCATTGACAACCCATGTCCAAGTCATATATGCAACTTGAAAGTATAAACAACCTACAACACTACACAACTCGTAAATCCAACTATGCAAAATACAAACTCAACAATATATTGATAACCATGTCAAATGAAAGTAATCAGAGATGTACATATGAGTATACAATGAGTCAAACACCAAATCACCAAGATCTGAATAGCCATAAACTCACCAAATTACCAAAAGCAACAATAACCCATTAATAGCTCAAATGGAAATAATAGTAAATAAATCATGCTAAAACAATTCCAAACTTGAACCAATGTGTACTATTTTGAACAAGTTTTTCACCGACTATAAGAAGTCCAAAATCTGACTTCATATGCACAAGTTATGACCTTTCCAAGTTTGAAAAGAACATTTAAATTCTAGCAAGCATTTCTCTATCAAAACAACAAATTTATAAAAACCACTGATACCATAGTGAAATACTTGGAATCACCTAAGTTGAAAAATGAACACCCTAGAAAAAAGTTATGTCCCCTAAAAAAATTGCCCAAACTCGCTATAAAGTTGAGAAGTGGTGGCAAGGTGACCCGTCAGTGGTGTCGGCACCACCCAGGCGACACCACCCACAAAGCAGTCTGCACCCAAAATGTATTTAGAATTGGGTTTAAAATTCTTTTTAAAATTAGTGATTAATATTTTTGTTTACCTTGCAGGGGGTTGGGGTCAACTTCGGTAAGTTCCCCATGGGACATGGGGCCATGTTGAGTCGGGGGCTAAGCTCTACCAGTGACCCAAAATTATTTTATTTTCGCAATCATACAATAGAGTTAGGAGGGGAAAAAATGCACTTTTTCTATAGTAAAAAAAGACCAAATTATATGCCAACTGTCATCTCTCGAGCCTCCTCAATCCAATGGTGGAATTTGTTTTGTCTTCATGGGTCATTTGAAACACTTCCCCTACAAAACTCTCATTGTGAATACTAAAATAAACCATTTTTTCAACAAAGATTCATAAACCCAAATCTACAAAAAAATAACATCTACAATTTCAAAACCCCAAATCTACAAAAAATATGCACAAAACCCTCATATCTTGCAATGTATTCATTCTTTCATGCAAAGCCATGCATTCAACTATGCACTAGATCTAATCCAACAAGGGTTATAAAAACCACAACTATGGCTTTGATACCAAATGAAAGGAAATATGCATCCACCCAAGATAATTTTCACATAACCCAAATACAAAAAAATATGCAAACAAGTATTCAAAATCGATATACAAAAGAATAGACAACATACCATCAAAGATGACACAAGATACACCTTGGGAAAACCTTTGAGAGGAAAAAAACCAGCCTCCAAAAGCATCCATCACAGATGGATTATTCAACAATAAATATTATAATACATCTTCAATGTCTTCATTAACACCTTTGGAACATCAAGTATTTTACAAACACTCCATGTGAACAAGCATGTAACCACACATCTCATGCCATGCATCAAACTTAACAAATGCTAACAAGATATGCTAACCTTAGACAACTACCCATGTGCTTGTTTTTATAGACATAAGCTCACACAAAACCATCAAGTGATAATACATAAAAAAAAATGTAACTATACCATGAGCTTACAAATGTTGGAATGTTTGTCATTGATGTCAAAGGTAGACGAGGTTGTCAAAGAGTTTGTCATGGAGATTGTTAGTCTAAGATGTATGGATGAGAATGTCAAGATAAGAATGAAGAGATTGTCACAGTGATACTGATGTCAAGTACATGAACAAGATTGTTATCGTTAATATCAAAGCCATAGATTGTTGGTGAGATTGATGTCTAAGAGATCATTATGGAGATTAAGATGTATGGACGCGAACTTCAAAGTAAGTATTGTCATTGGTGTCAAGGAAGAATGACGAGATTGTCATTGAAGTCAAAGATGAATGAAGAGATTGTTGGAATGTATTGTCATTGATGTCAGAAGCATTGTTAAAATTAATGCCATTCATATTTTGGTTAAAGAAAATTGTTAAGGCCAAAGGTCACTAATTGGTCTCTCCATAACAACAACCTTTACATCAAATATGCAAGGACATAAGTCATTTGGTATATGTCTTGAAGAATTTCCAAAAGGTGTGATCAACAACAACACATTTTATATAGCAAAACATACAATTTAGGTGTGAATAAGTTCGGTAACATATAGAAGTGAAATAAATTGATCTCTGTCAAAGAAGTGAAATGAATGGACTTATTATAGTGTTGACCAAACTTTGTATTTATGCAAGTTTATAAGTGCATGCCAACTCTCTTTGCACTATGAGAAATGAAATCAAATAAATATTTTAACTTCATTTTTTTTGCCAACCACCTTTGCCAAAGACACATATATTAATGTATATTAATCGCCCAAAAACAAAAGATCAAATGCAATGATTACATTATCATGTGAAGGAAATGATAATGGTAACAATTTGTTTAAAGAAGTAATTACCATATTCAAAAGCATGATTATTATATAAGGCGATGATTTATATTTATGAAGACGTTTATTAAGATTTATGAAGGTGCAATGATCAAGTTAATAAGGATAAAAAGACAACAATTCATTAATGACAAAGGGTTGTGATTAAAAGAAAACAAAAGCAACGATTAAGAAGGAAAGATCATGTCTCCTTTAAAAGTTTGTCTTTATTCAAAGGGATGCCTCCCTTCATGAAAAGGCATAAGGGCATATAAAGAGTGGAAGATATGTGGATTTAGAAAGTAACAAATCAATGATATTATTTTTGAATATAAGGAAGAGGAAGACCATAAAAATGAAGAGTAAATCAAACTTATTTTGAGAATATATGCGTGAAAAATAAAAGTAGATTTGTGAGGAAAACATTGATATATTAGTGATCAAATTGAAGGAAGACATTGACAAATTCGGATCAGATCTAGAAGGAAGATTGTGCATGACTATAATCATATTTATGAGAAAAGGTTATTGTGTGGATTGTGATCAACTTTGGAAGAAGGATATTGTGTGAGTTGAAATCAAATTTGTGAGAAGAAGATATTGAGAAGCATATTATATCAATCATTTAAGGATTAATAGGTTGAAGCCTATTAGATAGAGGTTGGAGCCTATCGGATAGAGGTTGGAGCCTCTTGTTGAGTTGGAGCTTAGTTTGTGTGGGGGTTGGAGCCTTCCATAGGTTGGTTCCTAAAATTTTGTCAAGTAGAGATTGGTGTCTCCTATGAGTCGGTGCTCACTATTTGTATGTGAAGTAGGTTGGAGCTTGCAAGAAAGAGAAGATCAATAAGATATATATATAAAAAAAAACAATATTTTGTCATGGTTTTCTCTTGCAAGGGTTTCCACGTAAAATTGTGTGTTGTCTCTATGCTCTAAATTAAATGTTTTATTGTGACTAGTTAAGTTTTGAAAAGTAAAAGATTGTTAGATATTGATTCACCCCCCCTCTCAATATCATTGTGTTCTCATCAATTGGTATCAAAGTGAGTTCCTTCGGATATAGCCTAACTGGTAGAAGGTAGATCTTAAGAGCACACATGGGAAAAAGAAAAGGAAATACTAAGAAGAATGTTAATCAACTAGCACCAATCAAACCAAATGAAAATGATGAGGTGGCACTTGGAATACACATGGCCATAGAAAAGAAAGATGATATCTTTGAAAGAGAAGATAACCTTGTGAGTGAAAGAAAAGAAAAGTTAAAAAGGGAAGAAAATGTTGAAATGGATTTAAAAGAAAAATATGATGAAAAGGTAGATATGGAATTAGAAGAAGAGAATTCATCTAAAGAAGGAACGTTTAAGGCATCAAAAGGGGTGAAAAATTCAAAACATTAATCAAGTGATAACTTGAGAAATGAATCAAATGCAAAGGAAGCCCATGTTGATAAAAATCCCAAAGAAGAATCTAACATATACAAAGGTAAGTACAAATATTTTAGTTGTGATAAAATTGATTATTGTGTTTTTGAAGGTGTGGGTCAAAACTGAAAAACAAAAGAAAAGAGAAAGATTCAAGAGAAGAAATACTTTTCATAGCTATGGAAGCAAAAGGTGATAAAATGAAAGAGATGAAGAAGAACATGTTGAAGATGATGAAGAAGTAGATTTTGAGGAAGAACTTCAACTTGCGTATGATGAGATTCATTCACGTAAAAGAAGAAATGCATGTCTAAAATCAAAAATTCAAGAAGAAAGTGAATCCAAAGTGAAGGTATCACAAGCCCTTGAACAAGCCAAAAAGACAATCATGGACATAAAAGTACAATATGAAGAAGCAAAAATGAATGAGGAAGAAGCCAAGAAAATAATCCTAGATTTGAAAGTTGAGTGCGAAGAGGCAAAAAGGATTGAGGAAGGAATGAAAAGCTAGTTAAAGGAAAGGGAGGAGAATTGTGAAAAGTTAGAATCCAAAATTATCTCCTTAAGAAAGGAATTGGAGAAAGCAAGTACTCTATTAAACAAGAACTTGAAAAATGAGAAGAGTATTGACTATGAAGAAAGGGAAAGCTCAAATCCCAATGAGTCAGAAATTGGTTACTTAAGGAAAGAATTAGAGAGGACTACCAAGCTAAACAGGAGCCTCAAGGTTGAGAAAAGTACCAAGACCTTGGATAACACTATAAATGGGAAAATTTCATCATGTATAAAGACAAGTCTTGGTCATGAAGCAAAGGAAGATCAACTTTCAAATGAGCCACCAAAGAAAGGAAATGAGGAAAAACTAAAAGGCTATGCAAATGTTCTGAAGAGTTCCATCAATAATGAGAACAACAAGAGGAAGGGAAACAGTGTACCACAAAAAATTGATATCCTTCATAGAGACAAAAGTAGAAATTCACAAAATCATTTCCTCCAAGGCAAGTGCAAATGAACAAGTCTCAATATTCCTTTTATGGTTATTGCTATTCATATAATAACTTTGGTCACAAAGCAACAAATTGTTAGGCACATGCAAGAGAACTTGGTTGGACCAAGAATAAAAGTTCTTATGGGTTGTCAAATAAGAATTGCAATATCATATGATATAAATGCAACAACCTTGGTCATAAGGCAAAAGATTGTAGAACACGAGCAATAAATGATGGTTGGAACAAGAATAGAAGTTCTTACGAGTCTTCAAAAGGAAGCTATAATTCCTTTGGTTATTTGGTGGATTACAATGTTACATGCTATAAGTGCAACAATTATGGGAATATGGCACGATTGTGTAGAAGAGATATTGTGGTATACCCTAAGCAAAACAAGAAAGTGGAAGCCATTGATAATCATAAGAGAGAAATTTAAAAAGTATGGAAAAGAACACAAGAGCAAGATAATGAGAAGAAAGAAGAAACTATGTGTGCTTCATGCCCAAGAAGTATCAGTAAGCCCTTAAGGAAGAGTACGAGTTCAAAGGGAGCTAACCAATGCATTATCTTTTAGCTCCATGGAGAAGACAATTCAAGATAGATTATTCCATTGTTATTGATCAAAGGGGAAGAATTAGTAGAGAATGAGAAGATATGATTGGAGAAAAGAATGAGAGACTAAATAATGACTAGGCATACAACACGATTATTAAATTATGTTCTTGGGATGATGGAGGTTAAAGACATAAACACTCCAAAAAAGTATAGTTCAAAACATGTATGGCAGGTCAGTTGACAAATGATACATGTCAACATTTTGAAAGACAAGGTATAGTGGGAATGGTGACAATAGTCATCAAAGGCATAAGAAGTATGACACATTAAGAATGGTGATAGTCTTCAAAACAAAGATAGCAGCCTAAAGTTATTTTCATAGAATATTGAAGAGGGAGGTTATAGTATGGCAATATTTCAATGTGCAAGAGTATGACAAAGGGGGAGGTTGTTGGAATGTTTGTCATTGATGTCAAAGGTAGACAAGGTTGTCAAAGAGTTTGTCATGGAGATTGTTGGTCTAGGATGTATGGACGAGAATGTCAAGATAAGAATGAAGAGATTGTCACAATGATACTAATGTCAAGTACATGAACAAGATTGTTATCCTTAATATCAAAGACCGAGATTGTTGGTGAGATTGATGTCTAAGAGATCGTTGTGGAGATTAAGATGTATGGATGAGAACTTCAAAGTATTGTCATTGGTGTCAAGGAAGAATGATGAGATTGTCAAAGAGAATGTCATTGAAGTCAAAGATGAATGAAGAGATTGTTGGAATGTATTGGCATTGATGTCAAAAGCATTGTCAAAATTAATACCATTCATATTGCGATTAAAGAAAATCACTGAGGCCAAAGGCCACTAATCAATCACTACATAACAACAACCTTTACATCAAATATGCATGGCACATAAGTCATTTGGAATTGTAGACACATAAAAAATGTCCTTATAATAATTTAATTTCTTCTATTAATTAAATAGGTTCCATTATCTATTTAATTAATTCATTAATATATTTTCCTCGTAAATCATTTACATATCCAAACATTCTTCCAAATCATTTAAATGATCCATTTGCGTATTTCATTAATCCATTTAATAAATATTTATCATTTCATTAATTATCTGCATATTCACAAATCATTTGAAACATTTGTGTAGTTCATTAATCCATTATCACTAAATACACTTGCATAATCATTTATCCATTGCATATTGTATTTAAATCCATTACATAATCATTTATTCACATTCATAAGCTTCATTTGCACAATCATTTTCATTAACTCTATTTGTATAATCATTTATCTATTCACTAATTTCATTCATGCATTTATGAAATATTCATAAAATTCCACAACCATTTATCTCACATTTCTCCCAAAATCCGGATCTTTTCCATGAGGACATCTATAAAAGCCCTCTTCCTCCTCACTTTTGAACAACTCGATTTTGTTTGATCAAATTCCATTCTACATAGCCTCTTGTGCTTTTGCTGTAAAAATTTGAGAGCAAAAACAAGATCTTGTTGATAGGAAGGCAATGGAGTTATTTTTCCTTTTGAATGCATTTGCTTTGATTTCTTAGTAATTAGCATTTCATTTCTGCATTTTTTCTTCATTTTGGAAAAGCTCTATTGGAATGATGTTGAATGCATGTTGATTCTCATTTGTGAATTCAAGGTTTTCATTTTCAGCATCATACAAGTATATGTCTTGAAGAATTGTCAAAAGCTGTGATCAGCAACAACACATATTTTATATAGCAGATCATGTAGGTGTGAATAAGTTTGGTAACATATCGAAGTGAAATAAATTGATCGTTGTCAAAGAAGTGAAATAAATGGACTTATTATAGTGCTGACCAACCTTTGTATTTATGCAAGGAAGTTTATAAGTGCAAACCAACTCTCTTTGCACTATGAGAAAATGAAATCAAATAAATATTTTAACTTCATTTTTCTGGCCAACCACCTTTGGCAAACACATATATGTTAATGTATATTAATCGACCAAAAAAAAGATCAAATGCAGCGATTCCATTGTGATGTGAAGGCAGCAATTTGTTTAAAGACGTAATTACCATATTAAAAAGCATGATTGTTTTTGATAAAGAAAGCAACATTTATAGGGTGTCGTACCCTTTACACGGAGAGTCCAAATGGCCAAAAACAAACTAGTTCAAAACATGACATGAACTAGGCAACATAAACATGACATGAACAACAAAAACACTGCATACATCAAGAGGACAAAACAACCCCAAGATCAAAGGGACCTGACCTAACTCCCAAAACTTGAGGCCGCGTTTTGGACGGTCCCTTCTTTTTTCTATGCACAACAGACCAAGAAGGCTCAGAGATACAGTCCACCGAGCGAGGAGGGAGGAGCGGTTGCTCAACAACCACCAAGGAAAGGTCATCACGCAGTGTAGTTAGAAACATAGAAGAGGAGTTCTGAGCATTCAAAGGAACAACAAAAGTGTTCGTCGGAGGAACAACAAAAGTGGTCGTCAAAGGACTATCATGCTCAATTGGCACAACGACAATAGTACAAGGCAGCAATGGTTCCACAGAAGGAACCGAAGGAGGAGCAAGGGGAGACACAACCTCCAAAGAAGAAGTAGACAAGGAAGGGACCTTCGCCACATGAACATCTGAAGAGGGAGAGCCCACCGTGAGATGGTCCGTGAGAGCATCCTTCCACCAAGTAGCAGCGCTCTTACGACGAGCAAAAGGGCAGCTAAAGGCCAAATGACCAACAAAGAAACATCTCCTGCACCGAAAAGGGAGCCCCTCATAGTCCAAGAGTTGCTTCCAAGGTCTGTCCTCCACCATCAAAACCACATCCCCAAAGAGAGGTTTGAAGATGTCCAAATCGATCAAAATACGAGCCACCGTAATATGCCCAAGGTCCCTAGATGTAGAATCCACCTTCAAAAAGCTACCAATGGCATTGCCAATAGCTTCAAAACAAGAATCCTCTAGAAACTGTAGAGGGAGATTCGACAATCAAACCCAAACTAGTCGGATATTCAAAGGCTTCGTAAGAGGATTGAAAGAGTGAGACCAAGGCCGAATGAACAACGAATGATCACCCCACATCCACACCCTATCCAAAACAGGGTCACGATCCTCAGGGGAAGAAAAGGTTGCAAAGAAAAAACCTCTAGCACTGGGATAGAGGTCAATCGGTCCAAAAACAATAGGGAGGGCTACAAACCATTAAACCTGCAAACCACACCCTAACGCAAATAGAAATCCTCATTCTCAACAACCTTAGGCCCACAAACCACAACAATTGATGCACGAGCACAGGGAGAAGCCGAACCCTACTTGAAGTAGGAGGAATCTGGGAACAAGCACCCAAAACTGCATAAGAGAATGATTTCTGATGGCTGCCAGGAAGAGGGCCTCCACCACCATTCCGCCCAGCAGTCAAAAGCATGATTGTTATATGAGAGTGATTTGTATTTATGAAGACATTTATTAAGATTTATGAAGGTGCAATGATCAAGTTAGTAAGGATAAAAAGGTAGCAATTCATTAATGACAAAGGGTTGTCATTAAAAGAAAACAAAAACAACAATTAAAAAGGAAAGGTCATGTCTCCTTTAAAAGTTTGTATTTATTCAAAGGGATGCCTCCCTTCATGAAAAGGCATAAGGGGGATATAAAGAGTGGGAAGATATGTGGATTTAGAATAACAAATCAATGATATTATTTTTAATATAAGGAAGAAGACGACCAAAAAATGAAGTGTAAACCTGAATTATTTTGAGAATATGTGTGAAAATTAAGAGCAAATTTGTGAGGAAAACATTGATATATTAGTGATCAAATCGAAAGAAGACATCAAAGCAAAAAATCTCATGGACTGCTTGTATTAGGTGGAATATATGTGTGTATTTGCTTTGTGAGATAAGGTTATTGTGATCAAATTTGGAAAAAAGATATTGTGTGAGTTGTAATTAGATTTGTGAGAAGTTACTAGGAAGAAGCATATTATATCAACCATTGAAGAATTAATAGGTTGGAGCCTATCAAATAGAGGTTGGAGCCTCTTGTTGAGTTGGAGCTCAGTTTGTGTTGGGGTTGGAGCCTCCCATAGGTTGGTGCCTAAAATTATGTTGATTAGAGATTGGTGTCTCCTATGAGTTGGTGTTCACTATTTGTATGTGAAGTAGGTTGGAGCTTATAAGAAAGAGAAGAAGATCAATAAGATATATATAAGCAATATTTTTTTGTGGTTTTCTCCCACAAGGGTTTCCACGTAAAATTGTGTGTTGTCTCTATGCTCTAAATTGCTAGATCTTACTTGAAGGTTTTATTGTGATCTCCTAATTGTATTCATTTATTATTTATGACTTAATTGGGAAATGGGTGTCCCGCTTATGACTTGATCATTATACCAAATGTATGCCATAGTATGAGTGTGAGAATATGTAAGAGCATTATGTCATGTAGAGAATTATGTTATGCAAGATGTGTAAGAGTATCTAAAGTCTAAATATTTTATAGAAATAATTTATTTTTTAAATGTATGTTGAGGAGCATGTAATCATGTAGAAGTCTCATTTTCCCTTGAAAGCTAGCTGAAAAGGTACAATATGAGTTAGCTTGATGGTAAAGGCATGTGTTTTTCATAGCTTGATGGTAAATGTGTTTTCACAACATAGGTAATGTGTCTGAATCTAAAGTAGAGTAGGGTTGTGCATCTCACTTCAATGTAAGATACACAGAGCAAAAAATCTCATGGACTGCTTGTATTAGGGGGATCTCAAATACACCAAATTGGTGCCTCGTTTGACAATGACTTAATAAGCTACCTTTAACTTTATCTTTTATATTGTTGTATATATTTGTACAAGATCATTCGCCTAAAAGTTGAGAATCACTAGCATGTAGCAATTTTTTATCATTGCTTATGAAATTGTATTGTTACAAAATGAACTACTCCAGCGGTCGAATTATAAAATTTACTTGTATATTGTTAAATTTGCATAATGCAGATCAGAAGTCGGTATAATTGAACAGTAAAAATGCTTTAGAATAAAGAATATAAATAAATAATAAGATTTTAAATTTAAAAAAAGAACCAAATAAATATTTCTTGAAAACCAACACTCAAATAGTTTTATAATTGGGAAATGTGTAAGTGGAATACTTTCCTCATGTACATAAGCATTTCCAAGGAAACTAGTGAAACACTCTGCAAAATCTAGGTGATTTATTTTACATGCCTAAGATATACACAAGCAGGGCATAACCTTGGAGAAATATGCAAACATGTTACCTATTAATGTACAAAGAACCCTCAATCTGCTTTAAAATATAAGCAGCAGATTCTGTTAATGAACTATGCTGTCAGCAAAACCAGGTCTTACCATATTTAGAGCTCCATGTTAATAAAATGCTCTGCCACATGGTAAGTCCTTTCTATGTTTTGGGCTTTCCCTTTGCAAGGCATTGTCCGTTTGACACGGGTTGCCAGCAGAACTATACATGCTATAATTTTTGCCACCATATCAAAGGGCAGAAGATTGTGCATCGTCTGAATCCACCTTCAACTGCATAGTGGATCATGCCAAATGACATCAAATTACCACTTAATAAATACATTGTATTGAGCTTAGTACGAAACAAAACAACAATCTCAGTACATTAACCTCTACAATAATATTGATATCCAAGACAGGAAAATATATTCAGCCCACCTGGTTTAGGTGACCTAACAGAGCCCCATGCAATAACTTCTGGAGCTTGTCACACTGTTCCATCATTTGGCCAGAGTTCATCATCTCGGAAAGAATACAATATAAGCGTTCAACTGAGGTATATGGAAACCAGACAGCAGACATTTTTTTACGTTTGACAACATCAGCTGGTCGCTGCACAACACACCCACAGCAGGACAAAACTATTTAGTTGAAACCAGATTATATGTAGAGCCAGAAGCTTTTATTTATTCCTTTTTCTCCCCTTTCATTTTACTTTTATTGCATAAACCAATGACATGGCTCTCCAAATATAAAGCAAACCCTGAAATGGCCAAGGATAGACTATAGCTCAAACTTCTTCACTAAGGTGAAATAACCCATTAACAAATCAAGATAATAGATTTTGGCAAGCTGTTCAAGATAAATATAAAATTATTTATTGTCCATAATTCAATCATTACAAAAGACAACTGCATTGGGTTAACACTGTTAGTTATCTACATTCACAATCTTTTTGGTAATTTTCCCCAGCCTCAATGAACATATGAAAGCGAAGCAAAACAAATCTGGATGAAATACTACCAGAGAAGACCATGCTTCTATATACTCAAGCAATAAGTAGGTAGCTTCAGAGAATCTTCCATAATCTATATATAATCGGAGCAATGCTGCAGGATCTGAGTCTTGCCCAGCCATTCCCCAAGTAGTTGCTTTCCTTCCACCCTGTCATAAGAACAGATACAAAATTTAGACACAGTAGGTGATATTGTCAATAACATTTGACATTGTTAACATTCTAATATTTAGTTCTTGAAAAGTTATGGGACTGTATAAAGCTAACTGTATAAAAATAATAAATTTTAATTACAGATATAAACTTCATGCCTTGAACATATCCACCAGCCACAAAGGCAACTTAATTTGAGGGTCTGTATGCAGCAGAGTTTCAGCAACCACAACTGGAAGTCGGGGATGTATATGTGTGTACTTTTCCTGCTTTGTAAACATTAAAACAAATAAGTCACGGTAGAAGACATATTAACCAAAATACTTTGCCAAACAATGCTTTAAAATATTTTTACTGGAAAGGAACTCTTCTAAACTGTGAACATATTTCCAAAAGAGGTCATTTGTTTGAGC
The DNA here is from genome assembly GCA_007115665.2 of Sequoiadendron giganteum. Taxonomy (NCBI): domain Eukaryota; kingdom Viridiplantae; phylum Streptophyta; class Pinopsida; order Cupressales; family Cupressaceae; genus Sequoiadendron; species Sequoiadendron giganteum. The sequence goes on from CM021104.1 coordinate 125,565,262, forward strand.
CAAAGTGATGGGAGATTAGGAGATTCTTGAATGAATTGAATCGTGATAAAATGTAATTCACTTTACTTTGTTGCATCTCTGTTGTGTAATAGTTTGTAAGACCCTTAGACCATTTTCTTTAAGCAATGAGACCTCTCAAAAGTTCTGATTCACTGAGGAAGAATTGTACAATTTGTCTAAACAAATAGTCATGTGCTTGAAAGAATGTGCGAAGTTGTAGTAAGGCCTGAAGAAACATTCTAAAGGTTCAGTTGTGCTAATGCAGATCACATAGGCAGGCGTATACCAGACCAAACTCATCCTAGTTAATTTGTGACAAGTTCATTCATCTGTCTCCAGAAACGAACATAAAATAGGTTCATGAATGAATGAACTTGTCACCTAAAAAGTTTATTCAGGACCAAAACTATCCTCAACAAGAATGAGGTGAACCTAATCCCCAGAAAGGAATTTCAATTAATTAGTATATGGTTTATTGGGTTGGTCGGTCATCAGGAGTCTGAAGCCTTGGGAAGAAGATAAACAGCCATCCAGAATTTGAGTTATCAGTTACAAAGCATATAGGAAAGAGAGAACATCAGAGTATTATGTTTGGTGTTTGGGTGTATGTCATAGCCCTGTGAACTTGTAACCTTGGATTTCTTGTTGATGGTAAATTGGAGCATCGTGCCCCTTGATGGAATTCCTACATTGAGTTTCTCTAAGGTAAATCTTTCTGTTTAATTATGTGTGTACTATTACAAGTTCCTTTTCCATGTTCATATATCGAGTTTTGATTTTTAATATAGGTCAAGGAATATAGCCACTCTTCTCACAAATAGTCCTCGCCATTATTTTTAAAACTTTAAAACTTGAAACCATATGAATCAGCAATCAAAAAGTAAGAGCAAACATTAGACAAGATGAACACCGATATCACGTGGAAAACCCTTTTAGGTAAAAAACCACGGCAAAACAATTGCTTTCATTGACTTCAAAGGGCACCAACCCAGGAGACAACAATCTCCAGGTTACAAAAGTGAGCACCAACTCACTGGAAGCACCAACTTCCTTCAAGCACCAACTTCGAACAGCTCAAGCACCAACTCGCTGAGATTTTTTACAACACTGCAACTCTGATTTCAAATATAATCTGCACATCAACTGAAAGGCTCATGTTCGCATATGTAAACTATGTTCAAACTCAGAAATCTTTTTGCTCAAGAACTTAACTTCATCTGAAACAGCACCTAGATCCTTTCTCTGCCTCTTAACATTCTTCAAAACTTTCTAACACCCAAAACAGAATCAAAAACTTCTCAAAATTGAGACCACCCACACCTTAATGCAAGAATGAATCTAACACTTATACAGCACTTCACTCATCTAATTCCACTGATGAATAATACAAAACTTGTAAAAGTAATGTCTCGGCTGAAGCATAGAATGACCCACATTGATCCACATACATTTCAGTCAATGCCTTTGAATGGCATAACCACAACACCCAGAAACTGAAGTTAGTTATGCTCAGACAAATCTAGAACGGCAGACTCCAACATCATAGTCGTTCCTCATGACTTCTCCCAAATAAGCTCACACAGTGCTAACACCTTCTACAGCCCAAAACACATTTTTCAAAACTATTCACAATGAAAGAGATTGTCGTCAACATGCATCACATCTCCCATAAAAACTGAAACCGCCTCAGAAAATAAAAGAGGCCACTGCACTTCACAATGGTTCACATTACCTGTGCCTTCAAATGATGGCAGTTAAACATCCACGACCTCTCCGAAAGAGGCAAAGCCATTAACTGAGCATGACTCATTCTGAGCAAATCCACAATCACGCCAAATGGTCCACGTCTCACAAAATCAACTAAAAATGAATGCCAAGTATTATCATAGCGAGTACGGCAAGGGGGACTATTTCTGCGATCTTAAACACTTACACTACTTTGTGAAGAATAAAATCCATACACTTAAAATGCACGCTACTACAAATAATAACAATGGCGCCAAAAGAATAATCGCACACACCCAAAAATGTATAGGTGAGCGATAAAAATGCTTTGACCGCATCCTTCTCTAGCCGCCCCACTTTAAGAATCTGCAGATAAAATAAAATGGAGCCATCGGAATTCAAAAACAAGGCCTTACACATTAATACACAAAAATACACCAGAAATCATAGGCACACGGCTTTCAACAAACATGGTTGGCGTCTTCCATAAAGAAATGCGATGGCTCCATAATCTTTTTCGAATCCCTCATAAGTATCACAATATGAGTGAGAATAATAATCTTATTCCACATACTTAATTTCTAACTTGTAAAAAGCATATCAATAAAACAGAGCGCACACCCACGTACAAGCTCGAAATAACTCAGAGCGGCTTCATAATCATATTCACATTTGATATTGTCCGATATAATATCTTCAGCATTCTAAACCTGTTCGGTGCATTCTAATATCTTCAGCATTCGATATTGAGCTTCAACATAAAGCAAGACATTTTAGAACCTCAAATCATCTGGAACATAAGTGGCGCATAACTTAGACTATTCAGGAAAAAAGAGTCTCAACACTGCTTGGGAAAGCTTTTTAGATGGGAGGAATGCGAAGCAGTAAACTGAAGCTCTGCCTTGAAGAACCACTGTGAAGCCTTAAGGCAAGTTTTCTGAACCTTAACCAGCACAGACTGAAATGCCAATCCTTTGACATCAATGACAAAATATTCAACACAATGCATATCAAGGTGTGCCCAAACTCTCTTAGTTCAGCCGGCTAAGAGAAAAGACTCATTATTGTTAGCATTAAACTTGCATTGCTTATCTTTATATTTCTGATTCAGTCTTCGAAATCTCTGAAATGCACTAATCAAGAACATCAGCCAATGATTGACTTATTTTAGTTCTTTAAGAAGCCTTTTGAAGAGCCTAAGCACATGTGACCCAACAGAGTTTGAGCATAACATTCATTTGCTACCAAATGCCTCATTTCCAAGCACTTGGCTGTTTAGACAATCCTTAATGAAGTTTAAGTTAAAAAGAAACTCAAGCATGTTGGTTAGCAAGATATTTCATTGCATGCCTAAAGACGATATGAGCTGGCACGAAAGGATTATTGAGGACAACATGGTAATTTAGTTGTCATGACAGTGACATATAGTAGTAATCTCTGAATGGTTGCACCACAAAACAAAAGATCATAACAATTTGTAGCCGCAATCCAAGGATAAGTTGTTTTTCTTTCCAAACAACCGAGAATCATACATATTGTGCTTCACCATATATCTTTTTTATAAAACAAAATATATTGGAGAATAAATAAAATTAAATTACAAGTGTCCCAGCACTGGTTGGTACTCAAAACAGATGTATTGGGATTTATGCCATAGAATTATGTTTACAACTTTAAATTGATATGCCCAAAAGCCTTTAAAAACCAACAAGAGAGCAGTGACCGGGCAATACTTGGCCTACAACTGAAACACAAATGACTGATAAACTTCCCTACATCCCTCACTACTGTTTTCATACCAATAATTATTCAAACAGCAGAAATTGCACACATTTCATTTGGATTAAATACAGTTGTGGAAAAAGCATCTGCATACAATAGTAGAAAGAAAGTGTATAGTTGTTGAATGACCGTATAAAGTTGTTAAAGACTGCATACCATAGATTTAAAAATTGACTCATGGATCTACCCTTTACATCAATGGCCAATTGTGTCTCTCATATTGTTGCATTCATAGATTTAAAAACTGAGTGGCCCTTAATCCTATAGTGTGTGCAGGATTATAAGTAGATGCTTTGTGGCTACCTTAACTCTTAATTAAGGTATATGATCACTAAGACAGTCTTATATAGCTAGTTAAGTCAGCCTAGGTGACGTCCAAGGCATAAGTATGGTATTATATAAGAGCTAGTCATTAGTTTATGATCATCATATTGTGTATTGTGTTCTTCTTGGAGACTTTTTGAGGTTTGCTACATCAAAGTGGCTTATTATTCTCAAGTATTTGCACATATTTCCTATTATATTCTTCTCTTGTGCAAGTTATTTCATTACAAGTGGTATCAAAGCATGATCTTGGCACCCAAAAAGCAAGATACAAGGAATGGAATGTATCAAAGCCTCAATTCAAAAGATACCATTCTCACAACCAAGGGAACAACCACAAAACCCATAGAATCAAGGAGAATCATGATGACAAGCCGATCACAATCTAAATGATAGAACTCATACAAGATCTTGGAACTTGCTACTAAAGGTGGGTATGCACAAGTTAGAACAAAAAGATCCATTGAGTTGGATGAATCAAATGCAGATTTTTCTTTTATGTGCATCAAATTCCAAGTGAGCAAGATACGACAATGGCTTCCTTATATCTAGAATGGGAGTAATTCATTTGGTACCTATTGATGGCCACATGTGCAAAGGAAGGAAAAGGCTCTCACTGTCAGATGACAAATTTTTACAAAGAAGCTATCATCACACTATAGTAATAGTTTGTCAAACAACGACTTCAGCCAATTAGCTATATTACAACAAACAAGATCAGTAAAGAATTATATTCTGCAATTCCAAGACCCACCCTTGCAAGAAGAGAGAATTACAAAGGAGAACTTGAATGAATTATTTTTAAGTGGGCTCAAGTATCACATCCAACATGAGGTATGCACACCTACTATATCTTATTCTTTTCTCCTAGCAATTAGGGTAGAGAAGAAAATTTTAGTCCTTAGAAAGCAAGGGTTCAATGGCATAAGAGAGGAGCTTTTCAACACAAACATTCCCTCAAACCACTAAATTGACTCAACAAATTGAGGTGAAAAAAGCAAAAGGTTTATGTTTTAATTGTGATAGAAAATACAATACATGACATAATGTGTAGAAAAGAAATTGTTCTACATTGAAGGGCCAAGTGAGGAAGAAGATGAAATAGAAGATATATTAGAGTTTGGCAATGAGCGAGATACCCCCAACCTTCCATTTGATATTATGCACTTCTTGGCATTAGCACCCGACAAACTCTTTAAGATAGTGAGTTTCTTGAAGAAAGAGTGAATAACAATATTGATAGACTCAAGAAGCACTCACAACTTCAACAAAAAGTTAGTTGTTCATCTCAATTGTTTCATCTATTACACCATTTCCATGTCTCTAAGTTTGTTAGTGTGTCCTTATGATACATACAATAATCATTTGTTATTTTGTTTTAGTTTGTTAATACCCATGAGTGTTTGTTATGGTTTTATTCCATGAATGTCTATGAAAAGGAGTGATTATAGGAGCTCTCCTATAATATAGGAGATTTAAGTCCTATAAATTTGTATTATGTTTCATTGAACAAAATAATAGAAACAAAATATTATTTTGCGCATAAAATTTGTAGTTTGAGCATTTTTTCTTGGATTTTACAAACTCTACCCATATTATGATACTTGTTTCAAGAAAACGGATGGAAAGAGTGTCACAAAGACAATTTTTGATGATGCCTTTTTGAAGAGTGAAAATGATATCAAGAAAACTTTAAATTTTAAATTGTGCCCTTTAAACACAATTTTTCTAAATTCTAACGATTAGATATAGTTCAAAATTTTTAGCTTTTATTTTTAATTGCAACTTTTATTTGTTTACAGGTCTTAGAGCCTTAAATCAAAACTTAGTGAGCAAAATCTAATGTGGTACTTGTATAAGGTCATAGAAAAAAGCCAATAAAGCTGTCCAAAATTATTACCGAGGAGATAGAAGAAAATTTGAATCCATTTAGAACATTATAGATTAAAGGTAGAACCGTAGAACAATCAGCTCCACTAATTCATGCAACTGCATACTACCTTAACCCCAAATATGTTTACACAAAGGACTTCAAGGCTGAAATATGTTCATTTTCCATGTTCATATGTTCATTTCTCAATTCATGTAATTCATGCAATTTGGCCACTCTTCGAAAAAATAAGTATTTCCTTATCACTATCTATGAAATAATCAGTCGAGATTGATAAGATGTATTAATAAAATAGCCTAACAGAGCTAATCACAACTTAATTCTTGGCCATCATTCAAGTTGCAATGAATGTTTAGCTATTCAATCAGCAATGAGTCAAAACAAAGAGCAACAAGCAGCCCAATTCATTTGAATGGCAATATGTCATTGCCTATCATAAGAATGCAGGGAAAATCCTGCAAGAACCTATGCCATCACCTCTTCATGAAAGTGTGAGAGAAAAGAACCACAGATCATTTCTTCATATCTTTGTATGCTTTCCTTCCCAGAAGTATATATCTTAGAAACACCATCAACCACAAACATGTAATGTCCCCCATTTCGGCGTGATCTTGTTTGATGATGGTTAGCCTATTACTCAGATTCTCGTGGGCTAGTTGGATTGGTTAGAGGGTCAGTGGTACTTTCTGGAGAGCTTGGTCGTTCTCGTTTTCTAAGCTCAGAGTTTGGTTTACAGCAGGTGTTAGCAGTTCAGGGGTTGACAGCTTCTGACGGCACGGGAATATTTGGAGTTTTGAGTGAGTTATGGATTTTTAAGTGATTTGAGTTAATTAGTTAACTTAATGCCTTATTATAAAGTCAAATTGACTTTATACTTTTTATATCACTTAAATATTCTATAAAAGTGATTTAATATTTTAATCACTTAAAATGCAAAAAGGGCGCCCAATGTATTTAAGTCGAACTATTGAAATGACTTAAATATATTTTAAAAATATTTAAATGAAGCAAAAATGCGTATCTTCTTGGAAATGCATGCCTTCTTGGATATAAGGCAATTTTGGGCAATGAGAAATTCATCTTTTGAATATTTTGACTTTGCCTTTGGCTTCTTCCTGTGCTTCACCTGTGATCAGGGTTTTGAGCATTTTTCCATTGGAGAACGGAATCTCTTCAATGTTGAGCACCTTTGAGGCTGTGAGAGACCAACTGAATTTGTGAAGTTTGTGAGGGCTTCATTCAGAGGTTCTATTGAGCTTAATCAGAATTTCTATTGAGTTGTTTACCAGTTACAATAAGGAAGAGGGTTTCTACACCAAGGACGTCTTCTTCATCTATTTTGCAGCTTTCAGCATTTATTCTTCAGCTTCTTTCCTTGGCCGTACCATTTGCCTTGGGAAATGGGTCACTCTGGAGGCTAGGCGTGTGAAGTAGCTTGCAAAAATGCCTTCCTTTTGGCTTATGACAGTGTTCCATTCTTGGCGCCCTTCCTTCACATCTGCTTGTATCCAGTTTCTGTTGGGGAGAAGTAAGATCTGTAGCTCCGGCATCCAATTCTGTCAGTTTCACCATTCTTGGCTGGCAATTGGAATTATTTTCTTATTTAAATAAACTGGAGCATTTCAGGTATGTCTGTAATTTGTATCTTCATTGTTTCAGTTATTAAATACCTTTTGCAATTCCATTTTACTAGTTTTAGCTCTAATTTGAGTTTTGTGAGCATATATATGTTGTGCACCCCTTCTACTTCTGTCTAAAAATTCTCTAAAAAACTAAAAACACAAAAGATAAGCAAATAGTCACAGGGGTTTGAGTTGGGAGCCAGCAGGGCTCATCACAGTGGTATCAGAGCATATTAATCCTGCCAGCTTGTGGGAAAACAATTCTATGCGGCCACATCAGAACAGGTTTGACAGGCACTACACACACAGGGGTCCTGGAATTTAGCGAAACACTTTTGCACCTTTTCAGGCAACTCCATTGTACGAACAGGAAGAGGATTTTGATTTTGATAATATGGCTGAAAGGAATGATGATGCTCGTCTTAACGACGGAGACAGGGAAGCCAGAGAAGTTTTGAGTGGAATGGTGGCAGGCCAAGAACAAGTGGCGAACATCCTCCAGCAGCTAAGTATCAACGTCCAGAATTTAAGTATTCAGAGAAGGTCGAACCGAGATCCGGATCAGGAAGGTAGTGTACATGGAGATAGACAGAGGACAGTTACTCCAGCACGCACCTATGACAAGCCTACTCGGCCAACTTTTATCAGAAATGATCTTTTTGAGGAGAATGCGGCTGAGGGAGGTGATGTGAATTTTGCAGATAACATCATGTCACAGCATGATGAGTGGGATGCTTTGCCCCAAAGAGTTAAGGATCACCTTAACTTCGACAGATTTCTGAACCAAAAAAGAGAGCATGGTAGGAACAGGACAGATAGGAGGCCTGACAACAAGTATAATGATCTAAGGCAGGCTACCAACAAACTTACCTTAGCTAATTTTGATGGCAGTGGAAAAGTCACAGCTCGAGCCTGGGTGAGCAAACTAGACACTTTTTTGACACTACGCCCAATGGCTGAAGAGGATGCCATAAGGTTTCCAGCACTTCACTTGGATGGCGTGGCACATGACTGGTGGCACCATGGCATGGTCACACTCCATCATGATAGGATCACTTCTTACCAGGAATTCACTGACAGATTGGTTGAGAGGTTTGACAAGCGTGATCCAGAACTTTACTTCAGAGACCTTGCTCAGTTGAAGCAGTTGGGTAGCTTGGAGTCTTATATTGGTGAGTTTTAGAAGCTCTCGGTCATGGTTACCGGAGTCTCAGAGAGGAGACTTGTCATTCTTTTTGTAGAAGGTCTCCATGAGCCAATGAAAGGTTGGATCAAGGCATTCGATCCACCTACCTTGCACAAGGCTATGAGGAAAGCTCATAGCATGGAACTTACAACTTCACATGGTATGTTCACTTCAAATGTAGAAGCATCTTCATCCTACAGTGACAGCAAATTAGAAGCTAAGAATTCAGAAATTGTTGATGATAAAAGGAAGTTTGCAGCTCCTTTGGATCGGGAGACAATCAATGATTTACGTAGGAAGAAGCTTTGCTTTTATTGCAAGGGTCCGTATGATTTTGATCATGACTGTCCCCTCAAGCCTAAAGGTCAAAATAGGCAAATGGAGTGGTTTTATGAGGATGATGACTTTGCTGATTTAACGGACCAGCAAGCTAGTATGGCAGATGGGAGCATGCATTCTATCTTTCTTGTCAGTGAGGAAAGTAAGAAGATGGAACAGGAAAGTTTTGAGGAGGATTATGATTCTGCTTCTTTTTCCAGGGGACCAGGGGTGTTTGATTGGGATCAGAACAGTTATGAGGCTCAGTTGGTAAACAATCCTCTTTTTGAGGCAGATGTTTCATTGTCTCGGGATAATCCGCTCTTTGAGGTGGGTGATGATTCTAATCTTGACCGTGATTTAGGGGTGAGCATTGATTGTAGTATCGGGAATTCCGTCAGTGCATCGGGATTTCAGACAGGGCTCGTTGAGTAGTTACATAATGTGTACATGGTTAGGAGTATTCACAGTGTTACTTTCACTCTTCATGTACATGATCCGTTTCTAATACACAGTTACGGTATGCACATGTTAGACATGTTGGATGATAGCATATCTCGTGCAGTTGTAGGGAGCAGGTGTTGTCAGCGGTTTGACTTGCTTTCTTGTGAGTTCCTCTCTCCTGTGACAGATGGTCTTGAGATTGACAGAGTACAACATGATGATCCAGTTGATCAGATATGGGAGTTACAAGGGACAATTGATGACAGTTTGGACATTGCACGACACTATCCTTGGGATCCTGGTAGAATGGTGTATCCGTTGCTGTTGAGATTGCTTGAGGACAAGCAATTTCAGGGAGGGCGGACTGTAATGTCCCCCATTTCGGCATGATCTTGTTTGATGATGGTTAGCCTATTACTCAGACTCTCGTGGGCTAGTTGGATTGGTTAGAGGGTCAGTGGTACTTTCTGGAGAGCTTGGTCGTTCTCGTTTTCTGAGCTCAGAGTTTGGTTCACAACAGGCGTTAACAGTTCAGGGGTTGACAACTTCTGACGGCACGGGAATATTTGGAGTTTTGAGTGAGTTATGGATTTTTAAGTGATTTGAGTTAATTAATTAACTTAATGCCTTATTATCAAGTCAAATTGACTTTATACTTTTTATATCACTTAAATATTCTATAAAAGTGATTTAATATTTTAATCACTTAAAATGCAAAAAGGGCACCCAATGTATTTAAGTCGAACTATTGAAATGACTTAAATATATTTTAAAAAGATTTAAATGAAGCAAAAATGCGTATCTTCTTGGAAATGCGTGCCTTCTTGGATATAAGGCAATTTTGGGCAATGAGAAATTCATCTTTTGAATATTTTGACTTTGCTTTTGGCTTCTTCCTGTGCTTCACCTGTGATCAAGGTTTTGAGCATTTTTCCATTGGAGAACGAAATCTTTTCAGTGTTGAGCACCTTTGAGGCTGTGAGAGACCAGCTGAATTTGTGCAGTTTGTGAGGGCTTCATTCAGAGGTTCTATTGAGCTTAATCAGAGTTTCTATTGAGTTGTTTACCAGTTACAATAAGGAAGAGGGTTTCTACACCAGGGACGTCTTCTTCATCTATTTTGCAGCTTTCAGCATTTATTCTTCAGCTTCTTTCCTTGGCCGTACCATTTGCCTTGGGAAATGGGTCACTCTGGAGGCTAGGCGTGTGAAGTAGCTTGCAAAAACGCCTTCCTTTAGGCTTATGACAGTGTTCCATTCTTGGCGCCCTTCCTTCACATCTGCTTGTATCCAGTTTCTGTTGGGGAGAAGTAAGATCTGTAGCTCCGGCATCCAATTCTGTCAGTTTCACCATTCTTGGCTGGCAATTGGAATTATTTTCTTATTTAAATAAACTGGAGCATTTTAGGTATGTCTGTAATTTGTATCTTCATTGTTTCAGTTATTAAATACCTTCTGCAATTCCATTTTACAAGTTTTAGCTCTAATTTGAGTTTTGTGAGCATATATATGTTGTGCGCCCCTTCTACTTCTGTCTAAAAATTCTCTAAAAAACTAAAAACACAAAAGATAAGCAAATAGTCACAGGGGTTTGAGTTGGGAGCCAGCAGGGCTCATCACAAAACATGACAACATGTTTTCTCCAATTAGAATTTCAAAAATGTAAGCATTTTATAAAATGATGGATTGAAAAAGTTCACATCAACCTAACCCATAGGGGATCAATAAAGATACATCTCTAAGTGATTTAGAATCAACAAGATTCATTTAAGGAATACTCAACTTGCAAGAATGGTGCATATATGCTATAATGGGTTTTCTAGTCACATCTTTAATGTAATGTCCTCAATTTGAGCCAAATTGATTTGTGAGATTTCAGCTCAGTTCCTAAGTCCCATAGGCTGATTGGTAAGAGAAGGGTAGACTCCAAAGTTCTTGGAGGTCGCAGGTTTAGTAATTTAGGATTTCTATTTTGGAAATGAGCCAATTGGCAGTATGGATTGCTATGACACTTTTAGAAGTGTTTTCGAACTCCTAGGGTGTTCTCCAAACTTCTTGGAGAGCATGTCTATTTTTAGTAAGTTACTTGATTGGCTCCGATCAGCATCCTACATCTTCAATATCATCCCAATGTGATCAGAGTTTGACTTTGATTCAATTTCAGTGCTTTTCTCAACTTGGGTGAGTTATTGAATAATTAATTAATATTTCACTAATGTGGTCTAATGCTAAGAAATAATAAAAAGGACTACTTAGTGTAATAACTCGTCGGAAGGTAATGAAGTGTTTTAAAAGTTGGACACTGTCATGTCCCCAAAATAGCAAATACCATAAAGACCAAGTGTTAAAATACTAATAAATTAATAAATAAAATAAATAGAAATATTAAGATTAAATATAAAATAAATGTGTACCATATCAATATAAACATATATAAATAACAAATATAATAATAATATATAGGCATATTATTGTTATTACATTCTAGTATTAAATAACTTAATATCAAAAATAATAATAATAAATAAATATTATAATCATTACACATCAAAGATTGTAATACATCAAAATAAAATAATAAAATAAGTATACAATCTGAAATGTCATAATTATAGTAATAATATATTATTTTCAAAAATAGATATTATTGTGATAATAAGTCTTTAAGGGTAGCAATTAAATCTAACAAAGGGATATATTTTATGAAAAGTCACCTCTTTCACCAAACAATACATTCCCCCCATGAGTCACCTACCTTGAATGGTATAAATAGAAGGAAGGAAAAACATGGAGAAACAAAACAGCAGCAACAATGATTGCTTTGCATTGGAATATAGAGTCATTTAATATATATATATATATATATTATTTAATAGGCATACAAGTATATATGCATAGATATAGATAAATCTTATAATGAATAATATCATTATCAATGTATAAAGAATATATGTGAATAAGGAAAGAATAATTATATATATATATAGGAATACTAATGGATATAAGTAAAAGAATAATTATATATATATATATATGGGTAAGTAGATAAGGGAACCATTGGTGAATATACAATAATGATACTTGCAAAAATTATTAAGACTTAGAAATAATGATGGCTCTTTAATATAAACATAAGTAGATTATGCATATTTTGTCCTCATCCTATGATCAATCCAATATAAGGTCGAAGGAAGATGATTAAGGAATAAAGAGTCATGGGAAGACATAGCCAATCAGGTGAGACTACTCACTTAGCTTTAATATTTAGTTGTCCTCAATCTCACATAACAATGTTGCATGAACCTTGTATGCCCAACCGTTCTATGTATTATTAAAAATAATTGATATGCTTTATTCATTGGAATGCGCACAGTCCCCTCTGATGTGTCAGAACCATGCCTTCTTGATATCGAATTTGGAAATAGACTCATTATACTGGAAATTGGCATTGAACTTAGGCAGACTGTGTAGTCTTTGACTAATCAGAGGCCAAATGGTTTATCTTCTATAGATATGGATTTAATGATGATTAATCTACATTTATATTTGATTTTTGCAAATATTGGACTTGCAGGATGTATTGAATTGCAAAAGAACATAATGAACATGTAGACATAAAAATTTCTCAATTTAGTTTTGTATTCTGATATACCTTCATATTAGGACTCAAGGAACTGTTTGATCATATTAAATACTCTTATTAAAATGTGTAAATACAAATGAAATACTAATGACTACATATCGATTGTCTGAATTGTGTTTGTAATCCCGCCAGGAGAGTTGAGTCATAACTTAAGTGGTTCGTCTAAAAACCTCACCCAGATTCCGCCCCACAGGCCCAAAGCAAGGGTTGGGTAGTCTGCTCCACAGGCCCATGGGTTGGGCAGTTGCCCCACAGGCCCATAACAAGGGTTGGGCAGTCTGCCCCACAGGCCCATTGCAAGGGTTGGGTCATCGAGGGGTGAGGGTTCCGCCTAGGAATTCTGCCCCACAGGCCCGAGATACAGGTTGGGCATTGGAAGGTGGTAGACCGTAGGCCCTTAGGAATTCTCCTCGCTTGATGGGCTGAGTGACTCTTCTTATGTTTATCAATCTGTATTTATGATTATGTCTGATTTTGGATATCTATGTATTAATGCTAACAAGTATGTTGTTAATGTGATGAATACAGCTTCCAATCTAGGGTTATCGTATTAAAAGGACATTCTTTTGGAAAGAAGAAACCCTAAACCTAATCAACAAGCAAATTCTATGGCAGATAAACGAATTTTAGGGCAAGTCCGATTGAGGGACATTACAGACACCTAGTTAAGGGGGCCTTTGCACATTAAATATTATTATTATTTCAAAAAGGTCATTTTTGAGGGAAAAGGAATTATTTATTATTATAATTTTAAATTGCAAATTCCATCCAAAAAGCTATAAAAGTTGTTGGGGCTCATTTGTTCATGTTGAAGATTTCTTACACTCTTATGCTATCAGATTGAACCTGTGAGTTCTTCCACAATCTTCTAAGGATGAAAACCTTCTTAAGATTTCTGGTTTCAAATTTGAAAGATAACCCCTAGCTCGATTGAGTGTGGTTTCAGTCAGGAATCACCATTATACTTCAACAGAATTTCAATTGGATTTCGTTATGAAGGTATTTGACGTTTTTAAGCTGTTGCTTTTGGGAGTGATTGATGAATATCTTACAAAGTTCCTATTGATGTGGGTTTTGAGGCAATTGGGAAGAGACATGTCAGGCTGTACCTTTTTCCCATGCCAAGATGTACAACCCTCATTGTAGGTATAAGGGTTAAAGATTATTATTATCTCGTATTGTTGTTGTTGGCACCACATAATCATCATTGCAGGTCATTCTTTGAGGAGAACGTTGGAGAGATATCTAGGCTGACTGTACAAAGTGTAGTTGCTGGTTGTACCCAGCAAGGAAGGCATGTGAAATAGGGAATTGAGCGCCTAAGTTTCAGGTAATATTTCTGGACAAATGGGGTCACCCAAGTCTACTAACCAGTGATGATGTGGGTTGGGCGTTGGGAAATGATGTTTCCACAAAGATATGATGACATTCTTGAGTTTTGTACCTGCTGTTCCTGAGTGTTACAGACCTGCAACCTTGCTGATCATAGTTATCAGAATAATATGATCACTTTACAGTGTGTTCAGAAGAAGTTTGGGTGAGTCTCGAGGTGTTTTCCAACTTATGTATGTGTGGTGGTTTTCTGAGAGTAAGTTTGCAGCGATCTTGGAGTGTATACTTGCTGTCCAGGTCAGTTGCAGCACATTTCCAGGCAGTATCAGACCTGCTAAAGCAGACACCATCTGATGTAGTGGGTTACCTGTGTATACTAGCACCTAATTACAAGAATAACAGATTTTTGTTGTTGGGGAGTGAATTTAGGGTAAATTTAGAGAGTTTCGGATTGATATTGGCTGTCCCAGACCTGTAGCAGCGCTCAGGAAAGTTATATCAGACCTGTAGTAGCCTATTACACTTCCTCCATTCAAGTTGCATTGTTTTGGATGCGTCAGAAGTGTGTTGAAAAGCTTGTAGGTGTCTTCACCTTGCTGTATCGGACCTGTAGCCATCAATTTCAATCATAGCAGAGCTGCAACAGTTATTATTATCTCTTATTCAAGGTATTTTCTAGTGGGCATTTCATGATCTGTTTATCTTATGTTTTGACAAATCTTTGGAGTGAATTTTCATCAAAGCACTTTGTATCAGCTCTTTGTATAAACACTGTTTATCAATATCACTGCTTATGACAGCAACATATCATTGTTAATGTTTCATATTCGCAAATTTTTTTTATTTTTTTTGAGGGTGGTTATTAACTTATTACATTTAACCTAACTGCCTATGATAATTTTAAATAAACCAACATTACATTCGTTAAAATATTATTCTGCCTGATTTGACATCCTTCATAGGTATCTAATATCTATTATTAAAGTCTTATGCAATGCTACAAATTATTTTCTGGAATTGTTAGTCAACAGAGTACCAACCCAAAACAATGTAGTTCATACCAATGGGCAAGATCATAATAAATCTATTCATTTTATTAATCAGGTAAAATTGTTAATTTCTGAAGATGAATGATGTGCTGTAGGAATATGCAATTACCAAATAGATTATGAAAGTTACAAACTATAGCCATAACTAAACTAAAAAAAAAACTTCTTACAAGATATGATTGAAGCATATTCCATGCAGTCTTTGAATTTATGTATTGTGTAGTTTGAAAGTCACTGTTACCCATCCTATCAATGGAAATTTCATCCTCCCTAGCTGAAGAAGGTATAAGAAGAACATTTACAGGTGAATCCCTCCTGCAGGAATATGAGACATCGTTTCATCAAGATGAGTTGCAAGCTGGAAACTTATAGAACTTGAGTTTTAGCTATCTTTCAAACAACATCAACATGCACAATTAATTTTATAAGTATTACTTACAATAATAAAGAGGTAGATTTACTTGCACAGCATTTCTGAGCAATGATCTGAAAAACTTTTTCCAGTTCCCTGCAAAAGTAGGCATCTTCAGTAAATAACAAATTTCAGTACAAAATAGAACTAATTGAAATTTCCCAATATTTAAATTACTAAAAAAAGTGACCTTTTCAATGAAGAATCCTTCCAAAACTTGAAAATAACTGTGAATGCCATCTCATTTAAGTTGGATTGTATCAATAACAAAACCAGATCTGCTGGTTGTATATTTCCTCCTGCACAAGAAACAAATGAAGAAATTTAACTTGATCTTACCTTGTGTACTGATCACAGTTACTACGGCAGGTGAAAGATGAGCCATCCTCATAATTTAAAGATTCTGGAATGACTAATTCAATTATGTGCAAGATAAGGAATGAAGTGAACAAAAGAATCTGCTTTGCAAATAAAATTGGATCACTACTAACCTAATGAAGAATGCTTGACATTTGCAACTGCAAGTTCAAGCTGTGCCAAAGTCAGCACATACTGTTTTTCAAGTTGTTCAATATCAATAGCGTAATTTGGCTTTCCAGTCTCATCAGCAGTGATTACAGCTGTAAAAATACTCACACAATTACATTCTAAATCAAAACATAGAACAGATTCATCAATTAAAGTTCTTTGTCCACTAAACCAAGATCAATAAAATGATCAGAAGAACATAATTAGTCAGTTAATTTGATCCCTACACACAAACAAATACCCAGCATGCTCTTTAATGACAGAAACTCCTCCAATTCTGATTGTTTCAATGGTCTTGAAGAATGCTTTGAAGTTAAGTACATGGAAAACATAAAACATAGATATACCCATACATACACAAAGGCAAGAAAACATTATATACATACAAGTCCTATCAATATATTTGCGTGCTCTTTTAGTGGGTGAATGCCAGTCCAATCCATTAGAGCTCTCTTGTAGAGAATCAATCCAAGCATATGCAGGATCGACCAAGTGCAAAGCATTAATAGCAGCACTGAGCCCCTGCAATCTCTCATTCAATGTAAAAGATAATTCCAAGTGCACTCTCACTATACCTTCCTCCTTCATGCGAACAGAATACCTATAAATGTAACCAGCTGCCCTGCGCCAATTGTGGCGATATGTGTGGAAAGCATATAGAAGCTTGTAAGGATTTGGTTTTGCTGTTATATCTGAGCACTCTGCCTGCAAAACAGAAGCCACTAATTTAAAAGAACCTCATCATATACACCCTTTCACTTATAGCTAATAGCTAATAATTGAATATGTACATGAAATAAATCTAATGGATTCTTAAGAACCCAAAAGCATGGAATTAAAATTTTGGTAATCATGAATCCCAGGAACTTTGAGTAGCATGCTAGTTATTGGTATTACCTTCCAAACCAATTCTCTCTCTACTCTTTCCAAAAGGCCAACAAAAGGTAGCTCATGATCACAAAGAATCTGAAATGTGAAAAAAACAATGGAATAATTACAGGATGTAGTGTTAATAATTTAAACAAACAGCCCATGTTCATTCAAATGGTAAACACAACTGAGAATTTGAAAATGTACATTGCTTATACATGCAAGTGCAAGCATCAATTTTCCAATTGTAAAACAATATTTCACAAATTTGAAATTTGTATAATGAGAAAGAAACAGCCAGACATGGATGCCAATGAGATCCACTTACCAAATTATTTTTTAATGAAACATGCTAGTGATTAACACAAACCTAATCACCTCACACACATTTTGAGATAAGCTGTCAACAACCGTATATCTCCTCTTAAAATATTAATTCCTAATAGGAGTTTCAGCAGCCATTCAAAATTCAAAAAAGATTGAGAGAAGTTATTCTTAAATTTAAGAGCAAAGTTGCAGTAATTTTTGATGTAGATAAGTATAGGAGTATGAGTCACCATGTCTTGTGTTTACCTCGCGGAGTGTTTCTATTAACGTACTACTTACACAGGAAGTAAACTGAACTAGATGCAATATATAGAAAGAACAGCATAATAAGGTTGAATCATAAACACTTCTATTCATTCATTGCAAAGTATCAACATATACAATCTGACTGTCATAGTATTATTAATTCCACACATAACCTCCTTTTGACTACATGATCCCAGTACATATAGCGTTCGGTGGTGGTTGAACAACCAACCTGTTGTGACCTTTTCACACATCACCCCATGCCAGATGGGGACCCCCTAATTTTTGCTCCATTCTGGTCTTTTGGTGTTTGTTTTGCGTCTCTCTCTCTCTCTCTGATTTCTTTGTTCTTCTGGGGATGTTTCTGTATTTGACCTAATTGGAAATTTTGGCTGAGTCTGAAGCGAATCTATGAAATTAGGGTTTTGTTCTTTAGGCTGGATTGAGATTAAATCAAGTTGGTAAACTAACATCTGAGCTTAACATTGTTGTCAGAAGGCTTACAGCAGGTTCCCATTGGGTTTTCATTGAAATCAAACAACTTACTATTTTTAGTAAGTGTCTAAAACGAGGTCTTTTCCTCATGATTTCGGGATTCTAATTACTTCAACACATTCAAGCAACTTCAGAGCATCCACACGTGGAATTTGAGCAGATTCAGACAATTGGCTATTTTTAGCAGTTCTGGCTTCGGGAGCTATTTTCAGGGCTTAAACACACAATTCTCCGATGAATGACAGGAGAATTGATCTGGGTTTTTCAAGACCTTCGCAATGGTGTAACATGCAAACCAAGATGGTGACTTTCAGAGTTCAGCCTTCGAAGGCTATTTTTAGGGTTTGCATGTAGGGTTCTTTAACGCATGTTCGGATATTCCATGTGGGTTTTGCGAGAGCTTCGCAGTGGTGTGACATGCAAGCATAATGGATCAATTTTCAGGGACTTACTATTTTTAGCCAGTGCCCGCATGCAGACCAGTTTTCTGGGTTTTTTTGGGTTTTTTGAGATCCCACGGGGCGATGTAACATGCAAACTCATCCGACGTCCGATTGACCACTTTCCGGACACTTACTATAAATAGCAGTTTTATCCCAGCAGCTACCCAACACTTCAGTCCAACAAGCAGAGTGGCATGTAGAAGAAATGAGGTCAAACGGAGACCATTCAGGGCACATGCATATCAAATTAGGGTTTCCAGCTTCGATGCCTAAAAAATAGGGTAAAAAGCCAGAATTCCGAAAAACGAAGATATCCCATTGCGATCAGCATCCTTCAAGCAATCTACTGGTAAAATTTGGGCACAATCCGAGCACTTACTATTTATAGTAAGTCATCTACAGAGCAGGGCTATAAATAGCAGGTCAGAGCAAAGGACAGGCAAAAACAAGTTCATCAAACTACAAGGACCACGTGGTGAAAATTTCAAGTCAAATGGAGCTATGGAAGTCGGAAAATCAAGGGGTTTACTAAAAATAGCAGGCAGGCTAAAGATAGCAGGTAAGCATGGGCGACAGGTATGAGAAGGCCAATCAGGCCACGGAGATCACATCCACCAGCTTCCAGTTCAAAATAGCTAAAAATCCACGAAAAGCCACAAGCCTCCGAAACTTACTAAAAATAGAATGTGAGGGCAAGGGCAGGCAAAGACTTGGAAAATCCTCTAAGTATGGAAAACAGAAGCTTCACCTTCAAAATGCGCCCAAAGGGTCATGAAGTTAAGAAATTCTCTAAGTGTGGAAAATAAAAGCTTGGCATGTGAAATGCGCCCAGCATGAAGAGGTCATTTGAGAAAAGTTTCTAAGTTACAAAATAGAAGTACCACCTCTAAAATGCGCCCTCAAGGTAAAGAGAAGACTAAAATTTTCTAAGGCATGAGGATGGAAGTGAACACATGGAAATGCGCCCATGATGAAAATGGAAGTTGACCCCTCTAAATGCGCCCAAGGAGATGAAGAGGGGACAAACGCTTAGAAAATTTCTAAGGCACGAAATAGGAGTAGGCTATGCAGAATGCGCCCTCAAGAGAAATTGCAACACATACCTTCAAATGCGCCCAACAAGTAAAGTTATGAGTTGAAGAAATTCTCAAGTGGTGAAAATAAAAGAAGACCTTGCAAAATGCGTCCTCAAGGGAGAAGGGTGGCTGAAAGTTTCTAAGGCGTCGGAATGGAAGTTGCATGGGCTAAATGCGCCCAAGGGAGATGAAGGGTCACTAAGTTGTGGCGCTTTCCTTTTGCATGTGTGATATGCGCTCAAGGTTGGAAGTTGCACATGCCATATGCGCCTAGGGAAGGTGAAGAGTCACCCAAGGCGTGGGAAATTCCTACACACCACATGAAATGCGCCCAAGGGAGTTGGGACTTGAAGAAAAAAAATTTGCTAAATGTGAGGACAGGTTCCCAAGGCGTGGAAAGGCTAGGAGTGGAATGGAAGTCAACACATGCAAATGCGCCCAGCAAGGTTGAGAAGGGGGAATAAAATGTTCTAAGTCACAAAAAAATTGCAGCTGCATACTCCAAATGTGCCTAAGAAGGTTGGAGCTTAGAGGGAGAAAATTGCTAAAGGCGTGGAGATTTTCTAAGTCACAAAATGGAAGCTTGCATGTGGATATGCGCCCAAGGCTGCAAGAAGGGTAAAAGGTAAATGCCTAAGGCATTGAGAATAGAAGCTTGATGGGCAAAATGCGCCCAAGGCAACATGAGGTGGAGACAAAAAATTTCTAGGCATGGAAAATAGAAGAGGTATGTGTGAAATGCGCCAAGGCATGGAAAAGCACAAAAAAAAAAGGTTTCTAAGTCGTGAATTTCCTTCACCACCCTCAAATGCGCCCAAGACATTAAAAGATTCCTCCTCCACCTAGGAAATGCGCCCAAGCCTGGAAGAGATGATGCCAAGGAGAGAAAAATGCTGAGGCATGAAGCCTAGGCGTGGAAGAATAAAGTGAAAATAAATGCATGGGGTGAAATGCCCTTCATGGGTGATTTGAAATTAAAATTTGTCTAAAGGCATTTTGCAAGGTAAAATAAAAATTCTCTAAGGCAGAGATGAAGTTGGAAATTCCCTCATGACACATGAAATACGCCGGGGACAACGAGGAAATTTCTCAGGAAAATCAGGGGCAACGACAAGGCAAGAAATTGAAGACTGCAGATGTGGAAGACGTCCAAAACAAAAAATAGAGTCAACCTTAGTAATTTTTATTATTTTTCAAAAATAATAAAAATTAAACTTACCCCTTCGTCTGGATACACATGGAAATTATGATTTTTGAGGGGAATTTTCTTCTGGGTATTGGACATTTCCAATTAGGAGATGGTTTAAAACTCTTCCACGTCTTGCTCGTGTTGTTTCGACAAAGATTTTATCTTGGCGCCCGTTTAACAAGTTTCCTAAGGCTCCGAGGGATAAATTGTCTAAAGGAAAATAAAGCAGCAGGAGGTCAAATACACTCACAGGAAAGAAATTTGTCTAAGGCATGGAGGAATTTGAAAATGAACTAAAGATCGAACACTCAAGTGTTCAAATGCATCCTCAAGATGAAATATTTTCTAAGGCACAAACTCCGGGCAAGGTGGTGGATATGCCCATGATGAGGGTTTGCTAGAAAAGTGATGAATACCAGATCCGGAGATCAATTAGTCAAGACATGGAAACTAGGTAAGTGAAGAGATTTTATCTTATAAAGTGTTTTGATGCTCTTCTTTTGTTTTGCAGGATGAATGCTAAAGCCAAGGCATGAAGACTTGATGAAGCTGGACAACGTTACAACTTTGGAAAAGAAGAAACGACAGTGAAGATTTGTCTAAGGCATTAAGAACGTGGTGCAAAAGGGGGCTAAATACGCCCAAGGCAATGAGTTGAAGAAATGTGGAAGTTACAAGGAAGAAGTGCGTCCAGGAATTGAAACGACAGGAGGGATGAATGCGAATGGCTGAGCGGACGAACTCTGGAGATGATCTTAGAGACTCTTTTGCTCTCCTCCTAACGCAACAAAATTGGTAGAGAAAAACAGTGGGAACACGTTTCTAGACAAGAATCTTCTAGAAGAAGATAGTGGGCATTAATTGCAGATAATGGTTCCTGCAGAGGAGTGGAGAATATTCCGTGCATTCATTGCCCCACTCCTCTCTGTGGCAGTTTTTAGGGCAAAAACCCTAATTAGGGCACGCGTGGCTCGATCTGAGCCCTTCATTGTAATTCAATCTAAGTCGTCTGTTGGACTGGGCCAACTATAAAAGGGGCATCCCCCCTCATTTGTAAAGAAGTAGATATTAGATTTTGAGCGTAGAGGACAAAAGTTAGAATAGATAGAAAGTTAGCTTAGTTTGAAAAGGAAAGAAAACTTTCCCTTTGAAAGTTTTGTAAGAGGTTGTTGTGGAAAACTCTCATAATACAAAGGTTTATCATTGCATGGTGGTTCTATCTTTTGTTATGAATAGCTAGCAAGGCCTTTTCGTCTTTCCAATTCAGATTGATAGAATAGAGTAGACTTTATTTTATGCAAGTAGTTGTTAATTGTGGAGTGTGGCGTTGTGGTTTGAGCATATCTTCTTTCATCCATACCACTAGCGGGCTTGCTGATGGTAAGTTCGCCTTGTGTGGTCAACTGGAATATCAGTACCTAACTTCGGTCGTGATTTGCGTGTTCATTTGCATCATTGTGATGGAATGCACATGTTGAATCACGATTTGAATATCTTACTCATCCTTTGAAGATTGCACCAACTTTGTCAGAGTTGTCCGAAGGGAGACGAAGCAAAGTCTGGTTTGAAGATTGTTTAAGTCGATCCTCGTCCTCCACCCTTTAGAAATAGATTGTAGAATTCCTTTCCCTACCTCCTTTAAATTCAGCATTTCCCAATCCGTTCAAATACCAGAGCATCATAGTCAAAATCCTTCATTTGCTTGAGCATATAAAGTCGAACAATTACGTAAGTCCCCTTGGAATACCCAGCATATTCACATCAACCAACTGAGTCTATTCGCATTAAAGGAACCTTGGAGTCGAACGCATGAACTTTCACGCAATCTTAGCATGCGGAACACTTTGATCAAGAGAGAATAGAGTGGCCGTTGGACATTTTATTCTGTGTTGGCGTTGTCATAAAACACACGTCAACACAACCGTCGTGCCGCTTCATACCCATAACTAATCAGGACTTAGTTACATGCCATTAGCCATACTTACTTATTCCCGCTACGACTAATGTTTTATTGGCAAAGCAACCGGCCGACTACACTAAGACCGACTACACTAAGACTGACTACATACGTCGGCTTACATCTTGTCTCTCAGCCTACTCAAAACCAGAACCATCTACAAGATGAATGAAAATCTGTGCTATACTTTTGGGACTGTCCAGAATAAGAAAAGACATTAGAGGAAGTGAGACATAGGCTCCCCATAGCTGCTGCAAGACACTATGATACCTTCCTTCCTTGACCCATGAACCCATTAAGAAACTGGTCAGTTCTACTCAAGACAATGTATGGGGTGGTTGCGAACATGACCATAGTGTTAGAATATTTTGTCATTGATGTCAAGGTGTGAGCTACCTGCTTGTCTACTTGAGCTGGCTTGAGCTACTTGGTTGCTTGCTTGAGCTACCTGGCTGCTTGCTTGAGCTACCTGGTTGTTTGTTGAGCTAGTTGCCTGTCTTCATCAGCTACTTGCTAGTCTACTTTGTCAGCAACCTTGCCAATTCAGAGGTGCCAAATCAGGTATTTGAAAAGTCTAATTGTTCTTGCCAAGTTTGCATTGAATGGTCAAATGAGCATTCTTATTGAACCAATGGTTTATTTTTTGAAGGCTTATGTTTAAAATGAGTTAAGTGTTTTTAATTCCTTGGAGGTCAAATATGTTATGAGACGGCTTCAGGCATATGTTAAATGGCGGCTGACTGTCAGAGGTCTTCAGTTTCTTTATGCAAATCTTTTAAAATTTGCATCGAACATTTCAGATTGAGGGCGGCTTCTTTTTATTATTTGCATTAAGGATCTTTGGCAAAATTTTCTTTGTGAATGCGTTATTTTTTCTACCTGCTACGGTCTTTGAATGAATTGAAGGTGTGTGTTATTTTTTATTAATAAATATATGTATGCTCAGACATTTTTTGTTTGGTATGTGCCTTATTCTCTGCAATGATATAACTGCATTCTGCCTATGTTGTTTTTGGTTTTATCGTGCCATCATCATCATGTCTGTAGTCATGCTCAGTTTTTTAATATGCATTTGTGAAGCCAAGTTGCATACGAGTATCTGTGTGAAATAAAAAGAGGGGACTGTATTATGCTGTGGTGATTTCTTGAGGTATATGGAGGACCATCTTTTAGTGATGCTCAGAATTTAGTGTTTAGGTGATTCAATGATGCTCAGAATCTGCACGAGCTATGTATTGTTGAGCTGAGTGGGGAGAGACGTCTTCTATGTGAGCGATATGGAATATCATGTCTGGATGTTTTTGAGTTGAATATGTCTTGAGCTAGCATACAGGATATAACTCTCAGGCTTTAAAAAATCTGTTTACTTTGGACACGGGGTGCTGGTCGGTTTGTTCTTTGGAGGCATGATTCAATGAATTTTTATCTTGGCATAAGGACAGCATACTGGTTTAAAATATGTGAACCTTATTCATATTCTGAAGGTGCAGTAAAGAACTGAGGTAGTATTTGTGCTGTTTGAAAGCCTTTGTAATGGTGATCTGAAGAAGGTGTGAAGGTTTTAGTGTAAGCAGCATTGATGCATTCTGTATTTTCGAGCTGAGTAAAGAGCCGTGAGGGTTTATGAAGTCGAGAGTTCGATCACAAGGATTTCAAGTTCTGGACAGTGTTTTTGCCTGCATGTGCTATGTATCAGCATTTGAAGGTTTGATATTTAGTTTCCAGTAATTTGCTTCTATTTGGCTTGCAGTTCCAATTTGTGTTTATTCTCAGAAAAATCAGAAAATTGAAAAAACCTCCTAGTTGGAGACATTACATTGGACAAGTCGCATGGTTGAATATCCAAGATCAATACGAATATTGATGAGGACCAACAACCTATGGTTTTTCAAATGAGGGTTCTCATTATTAATACCCTTTGAATGTACAATGTTCATTTTGTTTCACAATTCACTTCATAATTTTCAATTCTCAAATATTTCAATATTAATACTATTAGGCTCTTACTTCTATAGGCTACAACAATGTTGATTTTTTTATTATAGAATAACTACAAAAGTTTCACATTACATATATATATGCCAGTTCGTCCCCTATAGGTCTTAGATCCAGGTCCAATTCGGATTTTGTGCCAATCCAGGCAGGGGTTCTGACAGGGTGAGAATTTTTCACGATGGGTTCATCTTGAATGAACCCACATGGACTCGAGACAATTTAGTAGAACTCAAAATGAATCTATAGGAAAAATATAAGTTTTTAAACTTTTTTCCTCAAGGGTTCATTCCATGGATCTTGTGACAAAGGGATTTTGTATGGCAGATAAGCTCATGGGATTGTCAATTATTGGTAAAAGACATGATTGTGAGCTTTACATAGCATGCAGAATTCCTCGGAGGCCAAAAAGTACAAACTTGTTGTTCTATACCTTGCAATAATTTTGAATCTTGTATTGAGTGGGTCACTGAATAAGATGATATAGGCACACTGCATACCTACTCGGTAGTGCTACAAGGCCACAGCGGACCCATAAAATTCATCATGGCCACTATTAATGCTTTCAATGGACTTGCTTGTGTTTATAATACAAGTTTAATTAGCTTGTAAGCTTTCAGCAGTTTGACATAGTATTTTATTATTTTTATTTTAATATTACAATAATATCTTGAAATAGTATTTTGAAGATCTATATGATGCTGATTGCTGATTTTATATTGTATTGTTGAACAATGAATATCTATCATGACATTCAAGTTGACAAAACAACATTATAGTAGTATTTTTAATTTTTATGGTTGTTTTGTTTATTATATGATGTGATGTGGTATTCTGAACTTAATTCCTTTATTAGGCTACAAATATGTACATACTTACCATTTTTTTATGTTTTTTGTATGGATGAACCCCAACCCCCAAAAACATTTTGTTGCATCCACATACCTAACCCCAAACCCGAATATATATAATTTTAGTTACAGTTGGGGGGGTTGATGGGGAGGGGGGCATCCAATTGCACCCTGCCATCCCCATCCCTGAAATGTCACGTAACATAGATCATAACCTTAAACAACGTTCAAATTATGTACTTAGAGTCCTAGTTCCCATGTAATGAGGAGAAGAATGTGCAACAAGATAAAGAAATTCATTTCTATATGCAAAGACAATAATCCTCATCATGGGATAAGTCTTCATATGACAACAAAATAGGTCCAAGATGTTAAAATAATTATCGTGAATTTACACGTCTGAATTTAAGCTTATTGGTATTCGATCTACAAGAGCAGAACATTTATTGATTTCTATGTCTTCTTTTGTGGATCGGATCTGCATTAAGTATGTAAGAGGGAGACACGTCCATGAGCGGACATGTCTCCACAAAGTGGAGGCATGTCCGTTCATGGGATGTGCCTTTTCACTTTAACTAAGCACCCGATCTTTAATCGGGTTATATTACTTAATAAACATAAATGGTTACTAAGTTCGATCTGTATTTATCTTGCACAGATAAACAATATCCAATCTGGAAATGATCACCGATAATGATGCTTGATCGGGATCCTATATGAAACATGAAGAACCATTAATCTGCAAGTAATAACCTCTAAATGCAGATCGATAATATACTCGGAATAGTAGTTCGATCAGATAAGTGATCATTGATATCTATATCTGACCAAAGCTACCAATTTTCAACACAAGAGAAGACATTACATATCTTTTATATTCCCATTAATTATTTTTACAAATTAATCCTAAATGTCAATTTTAGCACAATCAAATAACCAAATAAAGCTTGCTCTACAATAATCATGAAGATCATTTCTACTGGAATAAACTTGAGCTAGTTCACTTACGTGATCCTATGTCCTAACTTAGAGAATGTTTATGACAATGCTAAATACCTGAGTTGCTTTGTCTTCACAAAGCATGATTATAAACCGCCTAAGACAGATAAGCTTGCTCTCTTCATTGGGATTTGATACTATTGCACAATATGCTTCACTATACTGTTTGAGATCCATTGAAAATTTGAAAACATTGGCCCAAAGTCGGCCTTTGAGGTTAGATGCAGTTTCCAGTGAGGTGTCATCATCCAATTGATCCATTATCCCAAGATCTACTTGCTCCAATGCTGCACGAGCAAATTGACATGCACCAGCACTCAGGTTCTGCTGGTCAAAAATCTGCATCACCCATTCAAAATAGTGAAGCTTCCAAGCAGCTGTCGTATTGGGCCCTGTAGAAGAATCACACGTCATGTAAAATAAGATCATTAAAATTTTCTAACTAGATTAGTACAAGATCAATGATTTAGCCAGTATAATGAGTTCAATGGAATTATACCTGAATGTTGTAAACCTGTTTGAAAGGTCAACTCCTGCAATGCTTGATTGGCCTCTTCTCCAGAGGCAGCCCTTTCCACAAAACATATATAAAATAATTTTTTTAGAAACAACTAGAATTTCATAGAAGTATTTCATTGGTTGAGCTAAACAACGATTGACTTGGTCAAAAACTTAATAGAGAATTTCAGTGTATTTTGTTTACTTCTTTCGCAATAAGAAAAGTATATATACCCAATGAAATTTTATTTACAATTTTCACAAATCATGTACCAATATGAAACAGATGAATGAAAGAACAGGATATAAATAGGAAATAACTTCATAACCAAAAGTTGGTTAGTACAAAATATTAAATATATTAAATAATATAATGGTCATCTTAGTTAAGTTAGATAGTTTCTAAATTTGTCTTCAGTTAACGATTGTTTCATTTAGAAACATCATCTTGTAATTTTCTATTTAAGGAGCCTTCACCTCCTTTGTTAATACATCGAATATTTTAACATGGTATCAAAACAGGAGCCAACCTAGGTTTGACTCCCTCATGGGAGGGCTTAGGGTTTTTGAGGAAAATCAAGAAAATCGTTTTTCCAAGAATTTCGAAAGAAACTCTTAAGGGTTTTTGAAGAATGATTTTTTCATGATTTCGTGGTTTTTTTTTTAGAAGAAATTTTTTGAAGGAAAAATTTCGAAGTAAAAATCGCGGCCTGCATTCCGTGTTTGTTCGTCTGAAAATTCATGGCCTTTGTTTTTGAGCTGCGCGACTGATATTTTTCTGGGCTATTCATGGATTTGACGTAGGTTTGTGTCACGTTTTCCGCACTCACCTACTGGTTTTTCACACATTTTTCTAGAGATTTCCGTGGGTTTCTGAGTCGCGCTAGGATCTCTGCATTCCGTGTCTATTTTTTTGCACCTAGGGTTTTTTCTAAAGTGCGATTTGTGGCCTGCTACCTATGCACGTTTTCTCCAGAATTTTGTCTTCTCTGTCTCCTTATCTAGGCTCGATTTGTCTTTTTCTCTGAGCGTGCGATTTCTTGTTGTGATTTCTAGGCAGAGGATTTTACTCCTGTTCTTTGTGAAGTGATAAAGGAGTTATGGGTATCGTTTGAGTGCATCGATGTTGGTGTTTTTATTTTAACATTTGTTTTTCCTAAAATTAAAAAATCATCTTTGTTGGGTTTATAATTTTGTCCCATAAAAAAATTATTTGTCGGGTTTTTTTATTTTTTCTTGGGAAAAAAATTTGGGGTGGGTTTATAATTGTCCCTTTGAAAAAAAAAAAAATTTGTTGTGGTTTTTCTAACTTTTTTGCCTTCAAAAAATTATGAAGGGTTTTTAATATTTTTTTTTTGAAAAAAAATTCTAGAATGGTTTTACTGCTTTTTCCTTAAAAACAATGTTTTGTATGGTCTTCTATTATTCGCAGAGATGCGTGGGATTTATTTGAGGGTTTTTACCGTTTTTTTTTGAAAAAATGATGCTTTGTAAACTTCAGTTTCAGGGTTTTGCAATTTTGTCCTAAAAAATTGTGGTTTCTTGCAATCTATTTTGGGGCATTGTGCTCATCTGCAAAAGTTTGAAGGATTTGCCGATTTTTCCTCAAAATTGTGGCAGTCGTTTTTCAGTGTCTCTGACTCCAGGGAGGGACAACTTTGTTACCCAACATCAGGTTGGATGTTTTGTGATCCATTTTGGTTATTTCCAGAAGTTCTATAGTTTCTGGGAGGGTTGGTGGCAGACTCATCTCAAGTGGCAGTGTTAGTGGCAGGCTCTTGTCTTTTGTGGCAGAACGTTCTTTGTTTATGTGGGTAGTTAGAACGATGACCATTAAGGGAGGGTATTAAATATATTAAATAATATAATGGTCATCTTAGTTAGGTTAGATAGTTTCTAAATTTGTCCTCAGTTAACGATTGTTTCATTTAGAAACATCATCTTGTAATTTTCTATTTAAGGAGCCTTCGTCTCCTTTGTTAATACATCGAATATTTTAACAGAAAACATTAACAATTCTTTAGCAGAATACATTAATTCACCCTAAAACAGATGTCTTTGTTATGTGAAAAAAAATATAATGTGTACTACTTAAAAACAACAGGTTCTTCTCATTTTTGCCTCTTGTCTACTAGGCCTCACTTGATAGTCAATTGTACCCAAGAAAGGGAAAAAATTACAAAATCTGGACATATCAAAAAATATCTCATCCTTTTAGAGCTGAAATCTAGAATGATGCCTTTCCAACAAATGTAACATGCTTGCTCATGAGTTTTTTTAATAAGTATGATTTGAAGAATTTACTTAAAAAAATTCAGTTTATAAAAATTATTGCAGAAAATCCCTGACTAGAGGAGAGTTCTAAAGAATCCTAAAGTCGCCCTAGCTGATGGGCTCCTACATGCATAAGAGGTACTAGTCTAAACTTTCATGTGGCTGCCAGGAGAAATTGAAAACTGTTGAGCATGTTGGTTGTGGGCCCCTAGTTAGGTCAGGAGAATGGATGGTTCAACTTGGAGACTAAGGTGGATTCTAAATGTGTTATAGATGCAGTTCATAAAATCACTAGAATTCTATCAACATTTCCACATGGTAAACTGGAACATAAAAATAATAAGTGCTAATCAATCCTTGACCTCCTTTCAACTAAAAGTAATGATCATATGAATCGGGGAACCCATTTATGTTGAAGACACATAGTTAAAAAACTATTAAGTGAAGAAACGGAGAGCTTGTGTACCAATACTTGAACTTTAGATGGAAACACAAATTAAAATCATTTTATTTACCTCCCCTATGTCTCTATTAAGACATGAAAATTCTAAGTCTTCAAAGAAGTGTGTATGCATTATAGGGTATGGGTGGTGCCACTATCTTTTCCAATCAACAAGTGAATGGATATTGTCACAGGACTCAGGCCTTCCTTCCATTATTTTATCTCTTCGCTTATCAACTCACTTCTGTCTGAATTTTTATGATAAGGCAGATAGCAATGACTACAGTGGGATGGGGAGTGAGTTCGAAGCTAAATCAGGCAAGTTACTTTCCCCTCCTCATTATTTCATCCTTGTTCTGAGTTGTTTGGCAAGAACTTTGCAGTGTTGACAATGAATGGTATGCTGTATGATTTTGACTTCACAATTAAAAAAGTTGTTGATCCATAAACATGATGGATAGTCCATCGAAGGAATCACCAATATGAATCCTATATTCATTACTTTGTTTCTCACAAGTTCTATTCTAAAATAGAGCAACATTGAGGGCTGAAATCAACCAAGACAAGAATATTACCATTGTCGAACTCCAAACCCATTATGTCTTAGTTGTTGAAACTTGAAACTTCTAGCAACATGGCATAAACAAGTAGTTGAATAGCCACAAACACAAGCAAAAGATAAGGGTAAAGCTCCAGAAAAAAGCATTCATCATTTAAAATTAGTTTGTATGAGCTTGCTCTCTTCAAGGGCCTTCTAAGAACACCTCCCTTCTAGCATTTTCTCACTTGCACCTAATTTAGTGAACTCTAATGACTACATGCAATCACACAGTCCTGAAGAAACATGCCAATCATGACTGAAATACAACTCTCAACAGAATTCTACATCTAAATAATCCTTCCTTTTCTCCCAAGGAGAAGGCATTCCCCTCCAAAAGGAATAATTGACTGAAATGCAGCTCTCAACAGAATTCTACATCTAAATAATCCTTCCTTGCCTCCCAAGGAGGAGGCATTCCCCTCCAAAAGGAATAATTCACCCATACAAACCCAATGGGCATATTTATACTATAAGATGAGTACATAAATCAACTAGGGAGAAAATTAACACCTTCAATGCATTAAGGAAGAAGAACTGTTTTGAGTATAGTTTGCTTACAGAATACTCAGCAAGTTGCCAAGCACTCAACTTTTTTTCATGGCTGAGATTTTTCTGGGTCAACTAGTGACTTGCCAAAATGCAGGGAAAAAACGGTTAGACTTGACCAGAGCCTAAAAACACAACTATTTACTGAAAAACACGCCCTAGAATGTTGAAAACCACAACTATAGACTTAAGGACACCATTTTTTTGCCGTAAGTATTTTTTAAGTTGCCAAATTTTCCGAGAGTAACACAAAGTTTTTAAATTTGGAGTCTGTCAAGTACAAGTTTGTGAACTATGGTTTCAAATGCTTGAAGGACCTTTCAATTATATCATTTTATCTCATATGGCACATGTTCAACTACAATTGAACTCATCAACTGCACATAGTCCCATCATGATGAGTCTGACTTCAATCAAACCTGTTGCTTGCAAACTTTCTTTCATTTCTACTGTCTAGCTTTTTCAGCACAGCATCTCAGTTCTCTTCTCTGCATATCTATGAGTAAACATAAAAAAAAATCAGATCAATGGCTGAATATCTAGTTTGGTCTCTTGTTGGGTGTTTGTCATACTTCTAGGTAGTTTCTTGTTTGAGTTCCTTATTTATAGATGCCAATGAAATTTTAATGTATTCCAACATGCTCCAGAAACATAAAAGATGAGGTAATACAACAGATGACCTCCCTGGAAACAAAGGGCTTTATTATATTAATAAGGAGGGCAATTGCTTAAAGATATCATGGGCATATGCTAAGGAACAATTTAGTAAACAAGTTGTTAAGGGAACAAAGGAGTACCATCAATACAAATAATCAGACATGTGTTGTGTTCATGCAAATAATATCATTGTATTAAACTCTCAAATGTCTATACAGGGACATGAAAATTCCTTTCTCTTGAAAATATGTATTTATTTATTGTGTTGCATGGGTAGCAGTGACAGCACCACTATCTCCTCCTGTCATCACATGAGGAGGATTTATTGAAAGGTCAAGAAATTTCTTTCTTTATCTGTTTCTTTGCATGTGAAATATGTTTTGTCGTAGTATTTCTACAACGAGGCTCTGAGCAACGAGTGATGCACATAGGGAATTTGTCCTGACCAAAATTAGGCAATTGTAATTCTTCTCACTTTAGTCTTTCATCCTTGTTCTAGTTTGCTTGCCAATTTATGTGCAATATTGATCTATGAAGTAATTTGTGTCCTCCAAGTGGTAATTCTGCAAACAGTTCTGATTATTTCTATAAATATAATTTTTTAGTATTTTGTACATTATACTACTTTACATTTTACATTTTCAGGTCCATCAAAGAGAAATTTTCCCTTGAAATTATGGGTTTACAAGCATGCCTTGTAATGTCCCTTTCTAGAACATTTCTTATTTTTGCCTTAAAACAATATTTCTAATTCTAAAATGATAATTGCATTTATATTTATAAATATAACTTAATCAAAAACATGAATTTTATTATAATATTCATATTTTTTCACTTTGACATAATTCTGAAAACAATCTTATCTTGATTTTCTGCTATGTTTCTTCTTCCAATTTGCAGCTATTTTTCCTTAAATGTTTGTCCTTGATATCTAGACAAGTTATGGGTTTTCATCCAATAACTTGATAGGAGATGTTAAATTAATCAAATCAATCAGATCAGATTCAGGATGATGAACTGTGATTGTAAAGTAGATGTGAAAACTATATCTTAATTTTCTGTATTCGGAAATCTAAGTCTGAAAATCCTTCTCTTACTGTCAATGCTCAATTGTAGAACATTTATTAATTTCGATATTCTGCTTTGAGGATTTGAACACCCATAAGTATAGAGAGGGGGAGATACGTCTCTTGTTAAGAGAGACACGTCTTTAGGAAGACGCGTCTCAAGAGGGATACACCTCAAGAGAGACACGTCTCATGAGCGGACGTGTCTCCATGAAGTGGAGACACGTCCTCTCATGGGACGTGTCTTAGTTAGTGTGCCTTGAAACAGAGGGCCAAAACCCTAGACGAAAATTTCTGAACCCTAGACCGCCATTAGAGCTAAAAAAAAATTACAAAAAATTGTTTGAAGAACACCAGAAATGTTGAAGACACAGTGTTCATCGCCGAGTGCGTGGCTCAGGCTCGCGCGCGCCCAGAAATCCTCCCGTCGCGGAAACTAGAGCGCCAAAAAAATGGTGTTGTGCGAGAGAACCTTCAATGTGAGTAGACACGGCACAAAGAAGAACATAAATGAGCCGCAGAAAGCACCAAAAGACAAATCACAGGCACAAAAGATCGTGGAAACAAAGCCCGTAAGAAAAACACAGAATCCTGGGCACGCGGTTGCACAGGTTGAGGTCACGCGGGTTCCGTCGCACAGAGGTCGTCGGCTGTACACGTTTTCAAAAAACAAACACCTAAAAGAAGATCGCGCGGCAAACAGAAGAAAAAGCGCGGCAAAGAGGGCAAAATCATGCCTAAACAGAGAAAATCACGTCCTAAATCGCACGCCCAGGAAAAAAAAAACGCGATTTTGTTCCTCCAATACACGACCTTCAAACCCTCGAGCTCGTCTTGAGAACACAGCGAATATATCCGCCCAGAAAAACCCTCAAACTTTCAGACAAAGCTTTAACGATTTCAAAAAGCCTCAAACGATTTATTTTTATTTTTTATGCAGACAAAAAGAGGCTAGAATTTTTTATTTAAAAAATTCTCCAAATTCTAAAAAACCCCATCAGCTCTGATACCATGTTCATAAAATGAACTGATAGAATGTGATGATATTACTCAAGAAAATAGTACATTATATAGAAGTTACAAAGTACTGTAGTAGAATTGTAGTCATTTAAGAAATGACCTACTTCTAACTACCTACTACTGTTGACCATTAAACAAATGTAGAATATAATATTCTAACAATCTTGTCATAGAGCAGGTTGGTTTAGAACTTGACTTTGATCAACCGTATGAAGGTATGGATTCTATGGATGTTCCTTTGGTTGATTCCACTACTGTTTTGCCAATGCTTGAAGGTTGCAAAGCAACCATTGGGAAAAAAGAAGAGTCAAAGGTACAAGAACAAGGAAAGAAGAATGTGTAGATGGGTGTGAACAAGAGAAGAGGCATGATTCAGAAAATTATGTTTGGGTAACTAGCTTGCATCATGAGGTTCATAAGCTTCCTCTTTTAGAGAACCCATTGAAGGCTCAAATCAGAGGTGGTATTGGGCCCACACTTGTTGGATCAGCCGCTATGGTTATACCTACACATGTGGAGAGAGACGTAAGTGATTCCGTTTTGATTGAACATACATTATCCACCATGGAGGAACAATCTTCAAGGTTATATGAGGCTTTATGCCTTAGAGAGTGGATTGTAGAGACCAAGAGATGGCCTACCAAGAAAATCCTACAATTTGATAATGTTTGGTATGTTATGGATACAACACCATGGAGTTGGATGAGAGATAAGTTCATTTCAGCTAAGGATGTAAAGGTAGGGATCAATTTCATGACAGCTATGGCAGCTAGAAGAGCACATACCTTTCAGCTAGGCGCACCTCTTAGATCAGCACTCATGGAAGGGCAACCTATCTGTGAAGAAGATACAAGGAAAGATAGGGAAGACACCTCAAAAAGACATAATCATAGTTTTGATCTTCTTAAAAGGACACAACGGTTGTGTGTTGGGTGGTCTATAAGAGCTAATAAGGCCAAGATGCTTGCTGCTCAAGCAAGACAACACTTACAGGAGGTCAAGGAAAAATACAATCTGATAGATAATGCAAGAAGACAAAAAGGATCACGCATTAGATCCTTATTTCTTTCAAAAGAAGAATGTATGGATGTTGAGTATACAAGGGAAGAATTCCTTGAGGTAAGCCCACAAGAAGAGCATGTTGAGTTGTGTGAAGAAGAAAGGAGGAATGATTTAGGAAATTTAGTTTGGGCATCTACTTTGCATCATGAGGTCTATGAATTTCCTCTTTTAGAGAGCTATTTGAAGGCTCAAAACAATGATGATATTGGTCACACACTTGTTGGATCAGCCACAAGTGTTATATCCATATGTGTGGAATGGAACATTATTGATTTCAATTTGGTTACTCATGCATCATCTACAATGGAAGGACAATTGTCAAGATCATATGAAGCAATGTGTCTTAGTCTTAGAGAGCTAATTAGGGAGACTAAGAGTTTGCTTACTAAGAAGATCTTGCATTTGGATAATGTTTGGTTTGTCCTGCATACTACACTTTGGAGTTTGCTAGTAAGGGAAAACATATCAGTTATGGAGGTGATGGTATGGATTAGAAAATGGGACAGCAATATTTTGACATCACATGAGCATGAATTCAAGCTAGATGGTGGTGACAAGAAATGTAGCATGGTAGACATTCATGAAAAGATAGATAAGCATGAGGTGATGGTGGGAATTTCTACTTGCCAACAATCTGAATTTATAACAGCAGTGGGAAAAGAACATGAATCAATTTGTATGTTGGTTCCTCACTCTTAGGATGTTGATACTTTGATTGAGTTTAAGGATGTCATAACTTCAAGATTTGGTATGCCACATGATTGGGTTGCCAAGTGTATTCAAATGTGCTCTTGCATTGAAGTTTCCCAGCGCAATGAAAGAAAAGGTACAATCAGTCCTAAATCTCTGGTTGGGGACATCAATGTTATACTGTCTCATTTACATGAACTTCGAACCACCATTCTTGAAGTAATTGGTGACAATGAGTTTCCAAATGATAGCTTACATGATGCATTGATTAAGCATGGCTATTTTGATGTTGATTCTGCTAAGAGGGATAAATTTGTTCACTTTAGAATAACAGCCATAAATCAGTCCAAAGAAACTTGTAATATACATCACTCTATACATGATGAGAAGCAGGATTTCTCTAATTCTGAGTTTCTAGACGATGTTTTCAACATTAAGGAGAAAGAAGTGGCGTTAGGTTTTCAATAGTTGAAATCTCTTGGAAGATTTGTCCAAGACTTCAGCAAGATGATATTAGAGTTTACTCACATGGGTAAACACATTGTGCTTAAGCCACAAAGGAATGAGACAAAGGATGGGACAGTTAAGAGCATGTTTGTTTGCTCTAACATTGACGATTTCAAAGGCATGGATAAAAATGAAGAATTAAGTCTTAATCTTCTGATTTTGAACAGCAGGGATATATCCTCACTTCCTAATTATATTGCAGCTTTTAACCATTGGGAAAGGAGTGATATTGTTTCTACTTGGGTTGGTACTCAAGAAGCATGCATAGGTCATAGTAATTTATATGATGCATCTCACCTTAGGACTGAATTTAAACACTTTAGAGCAGCTGATTTAGAGCAGTCCCAAATGTTGAATGATAGTTGGCTAGAGAGGGCAAAGCAAACCAAGTTGTTGGCTCAACAAGCCAAGCCCTATCTTCAACATATTCACGATATGCACCATTCTTTAGATGATGATGATGATGATCATGAAATATAACGGGCAATTTTTTTTAATTTTTTAACACAACTAATTCATCCGTTAACGTTAATGAAAACTCAATCCAACTGAAGGGAACCCTTTCCTCTGATCAACCCAAATCCCAATGCGGGCAAGGTTGAGAGCATACTCTAAAGGGGATCGTTAGCATAACTGAAACTGCTAGAAGACTAATAGGAAGAAGATACAATCAACTCAACCACTTATTCAGCGGGAGGATTGGAGATAGAAATTACATTGCTGAAAGTAATAATCAACTCAATCACTTATTCAGCGGGAGGACTGGAAAGATAGAAATTACATTGTTGAAAGTAACAATCAACTCAACCACTTATTCAGCAGGAGTCTGTTGACGGCTCAGCCGATCAGCAATACGCAAATGCAATACAATATAGACTAAGCATGACCAATCTCTTTCATAGAAGTGGGGATACAAAATATGAAGTGCAGAAAGTAAAGAGCTGATTAGTACTACTGATTCAGCATTACAATGCGATGAACAATTTGCAAATACAATGAGATATAGATAACCAATGAACTCCAGAATATTAGGAAATGAACTCCAAACAAGTACAAGCTATCCAACATATGAAATATAGTAAAAAGGGACTGAAATATCAGGTATGATATAAAAATTGCAGCAATCAGAAATTCATACCAGCAAGCCCTAGAATCACCAAAATGCACATAACTTCGTCAAAACACCTCCGATTGATGTGAAATCAAGTGCAAAGGAAGCATAAGAGAAGGGTGACCAAGTAAAAACCAAGAAATAGCAGCAAACAACCTCTGATATTTTTATGCACGCTTCCCAATGCAACGGCAGGCAAAGTACAACCTCCAAGAAAGGGCGACCAGCAAGATAAAATCCAAATCACCTCTGAAAAATCTGAAAACTTGCAAGAAGGGGCGCCCTAGGTAGACTTGAACAATAAGCCAATACCCAGAACCAACAAAAAATTGTGCAAGGAGCTATGATCGAAAATGTGCTTCAGCCAAGCACCACACCAGCATTACCAAAACTAATAAAAATGCAAGAACTCAACTACAATGTGCTCAATTTGTTCTCAAGGATTAAGAAAAGCCAAATCTCAACTAGTTGCTATTTTTCAAGCAAGAAGTCAAGCCAAACTAGGAGGTATGCATTCCTCAAAGCAACTCACTAACCATTCTGGCAGCATAACATTACTATAGATATAAGATGATGAACTAAGAGCCCAATGCTCTTATTTATAACATTTCTTGCTCCAAATTCAAATTCAATCTCCCTCCAAATGGACGCCAAAACCAAACTCAAATTCACAATGCCCATTTGTGTCATTTGCATTTCATTTCTCCAAGTCGTCCTCCTCCAAGAAGTATTATACTTTATTAAAATGTCAATAAAGTATATTATGGCATCCAAAATAATAATAAAGTGAAACACTTTATTAAAGTGAAATATAAATATAATTGACCACTTATTTCTCCAAGGCGTCCAAACATGCCTTTTAAATATTTCACTTAAAATAATATTTTCATCAAATATCAAAATTGCCAAAATAATCACCTCAAATGCTAGAGACCAACTGAATATACTGCCTTGTCAGAAATAGCCATAATACCAAATTGTTGAAATGCTGCCAAAAATAGCACCAAGGGTGTTGGAGACCAAACTGCTCAAATTGACATGCCAGATATAGCCACTGAATTGAACTGCAGAAACCCTGCTAAAAATAGCATATTGCTAAAAATAGTAAGTTGTTCCAAACTCATTTTAACCACAATCCGAATAGCCGTCGTACTTACTAAAAATAGTAAGTCCAAAAAAGTTCTTTGATTCAGTTGCATGTCACGCCGTCACGAAGCTCTCTGAAAACCTAGAAGGAATCTAGAATCCGAACTGTAAAACTCCAATATGCAGCCCTCATTACTTACTAAAAATAGTAAGTTTGGAAAAGTTCTCTAATTCAGTTGCATGTCATACCACTGCGAAGCTCTCTGAAAACCCAGAAAGAATCTCGCAACCAAACTGCAGAACTCCAACATGCGAACCCCTGAATCCTCAAAGAAAACCTCCAAGCAACCGGAAACCCAAATTTTGCCACTGACTAGCCTATGGACATTCGGGGATGGGCTATCATTCACTAGAGAGTGCAGTGCTAAAAATGGGGACATTACAAGTTTTCTGGGTTTTCAGAGAGCTTCAGAATGGTGCATCATGCATCTCCATCTGATAACTTTTCCAAGTACTTACTATTTATAGTAAGTCATGTTGGCTTCTCGGATTGTACTCAGAGGGCGTTTGGAAACACTTACTATTTATAGTAAGTCATGATTACTGCTCAGATGAAGTTTTGCAAACTTATTATTTATAGCAGTTGCTATTTTTAGTAAGTCTATTTATAGCAGTATCTTTCTAGCAGCAGGTCAATCATCTGCAGTTCACATTTTGGGCAGTGTGGCTGTTCAGCTAGTTTTTTGAAGGGTTTTGAAGTTAACTTACTATTTTTGGCATTGGCTATTTTTAGTAAGTCTATTTGTGGCAATGGCACCATTAGCAATTTTGCTCAGGTCATCATTCTATTTCTGGCAGAATCAGTTTGAATGTTGGCTTTGGGTTTTTGGCTTCTATCCCTCCTTGGACTGAGTCCCAGACTTAGTCAATTTTCATATTTTGAAGTTGTACCCCATGCCTAGGCTTGATGACTTTAAGTTGTCTTAATGAAGGGGACATAAAAGGGTAGATTTTCATAAGCATTTAAATGTTTATTGTTGCAATTTGAAATGGACGCCTAAAAGGGAAATGTTTTGATATTTTAAATAAAGTAATTGCTAAAGGTGGCGTCTCTTCGAAGAATTGAACAGTTTCTTGTTGGGAGTTATAGTTTGCTTCATTTGCCAATTTGAAGCTTATATATTGGTGTTTTGCTCTCTGTATCTCATCTTGGAAATTGGAAAGTAAAGTTATGCTGCTGATTTGAATTCAGAACCTGGCTAAAAGGAAGCTTAGCGAATTCATTCCATTCTTCAAGCCTGAAACTATGGCTCCCTAGGTGGATCATTATGGTTGTATTT
This sequence comes from Sequoiadendron giganteum, assembly GCA_007115665.2. NCBI lineage: Eukaryota > Viridiplantae > Streptophyta > Pinopsida > Cupressales > Cupressaceae > Sequoiadendron > Sequoiadendron giganteum. Next base: position 125,604,863 of record CM021104.1, read on the forward strand.
CACCTTGAAATACAGATGGAGCTTCAATTGATAGAATCGAACAGGTTGCTGATATAAAACCTGTTTTTGCAAGTTGCTAATTTGGCTTGGCTGAAGCTATTTTTTGTTCATAGCTTCAACATTGATTTTGGTTTCGTTCTAGGTGTTGGACCAAGCTGTTCTACTGTGGAGGGCGCCCCTTCTTGCAAATTTGCAGATTTAAATATCAAGTTCCTGATTTTTGAGAGCAAGTCGAGCTCCTTGAGGGGTCGTACCATTTGGTACTTGCATAGGAATTTGTGCCTTCTATTTTCACCTGTTTTTGGCTCGAATTTCCATTGGATTTTGGACGCCTAGCTTCCAATTGTTGATCAATTGTGGTATGGAAGCATTCAGAGCTGTTTCGGAGGAGTTTCTCCAAATTGGTGAATCTATAGCTTGCTGGTCTGATTTTTTGTACCTTTTGTTTCTGATTAGATTAGTTAAGTTTATTATTATTGTTGTTTTGAACTTCATTTATGCATCTATTCAAGTTGTAAATGTTAGAGAAAGTGATACTCTAACCATTGCTTATTTTGGGAATTCATGGTTGATACATTGCAACTGTTTAGTAATTGTTTGTAAGTTGTTTAGTAGTACTAACAGCAATTTGTTTAATTGCTGCAGTTTACTTTGTTGTATTCCCCCCACGAAAATAAAATGGTTGTGTGGATTGTATACCCCCCACAATTTAAGTGGAAGTGAGGTTAATTGGTTGGCTTGCCGCCTTTAAATGTTTGTAATAATCACACCCACAAAATAAGTGGAATATTCCCACCGCTTGTGGATGCCTTCATCAACAGAAGAAGTTGTAATTCAGTTTAATATCTAGCACTCCACCATATGTTAGCACCTCGCCTTGCAAAAGGATCTTGCGTGCACATTCTTGGTGTCGAGTTTAGCTCTCTATTTTCAGTTGTTATCAAGTTATTTGATCCTAGGGATCCTCTGGCATATGCCCACCCCTCCTCCTTAAATGGTTTTAGGGCGCATTCTTGGTTAGAGTTGTTTCAACTGTGTTTTGGTTTAGAGCTAATTCTTAATGGGTGCATGATTTGCATTGTTGTGACTGAAAATTAAAGAGAAAAATTAAGGGGTATATTTCAACTCAGAATTTACAGCCTTCAAAGATCTGCCCTAGTTCGCCTTCAAGAACTGCCCTTAGGTCTAATAAATTGTAACCTCAGATCTGCAATATTTTGCCTTCAGGATCTGTCCTAGTTCACCATCTTGACAATAGGATGGATGCCTTCCAAATGAGAACAATAAAGGAGGATAGTGTTGCTTGTATAAATCTGATCTAGATCTTCTTATACCCGCTCTGATACCATGTTAGTTTTATATGATCAAATAATACAAACTGAAAGCACTCAGAAAATGCAACACATAAGACAATGAACACCACAGATACCCTGGGAAAACCCTCCTCTTGAGGTTGAAAAACCTAACAATTATATCTCTTATATATATAGCAGACTTAAGAGCAGAAATCTGCTTACAACTCAGGCCCAGGCCGAATTTGATACAATGAATAATAGCACCTCTCCTAGATGCAAAGATACAAAGAATATGCTTCTCCTTGAAATCGGTCTGCTGCAACAAAATGAAGACATGCTGCTGCAAGATGATGCGTTGCTGCTACAAGATGATCTGCCGCTCAAGTATGAACTTCTTCTTGGAATGTGAATTATGACAAATGAACTTGATGAACAATTGATCGATCATCACCTTGTATTTATACAAAACAAGGTGACTCTTCAAGGAGGTCGGCCACCCTTCAGAAATAATAATTTACAAATGATAACAAGGAAGGTCGGCCCAATAATAATAATATTTATTATTAAACCACTTTATTTAATGTGAGAAGTCGGCCTCATCCATTTAATTTGAATATGTATAAATTTAAATAGCAACTTGCTACATTTAAATTTATTCTTCAATCTCATCTGGAGATTACTCACGCAGTTGTCCAATCATCAACAGATAATGAAGTGGTGTGCAATAAATCTTGTTAATCTATCCAAAAGACAATCAACTTCCTCGTTAACAATTAAGTTGTCCTAGATGGCGTCCTAAGGGCTTCCCTCTAAGCGTGCTCTTTGACCGAAATGTCCCACAAGTTCACCAAATCTTGTGTGAGCTTGTCTTCTCTTTTGTTGTTTTCTTGTATAAGTTCGTCCACGGGATGTCCCATTATATTGCCATGTTTCCCATCCTTTGTATTTTATTAGGATTCTTAGAGGCAACAATGCAAAATGTTTACTGCTATTTCTACTTGATTGAATATTGTAGAATAAACAATAAATACGAGAACCTAGAAATAGTCATTTTTTTGTTCTCACCTACTTGGACTACTGTAAAAGGTTTTGCCTCTCCACACTAGGACTTGTTGGGGTAGCCACCATCCTTCTCGCTTGATGCACCCTTTATGCCTCGAACCTAGTTCGACAGTTTTAATCTCTACGTTTGTTGCCTCACTTGGACTCTCGACCACATAATAGTCCTCTACATGTTTTGCTTCTACATTTACAATCGCCAAATGAGAAGAGAAATTGAAATGAATGTGAAAAGGGGAACTAAAAGAAGAGGAAATGGAGGAGGAAGAGGAAGAAAATTGACATCAACTTCTTGAGACATGTTCCAAATTTCCAATGATCATTTATCTTCTCATTTTCAAGTTTCTACTTCAATGTTGTTGGCTTTTGTGGTAAGTGTGATTCAAAGGCATGTGTTTGTTTGTGTGTCCTTTGTATTAGAAATCTAGGAACTTATATTTATAACCTAAGTTCTGTTTGTAGGTCTGTATGTTGTGTTATGTAGTTGTGATGTTATTATTAATAATATAATATTGAGATGTGTTATTTGCTATGCGTACTTGGAAGTTACCTAGGTGGTCATCATTAGCATGCCTTTATAAAGGTATTTGTATTCCTTGTAGAATCATCCTGTATCAATATAGTGTTCTTAATTTATATATATATTCATGCTGTAAATATTTATTTTGAGTTCTTTCCAATCCTACAAGAGGTATCAAAGCCATGGAATGTGGATGAGAATATGTTCTATTTGCTGCTGATCATGAACGAAATCAGTGCTTCATTATTTCAATTTAAACTGAATCTCAAAGTCAAGGCTGCATATTTCTGCATATTCAAAGCCCAATGTCAGATTTCACATGGTATTAATGCCGATATATTCATCCATGTTGTTTGTGCCATAGCAGTGTATCATGCTATTCTGCAGCATTATAGGAAAGCTAGGAAGTTTACAAATGCCCCTCCAACATTATTTTTTAGTTAGTCAATAAATTGGACTCTTTTTAAAAATGAATGTCAAGGAGCACTTTTTTTTTTAACTTAAAATAGTATGTCATCTTATCTGGCCACTGATTTTTTGGAAACGTCTTCCTTCCATGTTCTGACCTAAAAATTATAGTTAATGTGATAATATTTAAGTGTGATGCACAATGGAGATGATAAAAAAAAAATTGTTGAGTCACCAAGTGTGGTTGTCAATTTATCTTTTTTTACCTTAAGTATGTTAAATATTCAAAAGCGATGTTGTTTTTTGGTTAGTAAGCAATGGAGTATTAGAATGTTTCGCATACAAGTAAGGCATTATAGCAAAGATATAAATATTATTAAGGACTACTGTAAAAGGTCCTTCAGTTGAAACTGACACCCTCGAACCTAGAAATAGTCATGTTTTTGTTCTCACCTAGTGCTTGTATTTTCAGTACTTTAGAGATTCTCATGCTACATCTGAGCTGCCAGAGTCTTGGGGGTCAAAATGAAAGTTGGAGGACCCACTAAGAGGATGGCAGATCATTCCCATCTCCAGTTAGATTCTCGCTCGAAGATTGGGGAAACTGCTTCAGAGGCAGTTTTGGTAGGAGTAGTTGTTTTTCCAGTTTTGGCCTCTATTTACACTTTTGATTTTTTAATATGGCTTCAATTGTTTCTTTCCATTTTGGTTTTCATTTTTAGAGCTTTGATGAGAAGCAAAGCTGGTGTGAATGCAATCATTTTTCCCCCATAACTAATAGGGCAAAGTTCAAGGTTTTGTGATTAATCAATCATGGTGATCAATATAGATTGACAGGAGTTGCTCATAGAAAAAAGGGCAGAAAAGGGGTCAACTAATCGTACCTGGATATTATCCAATGATTACAGCCACATGCACATGTTAATCAGCGAGATAGGGCCATTGCGGTTGAGGAACATGTGTTGTTTACACAATGTAGGGTATAGACAGTCAATGGAAAGTTGAATCAATCATATTTCAACATGATCATGTCAAAGTGAAAAAGCACAAGTTGACTAGATCCAACAGCAGGAAATCGAGGTTGCAAAGTTACATATTAGCAATTGGATGTTCCAGATTATCTAATTTCTCCGTTTGGATCAAAAGGGGATTGATTGGCTTTTGTGGTTAGTGTGCTCCAAAGGAGTATGTTTGTATGTGTGTCCTTTCTATTATTGGCTTTTGTGGCTAGTGTGCTCCAAAGGTATATGTTAATGTGTGTATCCTTTGAATAAGAACTTTAGTAACTTATATTTATAAGCTAAGTTATGCAAAACTCACAAGGCCCTGTTGTACAACAAAGTCCTTTTAGGCCCAAAATTATTTGGAGCAACATGATGATGAAACCCAAAATATTTCGGTGCAAAGCAGTAGGGGATGCAATCAGTCAACATGTGATGAGTTCAAAGCTCCCCAAGATGCAAAACCTGGTAACACCTGAACCAATCCCAAAGAAATGGCTATCATGGAAATATTGAACACTGCTAGATAATTGGACTTATTCAAAAATGCAGATTCAAACTGTCATGTCTCCGAAATAGGACAGCAAAAATATTAAAATACCAATAAATAGATAAAATAAATAAATGACAAAAATACATATTAAAAATGTAAATACACATATTAATAATTTAGCATTATTGTCATCAATATTATATTCATAATCGTTATAATATAATATTACAAATATTAAAATATATAAACTAATATAAATAAATATATATAAGTAAATGCAATTATCAAAATAGAATAAAATATGTAATTATTATCTGATTATTAATATATGGTAAATAAATGAATAACAAAGCACTAGAAAAATACCCTTAAGGCAACTATTCCTAACCAAACCATAAGCAGCGATAGTATGTTACAAAGGACATTAATTTATTTAAAGCTGACTTATGAGGAATCGTGGCTTTTGGAATTTGCATTAGCAATTAAAGACAAATACCATTTAAGACAAAAAGAGATAAGACAAAAGTTGGGAGGTAGCGATTACTTTATGAAAAGGTAGTGATTGATAACAAATCTCATCAACCCAGCAGTCATTAATATAACTAAAAGCCATGTCCTCCAAATTGGTGCGATGGATACCAAAGGACATATCCTTTGACCAGCGGTGTGTTATGACTGCTGGAAAATCTGAGTATTAATAGGAGATGATTCCCAAGCAGGTGGACAGCAACTTAGAAATGGACAAAGAAGGAAGTAAGGTGCAGATTGACCAACAACATATAATAGTCAGTATAGTCATTTATGAATTTCAGGGGAATTAGAAGGATAAGAATATATTCTGAATAAAGAATTAATGGCTGGTTGGAAAGTAAAAGGATCTTCTGCAGATAGAGTAATATGTAAGGTGGTAAGTGCTTTCCTAAATTTAAATAGGAAGTGATAATGTGTGCTGCAAATCGAACCAAGGAAAATTGTAAGTATTTTCTGAGATTCAGATAATTAACTCTTAAATATATTAAGGAATCAGGTAAGTATTTTTGTATATAAATAATCAGCTTAATAAATGAATTAAGAATTTAAATATAATAAATTAGTATATAGACATCATTGTTTCTAATTGTCAATTCATAGTATATATATATATATATATATATACTATGAATTGACAATTAGAAACAATGATGTCTATATATTTATATAAAATATATATAGATATTATTTACAATTGTCCAATAACGATGCTTGCAACAATTATTGTGTCTCAACAAACAATTATGGTTTTTATCTTGAAAGATAGATCTCAACCGAAAACTCTGTCATAACGCTTGATGAGGATAGGGAGTGTGTGGAAGGGAAAGGCAGGTAAATCCACCCAATGTTGGACGAAGCCCAAGACGGGTAACCAATCCTTGAGGGTGTCCAACTCGAGATGGTGCACGCACCCTTGGCACAATAAATCTACCATCCCACAAGGTTAGGGAGGGAAACAAGGCAAAGATCTATTCCAATCGAGAGTAATAAGTCGTATTAGATTATGTTAGCTATGCACTAGTTGATAACAATGCACTTCATTTATCTTATTCCATCAATCTTTCATTGCTCTTTATCAAACGATCTTTAAAATTCAAAATTTTAATCTGTGCATTTTATGTCTCTAATTTGGGGACATTACACAAACATCCCCATAAACTGGGCACCAAAACGATATTGGATACACTTTTCCATCATGCCATAAATATACCAAAATAATGACAACTTATCCAAGAATATAGTCGATCGTAGTCTATCATAGTCAGTCATAGTCAGCCGTAGTCAGTTATAATTAAATAAAACTAGTCACATTGCAACTATTCCATGTAATGAATGTCACATGTTGTTCGGGTAATTAATTCCAGATTAGTTGTTACGAAGCGTCGTGACAGTTGGTTTCTCAACCACCACCAATGACTATATGTACTAGAGTCTGTTGTAATCAGGATACCATTGTGATACTGTTGACATCTATGCTATTATGATTGGTGACATTATACTTTGTACTTGCTATTGAGTAAATGAATAAATGCAATTCCTGTTATGTGCATCATGTGTTCTTGAATATTCTGTACCTTTCTATGTTTGTACTTGGCTATGTTCTGTGAATCTCCGTTTACTCTCGTAGTACGTCATACTTATCCTAGTGAGTAAACAAAGACCATCCCAAATTCGACAAAATAAAAACCTTGGCACAATAATATTTCAAGTCCACGTGCCCCCCATGGAGCTCCCAAACTCAGAACAGGTGAAAAACCTGAACGCAAAGACTCAAATGAGCCAAATTCAAACTCACTTTACATCTGATTTCTCCAAGAAAACATGAAAATGCCTAAGGCAATGGATTATTTTGTGCAATACTTGGAATGACTTATCTTCAAAGCTTAAACATGGGTTGTGAGGGCAACATAGTGACCCTAACAAACTAGCTCACCCAACAAGGCCTTGGGGAATCACAAGTGAAAACAACGATCAAAATTGGAGATGCAATGTGATGACTTATGAATAGAAAAATATAGGATGGTATTTTTACAAAGGGAAAAGTTCCATAAGAATAAAAACCAAATAAAACAAGAAACCAAGATTCAAGGCAAATAAACTACAATTTAATCAAGGGCAGCAAAATGGCCCGACAAGGTTGATCCCAACGTTTGATGAAGAGGCCTAATTTGTTCAAAACCCAAGATCCTACTTGAAATATTCTCTTTTTCGTATTCGGAGTAAATAATTGTAAGAAAATAGCCTTTGGGCATAATCAATGTTATTGAAATATGGTAGCTTCGGTCAGATATAACTGATCGAATTTTACTATATATTCCAAGTATATTATCAATCTGCATTTAGAGGTTATTACTTGCAGATTATTTGACATTTCATGTTTCATATAAGATCCCGATCGAGCATCATCATCGGTGATCATTTCCAGATTGGATATTATTTATTTGTGCAAGATAAATACAGATCGAACTTGGTAAGCATTTATGATTATTAAGTTACTAACCCCGATTAGAGATCGGGTGTTTACTTAAGATGAAAAGGCACGATTCATGAGACACCTCATTAACGATGCCTCCACTTTGTGGAGACATGTCCGCTCATGGGATGTGTCTCATCCTTTTATATTTAATACAGATTCGATCCACAATGAGAAACATCGAAAAATATAAATGTTTTACTCTTGTAGATTGAATCTCTAAACGAAGATCTTCAGACTTGATTGACTTTGATCGATCCTTAACAAATGTCTCCACTTTACCCATAGCCATGTTTTCCAAAGTAAAGAATATTTGATTTGTTTGGGAGACCAAAAAAAATTAGAAATCCAAAATTTTTTAAACAATTCAGTCAGATTTCTCTAGGTATTGAAAAATCTAAATTCTGAACTGAAACAAACAAATCCAACCAGTCCAAAAAAGGTTTGTATCAGACCAGATTTAAACCAAATCCAACATTATCTGGTAACCATGCCCATAGCCCTCCAATGTTCCTAGATCCATGCTTTAAGAATGTTGAATCCTAGGAGAGAACCCATAAAACAGCAGATAAATGCTCTTACCTTGAGTAGCTAGGGTCTAATCATTTCTTCCATTGTGAAGCTAATTTTTGGTGGGTACTCCATTATAATGAAGAATCCATTTTCTTTCCTTTTTTAACAGGGAAGCCAGATCTGTATTTGGACCTTTTGCATGGTGTGGGTGAAAGTCTCTAACCTCCTGGCTGAAAGGTTTCACAATGCATGGGATTATCACATTTTTTATATGATCGATGGGAGGAAGAGTCTTGCTCAATGGAAGAGTCCATCAACTCCTCCCTTTGGGTATAGTATTAAACACTCAGATGACGGCAAGGGTGACAAAGGATGGTTGTAGATGATGACGATGTTGCAGGCTTGTTGGGCTGTAATTTGGCAGAGCTAAGATTCTAGAAGACGGTCATCAAATCCTTACATGAATTGTAGCATTATAAAAACAGTGTCTGGCATAAATTCAATTTGCAACTCACACATAATCAGGTCTATTGTCACCCATTGTTAGTCATGTTCAAGTTTTCCTTCAGAAATATAATATAGTTAAATAATCAGTTTAAAATCAATGGAGTCTAATTACCACTTTCCATTTACCAGCCTAAACACTAGTTCTATACGGAAACTAGCTTAGTAAGAAAAAAAGTACTTAGTGCAAATGAGAAATCAAAATATCATATCACAGAAATGCAAGAAAATTTTACAAATACCTGAAAAAACAGTGAATCGCTTCTTCAATTTGTTTCACTTTTAAATTGTCTTTATGTCTTAAGCGAGCACGAGCAAGAAGACAAAAACCCAAGAGATGAAGGCGTGCACACCACTCCCCATTCATGCTTTCAGTATTTCTTGAAAGCTTTTGCAGATCTGAATGTTCATCAACAGTAACAAAGAGGTTCTGCATGTTTGAAAGCAAGAGACCCCTCTAAATCACAAGTGATGCTAAACTTGTAGCAGAAAAAAGTGAAAAAGAGCACATGGTACTTTATATACACACCTCAAGAACACCATATTGACCATGTTGAAGTAGTATTGCTGAAAGAGCAATGACACGAATAGAAAGGCTTTCTAACTGACTGCCATTTTCACCCCAAAAAATCCAACTTGTAAATTTCCACACATTACTAAGCAATTCATTGGGACTTTGCAAGGTGCTCATCCATGATGCACGATCCTTTGAGGAAGGATACCCAAAAATGAGTATGCTAGTGAGGGTGAGATCACCTGTGCCAAGCATTCCTTCCCAAGTTCTGTTTTCATTTTTGCCATCACCTACTAAAATAGCAAGTTAAGTAAAGCATTAAAATGGGATTGTTTACTTAAGACATATTGAACATCAAAATCAAGCAAACAAACCACTGTCATAATAGTTTGAACTATGAACTTTTATCTATGGGTTTATGACTACTGAGCAGAGAATTTACTGAAAAGGAAACCCTAAATTAAGGCTATTGAGATAGAAAATTTAAATTATAGGATACAGCCAACTAATCATTTAAACAGCTCCAAAACAGGATTTTCCAGTCACATATTAAAATTTGGAAGAAACGTTAAAGCATACATTGGTAGTATTGGATGCAGATTTCCTACAAGAAACAGAACAAAATTTCACATTTTATTTCTGCTTTAAAATATTTTTTTACTCTTTATGGGAAATTGTTAATGAAAGGTAGCTTCGGTCAGATATAAATGATGATTGCTGATTGTATCATCATCATTTATATGTGATCGAAATTACTCAACAAATAAATATTTCTCGAAAATAAGAATTTCGAATTTATGAGTATGAATAAAATTCGAAATAATAATTAATGTTCAAAGTTTGCATTATGTAAATCGTAGGAAGTTAAATGCGGAGATGGTTATGTTAGCCACCGATTAGCATCGGTTGGCTATAGGAGACCCGCGCCCTCAAGGGACACGTCCTCTCATAGGACGCATCTCTCCTTGGAGGCGCGTATCTTCTTGGAGGTATGTGTCTCTTCCTTCCAATACATAACATGATAGCAAACCTTGATTGTAGACATCGAAATTAATAAATGTTCTGCAATCACCACATTCAAAATACAGAAAATAAAATCTGACTTAAAATTCTTACACAGAATTTCAGACTTAGAATTTCCATAGATTTCTTAGGATCCAAATTTGATAAGATTTGATTACATTTACATGGTATCGGAGCCAAGTTGAGTGAATCCAAATCAAATCTAGATATCAGATTGCTTAGGAAAATTCGTATTTTTTAAATCAAATTCACATCACATTCTTCATAATGTCAAGTCTGATCAGATTTGAAGATCGTCTTGCAAGAGCAAACAACTTCACATCATGGAAATTTCGAATCATGATGATTCTTAAAGAGCATAAGTTAGACTCATATGTGAGAGAAAACAAAAGAGAACCAGAGGCTGATCCTGAGAAAACTCAATGGATTGGGAACAATAAAAAAGGCCATGAAAATCTTAGTAGATGCAGTTAGGGATCATATAGTGCCCATTCTAGCAAAACATGAAACTGCATATCTAATGTTCAAATCCCTTGAGAGCACCTATGAGATAAACAACACCAGTAGGACTCTTGCATTAAAGAGGCAAATCAACAATGTCCAAATAAACAAAGGAGAAACTATTCATGCATACTTCATGAGGATCATTGAACTAAGAGATCAATTATCCACAATTGGATATCAGATTGATAGCAAAGAGCTAACTCTAATTGCACTAGGAGGGCTACCAAACTCATGGGAGTCATTTGTTCAAGGAATAAGTGCGAGATCTAAACTCCCCAAGTTTGATAGCCTAAGAACAGACTACCTACAAGAGGAAACAAGACTCTCAACAAAAGAAAATAAACAAAAGAACATAGATGAAGACATTCATGTGCTCAACACAACATCTAATAAAAGGAGTAAGAAAAACTCCTACAGAAAAGGATCATTTAAAAGAAAGAGAAATTCCTATGGAAAAGGATCTTCCAAGAAGAAAGACATCTCTCAAGTAAAATGTTTTAGATGTGATCAATATGGCCACTATGCAATGAAGTGCCCTGACAGATCAAAACAACAAGCATCCTTCGCTAAAGTAGGAAAGTCAAACTCGGACCATGAGTCTAAGAAATTTGTATTATATTCAGCCTTATCTAGTCAAGTATCTAACAACACCCACAACTGGGTAATTGATAGTGGTTCCTCTAGATATATCACAAGGTTCAGAGAACACTTAGACACTATGATTGAAAAGACTGATGAAGAAGTAACCATTGGGGATGATTCTGCACACCCTGTAAAAGGGGTTGGAACTTGCTCCATCAAATTGAAATCTGGTCTCTCCCTTCAACTCATTGGAGTTTTATTTGTACCTGGAATAAAGAGAAATCTAATATCCATCTTTGCCCTTGAAGACAATGGATATAGAGTTACCTTTTTGGATGGGAAAGTTCTAGCATGGCCTAAGAACTCAACTATCAAGAAAGCCCAAACCATAGGTATAAGACAAGGGTATCTTTACAAACTATGCACTAAGGTTAAGCAAGCCCTTACCCTTGATACTTCTGATTCAAATGAAATTTGGCATAGAAGATTAGGACACCTTCATTTCCGTGCCCTACCTTCTGTGGAAAAACTTGTAACAGGATTAACTAAGTTAAAACCATCTCATGAAGGAACTTGTAAAGGTTGTGACCTAGGAAAGAATACAAAGGGATCCTTTCACAATAGTTTGAGTAAAACCCAAAATGTATTAGAACTGGTTCACTATGATTTATGTGGACCCATGTTTGTACCTTCCAAGGCAGGCTTTCTATACTATGTCATATTTATATGACTTCTATAGGAAGACCTAGATTTATTTCCTTAAGTGTAAAGAGACAATAGAAATTCTTAAAAGGTTCAAGGAGTTCAAAGCCCTTACTGAAAACTTCTTTGGGAAGAAAATAAAAATCTTAAGGACAGACAATGGGAAAGAATACACCTTTGAAATTTTTAAGGAATTATGCATGAGTACTGGGATTAAGAGGGAGTTTACAGTAGCCTACAACCCTCAACAAAATGGGGTTGTTGAAAGGAAAAATAGAACCATTGTAGAAGTTGCTAAAGCAATATTGCTTGACCAAAACATTGAAACATCATTTTGGGTAGAAGCCTCTAGAACTGCTGTCTACATTCAAAAAAGATGTCCTCATTCTCATCTAGATAACAAAACTCCTGAAGAAGCTTTTACCGTCATAAAACCTGGTATTAGTCATTTTAGGATTTTTGGTTGCCCTATCTATACTCATGTGCCCAAAGAGAAGAGATTCAAACTAGAACCTTTTGGAAAGAAAGGAGTATTTGTGGGATATAGTGAAACCTCCAAGGCCTATAGGATATTCGTACCCGGGCAGAAACAAATTGAATTGAGCAAAGATGTCATCTTTGAAGAAGACGTTGCATTCAAAAGGGCAAGAAGTTCTAGTGAGATAGAAACCTATTCCCCTAGAGTATTAGAAGTGGAACCTGCTCCTGAGATTCAGAGGTAGTATCCTGAGGAAATGCCAAATGAGATTCAATCTACTTCAAATGAGAATACAAATGACAACGGTAGAAAGAGGCCACTTTGGGCTAGAAAGATGATCAAAGAAGCCGAGAATCATGCAACACCCAAAGGAACATTTAGGGAAAGTAAAAGACCCAAACGGTTCTCAAGCTATGTTGCTCTAATGAATAACATCATAAATTCAGAACCGGTCAGTGTTACAAAAGCCTTCAGACATCAAATATGGAAGGACGCAATGACGAAAGAATATCAGTCCATTCTAAAGAATTATGTATGGGATACAGTGCCTAGACCAAAAGAGAAATTTGTTGTCTCTTCTAAATGGCTCTTCAAAATCAAGCATGTTGCTGATGGCAGTATAGAAAAACATAAGGCACGTTTTGTGGCAAGAGGTTTTTCACAAAATGAAGGCATTGATTATGAAGAAACATTTGCACCTGTTGCCCGTTACACATCTGTGAGAGTAGTGTTAGCCATTGCTGTAGCTAAAGGCTGGAAGATCCACCAAATAGATGTGAAAATTGCCTTCCTAAATGGAACCATTGAAGAGGAAGTCTATCTAGAACAGCCTGAAGGTTTTGTGATACATAAACTTGACTCACATGTATGGAGACTAAAGAAAGCTCTCTATGGACTTAAACAAACTCCCAGGGCTTGGTATGAAAGAATTGACAGCTACCTCTTGGGACTAGGATTTTCCAAGAATGATGCAAACCCAAATCTTTACTTTAAGGTAATCAAAGGTGATATGTTAATAATTATTTTATATGTTGAAGACCTATTGATAACAGGAGAAGATCACCTCATTGCTCAAGGAAAGAAGGATCTAACTTCAGAATTTGACATGAAAGACTTGGGCATTTTACATTACTTCCTAGGTTTGGAAGTATGGCAAAAATCAAATGGTATTATATTAAACCAAGGAAAGTATACAATTGATATTCTGAAGAGATTTGGAATGTTGGATTGTAGACCCATGTTTACTCCTATGGAAACCAACCTTCACAAACTGAAAGAAGCAGCAGCAGAATCCAAGTGTGCAAATTCAACCCTATATAAACAAATGATTGGATCCTTGATGTACCTGGTTAACACCAGACCTGATATTGGCTATGCAGTGAATGCTCTTAACCAGTTCATGTGTGAGCCAAAGGAAATTCACCTTATGGCTATGAAACATATATTGAGATATCTTCAAGGCACTATTGGATATGGTCTTCTTTACAGAAATGACCAACTAGATCTACATGGATACTTTGATTCAAATTGGGTTGGAAGTGTAACCGATCGGAAAAGCACATCAGAAAGTTGCTTTAGTTTAGGATCGGCTATGATCTCTTGGATTTGCAAAAAACAGTCTTCAATAGCACAAAGTTCGACAGAAGCTGAATACATTGCAGCCTCTATGGGGGCAAGAGAGGCGGTTTGGCTTCGAAAATCGCTTGTGGGACTCTTTGGTGAGCCCTTGAATCCTACAATCATTCATTGTGATAATCAGAGTTGCATCAAACTCTCTGTAAATCCTATATTCCATGATAGATCTAAGCATATTGAGATCCCCTACCATTATTAAGAGACATGGTAGAAAGGAATGTGATCCAGTTGGAGTATATTAGTACAAATGATCAAATAGCAGACATTCTCACCAAACCTCTCTCCCAAATCAAGGTAGAACACTTCAAGAAGAAACTTGGTATGGTTGAAATGTAATTTGATATTATGTTTGAAATTCAAATTGTTTATAAGTTGTACTGATATATTTAAAGATGTTTAATGAGTAAACTCTTTTGTCATGTGTGTGACTCCATGACCTTATGGGCCTGCTCCCCTTGTGTACATTATTGAAAGGTGACGATCTTTCTAATAATGAACACTTGTATGTGACATTGTAAAGTGACGACTCTACAATGATGAGTTGAACTATCATGATAGATATCATGTGACTTGATATCTGTGGACATGTCATGATAGTATCTCTTGGACACTTTGATGGATATCATGGGACTTGATGTCATTTGAAGATCATTGTGATCCTTAAGAGATAATCATGGTGGATAATTATATATTCGTGGATATGCCATGAATTATTATGGTAGACATCATGTGACTTGATGTCAATGCACATACCATAATGAAGATCTGTTATGAAGAATGTCATGTGACTTGACAATATTGAGAAAACATATCATATCTTCGATATCACGTGTGAAGGTGATATCTCCTCTTATTTGATTTGGAATATCTTCCCTAGCTAAGAGGGAGTGTTAATGAAAGGTAGCTTCGGTCAGATATAAATGATGATTGCTAATTGCATCATCATCATTTATATGTGATCGAAATTACTCATCAAATAAATATTTTTGGAAAATAAGAATTTTGAATTTATGAGCATGAATAAAATTCGAAATAATAATTAATGTTCAAAGTTTGCATTATGTAAATCGCTGGAAGTTAAATGCGGAGAAGGTTGTGTTAGCCACCGATTAGCATCGGTTGGCTATAGGAGACCCGCGCCATCAAGGGACGCGTCCTCTCATAGGACGCGTCTCTCTTTGGAGACGCGTATCTTCTTGGAGGTATGTGTCTCTTCCTTCCAATACATAACATGATAGCAAACCTTGATTGTAGACATTGAAATTAATAAATGTTCTGCAATCAGCACATTCAAAAATACAAAACATAAAATCTGACTTAGAATTCTTACACATAATTTCAGACTTAGAATTTCCATAGATTTCTTAGGCTCCACATTTGATAAGATTTGATTACATTTACAGAAATCCTTGACCTCTTATTTGCTCTATCTTGGCTAGTTCCCCTTTTCAGTGCCATTGACCCCCTTTCAGTCATTCATCAACATTATAATAATTTATCTCTCTATTTTTATAAAGCTTCCACCACTATGGTCAAAATGCTTCCCAACCATAAGAAGAGATGGTATAACTTTTGAAATGGGCCCATGAGTGATGTTTGCATTACAAACAAATTTCACATTCTGACAGTCCTTATGAATCTTTCTAAAATGAGACTGTTCAGAATTTCAAAACACGAACACCTTCAATCAATATAACAAAAATTCATAAACTGAAAGTCAAATAAAACAACTTAACTAGCTTCACAAATTTAATATCCGGTCCACTTCCCTATACAAGAAACTCGTCGGAGACGTCTCCTCAATTTTTCATTTAAAAAAACATAAAAACCCTACATTTAAGCAAGTTTCCGTATAAAAAGAAAAAAATGAATCGACATTTCTAAATTTTAATGTGTAATATCAAATATGTAGTACGAACTCTTTGACTCTTTGACATTTGTGTGTTTAAACTTTAAATTTAATGTTAAACTTACCAATGTTCTTGTTTCGAAAGTTCAATGTCATGATATTTTCAATTTTAATGTAGCAAATTTATTAAAAAAAAATTATATTTAAAAAAACAATGGCATCTCCAAGTACCCCCCTGTTCTATTTTCAAAAGTACACGTACCAATACCGGTACCAATCTCCTGTACCAGTACCAGTACCAGTCTCCTGGCAACTATGCTATAGAGCAAGGATAGCTCATTCAAACACATTTGATTTGTTTAATGAAATATTTGTTCTTATTTCTCTTACATATTATAATTTCATTGGAAAATCTTGATATTTCAACTTTATTCCTTGAGCTATCACAGTAGGCAATTCACTTCACTACAAAACTAATTTCTTGCAGATAACATTATAACAACCCTTTCTGTAATGTCCCTGTTTTCTGGACCTCTTAAGGAATACTCATTATTTTAATTATTTAATGTTACTAGGCAAAAAGTGCAAAGTCAACAGGATAATATTAAATAATTATATTAAAAGGTTAAAAAGTGACATACTTTAATGATAAATTAATAAAGTCACTTTATTAATATATCTTCAAAAAGTGACTTAAGTATATGGGGTCACATCAAGGAGCCATATCAAGGGATCACATCAAGAGGTCACATCAAAGAGTCATATCAACGGGTCACATCAAGGGATCACATCAAAGAGTCACATCAAGGCATCACATCAAGGAGTATTAAAATATTCTTCTAAAAGCTTGTTGAACACTCTTCTTGGGTCTTTCTAAAAGATCAAAGAGTTCTATATAAAGGGGAGTGGAGAGCTCATTTGGGAGGAGGCTTGGTGGAGAGAAAATTGTTAATGAATTTCAGTCTCATTGAGAGATTGGCTTTTCAAGGGGCTTTGAAGACGAAATCCCTCTTGGTTTACAATCTCTTCGTTGTTGCAATATACAGTTAGGAGATTTAATGGTGTTTTCAGCCAAGAAACACATTGGTGCTTAACGGAGATAATTTTGAAGGTTGAAGTTGCAAATCTGCTTGTTTGAGAAGCTAAGTAATTCATGCAATAGCTGATGTATTATTGCATGTTTCTGAATTATTGAAATAGCTGGTTTATTATTGCAAGGGTTTGAATAATTGCAATAGCTGATGTATTATTGCAAGGGTTTGAATAAGAGTTTATGAATTATTACAGTAGCTGATATATTATTGCAATAAGGGTTTTTGAATAATGCAATAGCTGGTTTATTATTGCATTTATTGGCAAGGGTTTCTAAAGGGATGAATTTAGGCACAAATATATTCATGTATCTGATTTGTAGTTTGGTTTGATATCTTAGGATATGATAGGAAAGTGCCACTATATATTGTTGTAGCTAAATCTGGGTTGGTATACTTGGTAATCAGACTTATCTATGCTCAGAAATTGTTAAAATTAGTGTTGTTACAGTCCTTTTAAATGATGTTTTGTAATGTAATACATCTTATGAAGTGTATGGGGTTTGATGAATAAAGTTGCAAGTCTATTTCAGTCATTGTATTCTTAACTTTCAATCGTTTTGGAGCTGTTGTTCATTATACTGCAAAATCTAGTGATGTGTTATGTCTTGCTAATGAATATATGTTAAAATCCACATATTATTTATGGAAAATTGCTCAAAAAATATTAACAGTTTGTGTCCACTTAATTGACAAATGAAATATGTCATATTAAGTGTTTGGAAAAATTATTGTTCAATTTGGCAAGGAACGCTACACTTTCATAATCTTAAAATCTTCCCAACAGTAAACAATTTGTTAAAAAATTCAGAGGCTCAGTAGTAATTGCCAATCGTATTGTTAGCAGGGCCATGACTCACAGTGAGTTTGGTCTCAAGGATTCTGTATGAAGTAAGGTTTGCCCTAGCAGAATGATATGTGAGCAAAGGAGATCATGCCATGTTCAAGCCATGGATTAAAGACAAAAAGACAAAAATTGCAGTTGTTCAGCCATAAACTGCCATTTGCATCCTACAAAGCATCTCATAGTGTCATTTTAGTGTTATCTATGCCATCATCATTGATAAAATATTCACATTTAGGAAGGCCTAATACATCCCATGAATGTGCCTCCAAAGTTTACCTCAATTCTGATCAGGCTTGAATTTTGATGACAATATAAACACAATGTATTTTACATCTAAATGCAGCGAATAATTTTCAAACCCATACATCACAATAAGAAAGAAATTTGGGAAACTGTAAGTTTTAAAGGTGTGTTGTTTAACAAAACATCAATATGAATCAAGGTATGTGCTTCAAAATATCCAAGACAGAGAACAGAGGAATATATAAACTCATATATGCTTTGCAGTCACCGTGGAAAAACTGCAAAGCATATTTGGTTTCAATACCTTAATCATACCCCAAATAAAAAATCCATAAGCTGCTCATCTTTCCTTGCAAGATCAGCCCATTTCCTAAATTTAATGGAAACAAAGAGAAGAATGCAAGGAGAAATAGCAATTGTGGGTATAATTCCAGATAGTTTTTCTTGGTTTCTTTGTTTTTGGCCCATGTCATACATTTATCTTCAATTCACTACTATTTATAACTACTAACATGCTTATCAGCATACCAGCATAAATTTATCCTCCTAGGTCAAGGACCTCATTTACTTAGTGAGAAATCAAACCTACAAATCTGCAATGGTTATCCCAGAAACCTCATGCAGTGGAGCTCTTATGTTTCTAGATTAATTTATAAAGGGGAAAAGGCCAAAGTCACTACAGTTCAGTAGGTCAGTTCATTGAGAATCATTTTTATAGAAATCAATGGCCATCCTTCTATTTAATAATACTTTTGACACATAATACTTCAATAACAACCATCATTAATTAAAAACTTCAGTGTGGTAGAAAAATGAAGAAAAACATAAATAGAAATCCTTCCTATTCAGGGAATCAAATTAAATACCAATATGCAGTGAAGAAAGCTGTAAGCTGAAGTCCTCCATGGGTGGGGCTTCCGTAGATGTTGTGCTCATCCAATAAAGTAAGAAAGACCGTGTCACAATATCCTGGACCCTTGGAATCAGCTGAAGCTCTATTCTTGACACATTGGCAGGTTCCATGTTCAACTGCACAAGACAATAAAAATCACAAAGTGAAGTCAACTACAAACTTTTGTCATCTTAAGCCAACACAAAGCCTCGATATTGACTAACACCTCGAACCATATTACAAAGTTGTTCTCAAGTGACACTAATAATATCTACCTTAAACAGAGAATATACATTAATTTCTTGCATTCTAAATTGGTTACTATGCATTTAAGAATTGGCAAAGCAACAGCTCAAATACAAGTCAATGTCAAAAAAATGTATTGGATAACAACAAAACACAAAAATGGCAGGCCAGATATGATGATATCCTCTATAAGCTGAAATTTTGCTGGAAAAAATAACCTTTACAATGCTTTCGACAAAACATTAGATAGACATTAAGAGGTCAAAGAATAAATAAATACAATTCCAAAAGTGTGTGTATGTAACTAGAAATCTAGCAGCATGAGCACAAATGGTAGCAGAAAAAAGGATGAAATAACCCACCCTTATTTTTTTTCAAATTTGCACCCGTTAGTGTTAGCCAAATAATAATGAGAAACAACTGAGTAAGCAACCCTTCACTTTCTGATCACCAAGATCCTAATGAGGGCAAGGTGAGAGCATACGTTGAGAAGGGGATCTTTGCATTAACTGGAAATCAAGCTAACTGAAAAGTAAATGCCTTCCACTTTTTGATCACCCAAATACCGATGTGGGCCAGGTGAGAGCATACGGCGGTAAGACTTGCAACATTTGAACTTCTAAGCAAAACACTTCTTCAGTGGGGTGAGTAAGCAAACCAAATGCATGAAGGGAAATCATCCGCTTATTCAACGGGAATTACAACAAAGTTAATAAGCACTTGGCGGCAAGCCGACCAATCCAAAGCAAAGTCCTCCACTTGATCAACTGGCATAACATGAAAGTAAAGTAAATAAGAAAAGCTCAACCACATATTTAGCAAGAGCACCACTTCTTCAGTGGGGTAAGTAGCAAAGTAAATACAGGAGCAAATCACCAATGGTACTACCAAGAGTGTTACAATAAGCTCATTTAGAAATTGCTCCAAAACATCATATGCAGCTGTTATGTTAAGGAAATGATAAAAACATGAAGCATAACTTCCCCCAAAGATGCTACAATGAGATTATAAGAACTCCCCCACAAACTATAACAATAATACCTCAATGACAAGGCCTCTGGAGGTTGGTAGAAGGTCGAATAAGCTACTGCTACAGGTCTGATGCAAGTTTCAGGTCTGATACACCTCCAACCAACAAGCAAATGTTGCTCTCAACATCACCAAACACCCTCCAAATCAGCAAGGAACACCAAACGATCAGCAAGCAAAAATGAGGTCTAGGTGCCACCAAAACACAAGAACAGCAAACCAAAGTGGCAGATTTGAACACAACATCCAATGCACTCACACCCCCAAACGGTACGACTGGTAGAGAGGGGCGACCAGTACCTAAAAATTCAATTCTTCATTAAAAATTCCGAAACCTTGCTAGAAGGGGCACCTCAATCAGCTCCAAAGGAAATAACGATGCCCACAAAAAGTTTTCCACTCCTCAAATCAGTGTGAGCAAACAATAGTCCAGCCAAGGGTTTAGAAATAACAACCAGCAATCTGAAACTCCAAGAAATCACTTCCAAAATTTACCCAAATCTCTGCATAAATAATTATCATACCAAAACATAACTAGAAATCATCATAAGTAACCAAAACTGAAAACAATCCATCATCGTTAAGCTCCAATGGTGATTACTGAATGCAATCACACCCCACCAACTAGGGATTATCTTTCAAATCTGAAACCAGCAACCTAAAGAGAGTTTTCATCCTCTGAAGATTTAGGAAAGAACACTCTGGTTCCAATACGACAACATGACTTTGTCTCCAAATTGGAGCTACCCCATGCCTCCTTTTATAGCTTTTTCTTTGATTTTTCGAAAAAACATTTTTTGCTTTTTTGCTACTTTTTCGAAAAAGTGTTATTTTTTCTTTTTCCCTACTTTTTCAAAAAGCAGTTTTTGTTTTTTTCGTTGCTTTTCGAAAAAGTATTTTTTTTGCTTTTTTCCCCTAAAATCACTTTTGCTTCTTTTTTAAATTAACTTTAATAACCCTTCCACTTTAAAATATTTATTTTTAACACTACAGCAATATTTATACATTACTTTATGACTTTAGTGTAAATACTAAAATATTTCCAACCACTTAATAAAAAGCATCAACGAGGCATCCGAAGCAGAAATTGATTGCACCACATAGCTTTTGTTGGTAAGGAAAGATATTAGGACCAAGTGCCCAAAATAGCACTTACTAAAAATAACAAGTAGCTAAAAATAGTGTCCAAACTCCAAATTAACCCAAAATGAGATGCAGTTGAACTTAATAAAAATAGTAAGTGCTAAAAATAGACACTGCTAAAAATAGCAATTATTGCCCACCAAGGATCTCATAAAACCCCAAAAAATCCAGAAACTCTCTGGCAAACCTCTGCAATTCCACCTGAAAGTGCTGACAAGAGTCCTCTGAATAGCCTACGAGACTCCAAAAATAGGCTAACGGCCATTGAAAAGCTTAGGACTGAAAAGGGGACATTACATAAGACTTGAAACTGAAGCCAACTACATACTTTTGTCATCTTAAGCCAACAAAAAGATTTTGATGTTGACTAACACCCTGAAATGAATTACAAAGTTGTAATCAAGTGACAATGATATTACCTACCTTTAAGAGAGAATATATATATATTAATTTGTTGCATTCTATATTGGTTGCAATAAAATGCAAGTTTTTAACGTCTGTGAGACCAAAGAGCCAATGCGACCCCAAGATAAAAATTATCCTACAAAATCAATGTAGTTGATTTGGATATCCTTGGAATGAATTACAAAGTTGTAATCAAGTGACAATGATATTACCTACCTTTAAGAGAGAATATATATATATATATATATATATATATATATAAATTTGTTGCATTCTATATTGGTTGCAATGAAATGCAAGTTTTTAACGTCTGTGAGACCAAAGAGCCAATGCGACCCCAAGATAAAAATTATCCTACAAAATCAATGTAGTTGATTTGGATATCCTTGGAAGCTAGACATTCTATGATGTTGTGCCATTCTATTTCCACTGGCCGCAAAGTGCAAAAACAACATATTCTATTTGCCCACTCTTCTTTAGGGCTTATCCACCTTTCGGTCTCACACCTAAGATGATGTGAGCTAGTCCTTACCTGAGCTATTAACATTTTCACATTATATTTTATTTATGCTCCTATATAATCATTTTGCTCATGGTGACATGTAGGACTGAATCATCTAACATAGTATTCTCTTTTTTGCTCGAGTTGCTTTGTCAAATGATTGCATTGACTTTCTCTCACATATCTTTTTGATTCCCACATTGGTATGTGGACACTCTGGCATGCTAATATCTCAATTCCTCATCCACTTAGCATTTTGTTCCATCCATGTGCTCTTCCTTCTATTTAACTTTTCCTCCCCTACTATTTTGGGCCAACGGTGAACCTCCATGCCATCTAGACTCTTTTAGTAACTTAAGATCCATATTAAAGTCAATGCCTCCAATGGAAAGTCGCTAGCCTCAACTAAAATAATCTCATATGGAACCGAAGTTTTCATTTCAAAATTGCTTGTGATTAGATGCTTTTGTAATCTCTCTATTTGTCTCTATTTTAGTGCTAATGTGTTATTACCCCAAACTTCAAACACATATAGCACCACTAGTGTAACAAGCAACCCAAATAGCGTTGTCTTAGTCTTCCAATCCCATAATTCAGCCTTTCTACTTCTGTTTTGCAATAGGTATAAAGTTTTCCATCCCTCTTGTATTCTTTTTGTTCTACAAGTCTCACAGCTGAGTTTGTTGTGTAAATCAAGGCCACAATATTTATATTCATTTACCACTTGCAAGGAACTTCTTCAAATACAAAATTTATTTGTTTCTTTTTTCTTCTCAAGTTAAAGATAAAAGACTTGGTTTTGTCGATATTCACTTGCATCCCTACCTCCTAACAAAACAATTCTAGAGCTCTCAAGTGTTCAATCAAATTATGTGCTCCATTAAGATAAAGTCATCTACATATAGAAGCAAATTTATCATAAAGCTAGCAAAGTGAATGCCTCCACCACCAAACTTGTCTATCCATTCCTCTAACTTGTCTATGTATAGCCCCAGAAAAGTAGGGTATAGCAGAAATCGTTGCTTTACCCTAATATGGCCCCTAAAACATTCTATTAATATTCATTTAAGAATTGGAAAAGCAATAGCTCAAATGCAAGTTAATGTCACAAAAGTATAACATAAAAATATGGCAAGCAAGATATGATGATCTCCTCTATAAGCTGAAATGTTGCAATTGTAGGAAAAACCAACCTCTAGAATGCTTTCTACAAAGCATTATATAGCTAGAGGTTAAGGGATACATAAATGCAATTTAAGAAGCATATTAATTTCATTAGAAATCTAGTGGCATGAGCTCAAATGGTAACACAAAATAGGATTTCAAAGTAGAGCCCAAGGCTCAAATGCCCATGACACATGATGGCATGTTAAAATTGGAAGTGGTCGAAAGAAAGAAAGGGATCAAAACTAAGTTACTGGTTTGGGTTCGGGGACGGGTTCAAGTACGAGAACCCGATACGTGGGTACGTGAAAAAATTTTTTAGGGGTTTGGGTATGTATGGGTACATGTGTATATATATATATATATATATATATATGTATTATATATACAAAAAAATAAGAGAAATATACAAAATTGTAAAACTAAATCATTTCATAGTATGATACTTAATCATTGATCAATGCCAAATGCCAAATATAAATATTAAATGTCAATTGATAGTTGAAAAATATTCAGATAGGAGGAAAAAAAAAATTAAATAATTTTTTATTAAGTTTGGGCCCACTTTATGACTTGGGTCGTGGGTTCTCTCGGGTTCAGCCGCGTTCGTGCATGGTTCGCCTGGGTTCATGACGATTTCACCCGGGTTCGTGTTGGGTGCGCGCCCAGCACTATGGTTTCGCCCGGGTGCGCACACCTTGGCGAACCCACAGTGTTGGGCACGCAACCTATGCACACCCAGCACGTACCCGCAAACGAACCCAAACTGGGTGCATACCCTGTTGGTTGAATATTTTGTAAACTTATGAGGTTTAGCAAAATGGTGATTTCAACACAGTGTGTGAGTTAAACTCTCCTATTTAAGGGAAGGCTCCCCCTATCTAAATAACTAAAAACAAATATGGGTGGGACAATAATCTTTCCTCTTGTTTCAGGAGAGATTAAACTCTTTTCTCTTCGCAAAAAAGTAACATGAATTTTATAACAGCAGCTTGCAAATAAAACCAGTAGAAAGGAAATGAAGTTTCCTGAAAGCTCAAAGACTTCTGTCACTTCCTTCAGGACAGGAAAACAACCTCAAGCGCAAAGTCTTGAAAATCTGCAATCTTATCTACCCTTTTAAAAGATGACTTCAATGATAAAATACAGCGTATAACAACACAAAGTCTGAACATATGATATATCTATTTAACTACTATAAATGAGAATCGTTACAAGCACAAAGACTTGCAATTCCTCTTAACTTCTAATTTATATATTCAATCTTCAATATTGACAGCACAAAGACTGAAAATATATTAATTGAAGCTCTCCCTAGCAATCTTTCTCAATTCTCAAATGATCACAAAGCAATGCCCCAAAATGACATAAGAACACAATGGGCACAAAGTGAGAATTCAACACAAAGTCTGAAATCTGCGACTCTTTGATATTATTTGAAAATGAACAACTTGTAATTATAAAGCTCAAAGTCTTTATGAGTACAAAATTCTGCAGAGTTTTCTTGCTTGCCAAAAAGATAAAAATTACAAAGGACCTCCTCAAGTATTTATAGGAGAGAGGCCTTGAGAAAAAGGTGGGAGGATCCCAACTAACTTGAGAAATTCTCTCAACCACCAACTACTTGCAATTGACTTATTCAAAATTACAATCTTAAACTATTTTGACTTGTAATTAGATTACATGTAATTACAATTTACAAAATTGCAAGTGAAAGAAACACTTGCGATTCCAAAAGTTGTTTTTACATGTAGTTTGTCGAAAACAAAATGCATAAAGGTAAAACATTTTATTCTACATCAATCCTAGCTTTGAAAGATTGAAATCTGCTGATAATTTCTAGCAACTCAGCTGGATCGGGGCCTAGTGTGTTCTTGGCAACTGCCACAGTCTTCAAGATTACATCAAAATATCCTATCGTCACTAGTCTATGTTCTTCACAAACAGATTGCATTTTATCAAGGATCATTCTATGGTTGACCAACTTGTGAATTGAATCCATGGTAAATTGTTCTGATTCCAACTCTTGACGAAGATTTGCTGCCATCTCTGTAGTGACCATATCAGCTGCAAGTAATTCTCCTTCCTGATTCAGAATTCTGCAAGGGATTTTCTTAAAGCTTGAAAGGATGTCTTGCTGAACTTCATCACTCATTTCTAGAGTAGCTTGGACATCTTTGACGAGATCTTGAATAACCAATGTTTTATTTGTCATGAGTTCTTCAAATTCTATGTATTTTTCTCTGCTTGGTAGAATTGAATTGCTGCATAGAATCTGTAACTTGATCTGATCTATCTCATGCCAAATTTTCAAGTCTTTTTCAAGTGGATCCAAACTTTGTTTAAAAACTTCCAAAGTTTGATTCAGCTTTATCTTTGCTATTCTGACATTATTCAAAACCTGTAATGTCTTTTCAATCACTGGTATGCTTTGATCAATCAATTGTGTTACCCAAGAATCAACTGCTTTGGCTTTTTGAGCAACTTTCTCCAATTGCTTGACTGATTCTTCAGAAGTGAAAGAAGTTAAAGGATTAACTTGCTCTGAAGAATTGGCAATCTTCTGAATAACTGAGATAAGCTGTGAATTTTCCTCTTTCAGCTTTTCTTTCTTTGCCAGAAGCTCATTGTAACTATGTGTTAGAACAGATACTGAATTTTGAGCGTCTTGCATCATACCAGCATGTGTCTGCTTGCCTAAATCCACCCTTGTGAATTTATAATCAAAAACTTGCATTTCTTCTGGTGACTTATCTGCAAGGGGTTCAGCTATTTTTGCATATTTCATTTTGTTGTTGTCCACAACTACCTGTGAGATGGTCTTAGCTTTCTTTGCAGCTTTTGGCTTTGAACTCTTCAATTGCTGGAAATCAAATACATTTGGAGAGATTGCCTGTTTCTTTCTCTTTAGAGTGACTGAACTCAACCATGGAGGAAGATCCAATGTGTCAGTATTTGAAACAACAACCGTATTTGAAACAGCAATAGATTCATTTTGAGTCACAGTTGTTACTCTTGGAGATGTCTCAGTTTGAATCGCAACAAAAGCTTGACTGGATGGCGCATTGTGATTAGTGTTAGTTATGAAACAATCAAAGCTTGCAGCAGACGTATCAATTTCTGGAAATGTTATTTGTGATGTGTTTGGATACATTGGATTAGCATCAAAAACATTTTCCAGATTATCATGTATGTTCTCTATAGAAACAGTCACCGTTGGTGAAGTTGATGTATGAGGAGCAGCTTCAATAGGAGGAACATAAACCGTTGAAAAGGAATCAATATCAATATCAAATTGAGACAACGGAGACATTACTGATACAGATGCTATCATCAACTGTCTTGCTAGCTCCATTACAATGATCTTATCAGTTGGATACCTTGGCAACATGTATGGTTGATCTTCAAAACAGCCAACCCTCATATAGGTAAAGGTAGGAAACTGAAGAAACAGGCAACCAAATTCATTGACTTTTTTCCAAGCAATATCTGATACTCTTTTGTTCTGCAAGTTCTTGTCAAAAAGGCACATGAAATAGCCAAAGAATGCATCTTGAACTCTTCTATAATGAATCCTGCTAGGAATCAAAGGCAGTTGATCATAGTATTCCCAAACTGGGACTAGAGATCTATCTCCGACGGTAGAAAGGCCTGGAAACTGTTTCAATGAAGCTGCAATATAAACTAGATAGGAATTCATATAGAAAGTGAGCATGGTAGGAACTTGTGCAAGCTGCTCACATAAGCTATCACTGATTATTTCACCCCAGAAGATTGGGTGTTGTGCCTTTCTAATCACCACTATGAATTTGTACATCCACTTCTCAAAGACATTAGAGAATTTCAACCCCATGATTCTGCTTAAGAGAGTGATGGTATCATTAATTTCTTCCTTGAAGTCAGATCGATACAGCTTAGCCCAACGAGACACACCAGCTCGTCGCTTGAGAAGCCATTTGGTATTGATGTGCTGTTTACAATCATCTTTCTTTTGCTCATAATGATCTAGAGCACTCTTCATTGAGATATCTGAATATATGGGTGAATCCGGAACTCTGAAAACCCTATGAATGGTTTCTAGATCAAGCCGTATGACTACCTTCCCATCATCATCTTTAATGGTTTTGGATTCTCTGTCAAAATGAGCTGCGCACGCAAGGACGAACTCTGGTTCTAGGACAGCAACAAGAAAGGAAGCAACCAAATGAATATGACTTTTAAACAGCAACTGCATATGATGAGAAGTTGATTTCTCAGCTCTCTCCAAAAACTCGGACATATCGACATGCCCAATCTCCGTGTCTCTGATTTCTTCAATGTTTGAGACAACATGAGAAGGTGAAATCTCATTCTGGTATTTGTCGTATTTGTACTTCATCTTTTTGTTTGGTGGAGAAGAAGGTTCCTCTGTCATCGAACAAGAATTTGCAAGACTGCGATGAAAGTTCCATAAGGTCAAGACATCATCAACGTTTACAAGCGTAGACATGGCGAAGACTCAAACTCAGAATGGTATTTTGGCTGTTTGAGGGCAAAAAATGAGCATTATAACTCATTTCGGGTTTTTGGAGGCTAATTGCGAGTGAAAAGGACATATGACTTTTTATGACAAATGAAAAAGTTAGACTGCA
This sequence comes from Sequoiadendron giganteum, assembly GCA_007115665.2. NCBI lineage: Eukaryota > Viridiplantae > Streptophyta > Pinopsida > Cupressales > Cupressaceae > Sequoiadendron > Sequoiadendron giganteum. Next base: position 125,633,140 of record CM021104.1, read on the forward strand.
ACTTTACAAAGTGCAAATCACAACTTTTTAAATTGTATTTGCAGTCAAGGATAAAAAGTCCGTTTTTAAGGCACTTTAAGAGCATTTCGGGATTTTGAAGGCCGACTGCAAGTGGGAAGTCAATGTCGGAATTTTTGGAAAGCATTGCAAGTAAAAGAACATTACTTTTTTCACTTGTATATTTGATAAAAATCTCCGACTTGTAATGGGTGAATAAAAACCCGAATTACTTCTCTTCACAAAGATCATCATTTTTATTTTATTTTTTGTTTCTTTTCTATTTTCAAAAATGGTAAACGGGATGAAGTGAAGAAAACGGATACCATGAGGAAAACGCATTTTGATATGAGGCATTTGGAGGCATATGAAATGTGAAGAAAAACGTTTTCCAAATAAAGAACGAAAAAAGACGCGTTTCCAGCTGAAAGGAAGATGACAGCATATGAATTGGAATAAATGCAGTTATATGGAGTGGCGAAATGCGTTATGATGAAATGGCAAAAATGAAAAAGAAGCGCTTTTTTGTGAAGAGACACGTAAAGCGTATGGAAAGAGAAACGCGTTTGTAAATGTGGAGAAGAGAAACGCGTTTTGGTGAATAGCATGAAGGCGTAGACATGGCAAAACGCATTTTGGTGAAAACGTTTTCAGCAAAGCCATTGGTGAACAAAACGCACACAAAGAAGACATAAAATAAATAGAGACAAAGAAAAGAAGAAGAAACATACCTGAAACGAAAATTGCAGACAAACAAGAAGAAGAAACCCTAGGCGCGATTGCAAACTCAGAATAATGAAAAAGACTCGATTATTTGCAGTTGAAAGCCCAATCCTTAAGCAAACGAATTTATGAGATCTCCAAGGCAAGAGAGGCGAAATAGGATTCGAATTGCTTCCATGAAGAATGGCGTCGGACTTTTACACGCCTCCAGCAAGTTACTTAAAATGAAATCGGGGCTTTTGAAGTGATTTGCAAGTGAATCGGGTCTTTCAAAGACAAATGCAAGTTACTTTAATAAAAACTGACATTTAAAAACACTTCATGAGCAAATCGGGATTTTCAAATGCAATAGCAAGCAATCTTAAAGGAAATTGGACCTTTTTTGAACAATTACAAGTAACTTAAGATAAAATCGGACCTTTTTCATGCAATTGCAAGTGTTTTAAGAGAAATCGGACCTTTTTCAAATAATTGCAAGTGACTTAAAAGAAATCGGACCTTTTTCAAGCAATTACAAGTATTTTATGAAAAATGACTTGTAATGAACTTAAAAAGTTCCTATAATTGCAAGTATCTCAAAAAGTTCCTATTAAAGACATTTTTAAAGTAACTTGCAATTCAATTCAAAAACTCCTACTTGCAGTGGTGCCAGAAAAACCCGAATTGGATCAAAAACACACTAAAAATGACTCAAAAATTGACGAAAACAGGCGAGAATGTGTAAAAAGCAGTAACCCAAAGGACTATAGACTTAAAAACTGAGATTTGCTAATCTTTGCACCTCAAAGTATGTGCCATAGAGAAGAAAACCTTCAAATTTAATCAAAATTTTCATTGGTTATCCCAATTTTTAACAAGTCAAAAATTAGGGACAACATAGCCGAACTGGGTTTGGGGCCTACGGGTACGAACCCTGCAACATAGGATCAAAATGAATATGGTCCATTAAATGCAATTTCTTTGGCCATCATTGCATATATAACCAGAACTATTAAATTTGTGATAATAAGACCTATAAGCATCTTCCTAATATATAATAGAATAGTTTCTAAACACATGTATGGTGTATCTAGAAACATTCCTACAATGAGTAAATGGTGACAATACCATAAAAGCTTTAGACAATTAAGAATTGTGTCCATAAGGCTATGGTCTAGCAAGTCGATGCACCTACAACTATAATGATATATGTTCAAAACCTATAGTGCATGCTATGATAGATGAGTTCTAGGCAGAAACTAGGAATGTAGTGCTAGGCAAGCCTAACCAATACTTGGAATGTGACAATAAGTGGGCCCATGTAGACACTAGGCACGCAGACCTATGCAAGGCAAGGAAAACACCAAGGGCATGAGATATGTGCAAGAAAATATCAAAAAGGAAGCCCTAGGTACACCAATGTGTTTGCTGATGTGTTTTGTTTGTTCTTTCTCACATATTTGCATCACAATAAAGCGTGGATAGGAAACACTGCATAGAAAGGAAATAACAATGAAAATACCTTTGTTCTCAAATAGAACCATAACAACTCATGATAGAACCATAACAACTCATGATAGCAAACGAGGCTAATGAATTTTCAGACTTAGAGAAGTATATTTCAGACCTGATACGAAGAGTTGCAGACCTGATAGGAGCTATAACAGTCATATGTGACCACCATATATTGCAAACTTTCACCATAGAGAGAGCATGTACACATATGAATCAACCAAAGCCTTGACACTTCAAGAGACAGCTATTACAAAATCCAAAAGGCAGATTTTCAGACCCCTGTAACAGCAGACCTGAGTTTTCATCCAAGCCCAGATTGGCACGACTCCCTAGGAGGGCGACTTGCCTTCTAAAATCAATGCTTTAACAATAAATTAAAGTGAATACTTGAAATGTGGTGCCCAAGAAAGAGGATTCCAATGAACCAATGCCCAAAATGACTTGCTAAACAAACACAGAGTTATGAATGAGTTTCACCTTCAGCCACTGTCAAAATATGTATTTCCAGAATTTTGGAAATGTCAATCAGACTTCTGAAAATGCCTCTAAACCCCTCCAAACACCACCAAAATGAAGCAAAATCCCAAGCACACACAAATCATCAATCCCACATCAAAAAACCAAGAAGATCTTCATCGTTCAACCTCCAAAATGACTGAAATGAGAAATCAGAACTCTATGAACACCCAATGTGATCCCTGAAGTAGAATCACTCTTTCCCAGCTAGGGTGGATCTTTCACCACTAAAACCAGCTACAAATGGTGAGGGTTTTTGTCCTCAGCTTGCAGAAATAGAACCCTAGAAGCATTCCAGCAACATCCTATTATGTTGTCAAAAGATAGATAGACAAATGAGAGCCAAAGTGATGCTTTTTATAGAGGTGGGAAGGAAATTAAGGCAACCAAGTTTGAAATATTTTCCCTCCAAGACTCCCATGCCCCCCTTCATAACTTTTTATTTCATTTTAAAATCCTTATGTTTCCCCTAGAGTGGCATCCACCTTTCCAGGCTTATAATTTGACCTTTTAAAAACAACTTAATTAACTAGGCATGAGACAAAGTACTTTTTGATGACCCCAAGACCCTCACTTAAGTTAAAAAGTGACTTTATAACATAAGTGGCGGGAAAATACAAATATTAATTAAATCGACCTTAGACTCACCAACGCCCAAACAAGAAATATACCACTACTAGAGTAACAGAGGTCGGGACCAGTTACCAAAAATACACTTACTAAAAATAGCAATTGCTAAAAATAGTAAGTGTTCCCTAACACCAAATTGGCACAATCTATGATTCTCTAAGACTTACTATAAATAGTAAGTACTGAAAATGGTCATTGCTATAAATAGTAACCCCTGCCAGAAAACCACCGAAAACCACCACAAAGCCCATGCAAGCTCTAAGTCCCCTAAACAATGCCCCTTAGCCTACGAGAACCCTGGAATAGGCTAATGGAGCTCTCCAACTGATCAAGTGCAAGGCAGGGGCATTACAGAATCAAAGTCAAGCAAAAACCCAATAAAATCCTTATGGTGTAAGAAATTGTAAGAGAAGAAATCAATGGAATTTGAAATGTAAATCATATTAAAGAAGTATTGGGTAAAAGACTCTCATTCATGAAAAGGGAGTAAACAATAAGTGCCAAACAAAATAAAATAACATAAGAGGGTCTAAACCTAGAGCAAGTAAACTCATAGCCATTAGAAACAAGGTCCAAGTCCAAACGGCTCTTGATTGATTATTTTGTAGTTGTCATTTGGCCATGTAACAATTGTAATAATAGTACTTGAATAAGCATGGTTGCAAGAAGCATGCATGATTCAACACATCCCAAACTACATGTCATATTTTATATATGAAGGGAGGAAGCCATCCTCAGATCTATATGAATATGGTGAGGGAAGCTTACCCTTGCAAAAGGGGGAGCTCTTCAGAGAGTGAAAGCAAGAGACATCTAATTCAAATTACCATACATGGTGTAAGCAATAGAATTAGAATAAAACTAAGCTAAAATAATTAAAAACAAACAACATTAGCTAAGACTAATACTATTATAATTCCAAGCAAACCTCAAATTATCCATTAAAACAATTTGCTCAATAACAATGAAGTATGTGGATGCTGAAAGTTAGTGCGAGATTCCTACATCATAAACTTGTAAAATTCTCCATATGATGAATTGATCAAAGAAAAGGTGGATTTATAGACTTTTAGATGAGAAGATGGATGTCAACATCAATTTGCATGATCTTTGATTTACTTGATTTATTTGCTTTTATTCCATTTAGGAATATGCATGCTTAACTCAAAGGAATTTAAAAAATTTGCATGGATAGAAGTTGACATGGGAGGATGATTAATTAATTGTGTGTGTATAGACTTTTATTTACGGAATGCATGAGAGGATAATTAATCAATTCTATATAATTAATTTTATGTGCATGAAGTTATTTGTGGGATGCATGAGAGGATAACTAATTAATTATATGTGCAAGGATAACTAATTAATTTTATGTTATAAGTTGTTGTCAGGAATTAAGTCCCCGACCATTGTGATTAGTTGTAACAGGTAATCACGACGACTGGTGTTCTCAACCACCATCAGCAACTATATATATGTTTTGTTTCATTGTAGTCGGGGACATGACATGACATAGCACAGATGATTGTATATTATATCTATTGCACTAATGAATGAAAGTACCACTGTTTTGTGCACATTATGTGTTCATGAGTATTTCCTATGTATGTTTTGTACGTTACATTTTCGTTTACTCTAGTACTCTGTCAAATCATTCCTAGGAGTAAACATTTGGTGTCACTGTCGAATTCAACCCTCATACACATCACATACACGAGAGAATGGTGTCGTAATGGGTCAGCCAGCCGACGAGCCGGTACAAGCCAACGAAGATAGAGAAGACGCATTGATAGAGGATCTCATAAACCTGTGGGAAATCTCATTTAGGGATCACGTTCGGAGGGAGGCTCTCAAGCAAGAGTGTAACACTCTACTTGCTCTACAGTTTTTTTTTTTTTTTAAAGTAAACCAACTACCAATTTAGCCGAAGTTTAACTAACTTGCTTTCATGCTAGGTTTCCTTTGCAATGTGAACGGAAAGAAAAAAAACAATTTTTAAATAATAACATCATCTTCAATTTCACAACTAATTCTTAAGTTTTCAATTTCAGCTGAAAGGAAATGACTAACTGATTTCAAGTAACTGAAAACATAGAGAACATTAACTATCTTTCAGATTTTCCCTCTTCAGTGGAAAGAACAAACAACTGTAAAAATATTCAACTGCAGATTGTACATATAAACCACTAACTAAAAGGAAGTATCATTTATTGCAGCATTGATATTAAGCTTAAATAAGCAAAGGCATGTACCTGGAATTTCAAGAGTGAAAAGAATACAAAATGAGATCATCATTATGCTGAATTGCTTGAACAACTTTATCTTTGAGAGAAAGAAAAACATCATCAGGAGCTTTTTCTGCCCATCCAAGACCTACTAGTCTCCCAAGTTTCTTCAACTGTGATGTCCCCATAACAAAGATAAGTATATTTGATATATTTATATTTTAATGGATATATTTATTCAAATGGAGTAATCATTATAGAACGTTCTCAACTAAAAGTGTGACTAACTTGTGTGTCGTTAGTGACAGATTAGAAGAAGAGATCCTAAAAGAAACTAAGGTGTTTGCTTGAGGACAAGCAAAATCAAGCGGGGCAGACTTGTGATGTCCCCATCACAAAGGGGCATCTGAGATAAGTATACGTTTAATATATTTATATTTTTAAATATACAATAACATGTTAGTAATATGCACATTAGATAGAATACTAATATCATTATAACTATAATTATAGTTATCACCGATAACATTATAATTATAATAGTCAAATATGAAAGACCGATCAAAAAAAAATAGTCAAATATGAAATATAGAATTAATATAAAACACAAATATTTATGATTATCAAAGATAATATCATAATTATAATTATTATATTACAAATATTAAAATATATAAGATTAAGATAAAAACAATAAAATCAATTTATATATAGCACTAAAATAAGAAAAATATAATATATAATAATATTATGAGTATGACTATCAAATACAACATTATAAATATTAATATAAATGCCAGCAATTTAAATATTATTATGATTATGATCTATAATAAATAAATATAACACATATATAAAATCTGATATTATTATTAGAATATAATAATAACTAACATAAAACAAATAGACCATATATTAATCGTACAAAAAAGAACATAATAAAGGCAACAAATATTATTTGTTAAGAGAGGCATTTATTAAAGAAGGCAATGGTTAATGCTAAAACAGATTTGTTAAGTAAAGATACACCCATTCAAATAGTGCCTCCTTTCTAAGAGATGCATCATTTCACTTAGACATGGAGGTATATAAGGAAAATCAAATCATTTGCAAAGGGGCATCAATGAGGAATGTAATATGATTTGGAGAGCAGATTAAGAAATTAAGAGGCAGATATAAAAAGATAAAAAGATATACATAGATATTACATGTAACATGTTTTTTGAAAGATGGATTTAGGGCAGATTGATAAAGAGAAGTATATGCAAATTTAAAGGGGATAAGTATTTTAGAATTTAAATGATAAGTTAGATAAATGTTTGTACATTTAAATGATGATGTTGATAAGTATATCATGGACTTAAATAATAGTTTAATTAATAGTAATTCATACATGACGCTATTTATTCAAAGTTGCATGGACACGGATTTGGATACAGATACGGATACGGTATCGGATACGAATACAGCCATTTTTTAAGACCCCCAATATGGATACGGCTGGATACGACATTCATAAAAAATACACACATATTTTCTAAGTTATTAGAGGAGATTTTCATTACTTTAAAAGCAAATAAGAAAATTAAAATTAAAATAATATTAAAATTTGAATATTAATAATTTAGTAAAGAATAAATAGTTAAATATATATTAATAAATTTTATTTACATTTAAAGAATAAGTTTTATTTATTTTTAAATCTCTAACATTTAAACAATATAATATAAATATAAAATTATAAACAATTAACTTTTTTAAATTTGTAAAAATTAAAACACCAGAAAAATAGTAGAGTTGTATTTGAAGAAGACTTATAAAAATGGGTTGCTGAAATAGAAAAACATTTCATTTGTCTTCCTTATTTGGTGTAGGTTTTATTTATACAAAACTAAACAAAAAATTGCATGATTGAAGTTTTTTAAGATAATATTTTGGAAGGTTCACGTCAGCTTTTTTGAAAATCAAATCACATAGTATCCGGCACGGCTGGAAAATCAAGGTTTTTTGGGCACGTGTGGGTACGGTATCCAACGTGTATCCGTGGCGTATCGCACAAGTATCCATATTGGATACGGGGATACGCGTGCCCGGGGAGGGGCAAGGGAGTATCCAGCTACTATGAATTTATTTAATGATCTATTTTTTATTGATTGCATGGGGAATAATAAAAAATGCATGCTACTAGTTATCTTATAACATTGCTGATATGTTCTGCTCCATTAACATTAGTGTATGTAATTAAATATATATATATTTAAATGAAATATTATACAATAAGGATGCTTGCAGCAATTATTGAGCCTTATAAGTAATTGTGATTATTTGATAGAAAAATGAATAGATTTATGAATGTCTCTATCCTCTGATTGATCAGGAAAAATGAGAAAAGGAATATAATATGAACACTAGACCATCATAAAGGATATCTTCAAAAAATCAAGGCAAGAATTATGGTTACTCCATAAGGGTATATTACATCAACTGAAGAACACGATCCTTCACGAGGGTAATCAACAAGGATCAAATTATCATCATGCCATTCTGAGCCTGGTGTCATGAACCTATACTGCTGGTTGATCCCTCCTTTGTAGGTAGCTCCTAACCAAAAGGATCATACTGACCAGGAGTATATCTGGATCATGATAGCCGACCAATGCCCAACTGACATCATACCTTGGCCAAGGATTTTCATATTGTTGGCACTTCTATGCCATCAGCACTCTCACCCTTGCTCGACATGATAATACTTGGATCAAGGTCTAATTTAACATTAGCAAGTCTGTTTATCATTTCCTCTTAGTTCGAGGTTATATCTTAACCATAGGATTTAACATCACAATAATCTAATTAGGAATCTAATTATATCTTAACCCTTTGAGAGAGATTGGACTCTTAATCTTTCCACCTCTTTGGTAGCTAAATCAAGGGAAAAGAATTTGGCTTATCTAGACCAAATAAGATGTAAAGAAAAATTACCAAATGAGTCAATAGAACCCAAATATAGATTTTATTCAACGTATGGCCATAAATTCTAGCAAGGTCGAACTAATTAAATTATAAACTAATGACTAGGTGCAAAGTTAAGATGAAAAGAATATAAGACTTGTCTCAAATGATTCAAGATCAGAATGCAGAGGAAAAGTCTGATTCAAATGTGAGGCAACTCAAAAATAAAAGAATAGTTTGGACGGCAATTGGCCTAACCTTCGATTTACCAATTAAGAGACAAGAGATTTCGAAGAAGAAATTTATTTATCTTTTCAATATTGAAGACCCTTTTAAAGAAAAGAAAACGAATTCTCTATTTCTTAGACTGGTCTTAACTCTTAACATTCATAAATTCATAAGAAATAATCCAAAGCAACTTTCAATGGATGCTAGTTTAACACTTCAACACTATTACATCCCTGAGAGATATTTGCAGACCTTGAAGAGACCCCACGCTGATTTCTCTAGTCGATGTTGCAAAGTGACTCGAACTCAAGCCACAAAATCTACTATGCCCGATCGAGAAGACCAAGCCAGCCACCTCCAAGAAATCATCTTAAGGAATTAGCTCTCAAGTAGAAATTAGAGGAAGAACAAGTAAGAAAATCGGTTTCAAGAGTGACGCCAACAATTGCTTTTTACATGAGACTCAGAGATGGATGCGGGTGTTTCGCAGAGAAACCAACAAAGATTGTAATGAATTTCCCCAACATTCAAGGAGTGAGTGTCGATGGTGAATGCAAAGAAGACGGATCAGAGCAGAGTAGTAGCGGTTAGAAGAAGTAATGAAATAAAATACCTCCAAATTAAAATGTGAATGCGCTAGAAACCCCCTTTCCAAGATTTCAAGAACCCCTGAAACTTCTTGGCTTCCATCTCAGCCGTTTCTTCCAGAGGCTCAAAGGAAAGATGACAAGAAGACTACCACCGATGACTCTCACTTTTAATTAATTAATTTTCGATTTTCAAGCCTTTCATAAATTTTCATATTTAGTTCGATGGCATTAAAGTCATATCTATTATTATTAATTTGATATTTATTAACCATTTGCAATCTCCTTAAAAGTTGATTATTGATATATATTTAAATTGACTTGCTTAATCAATAATTATATTAAATTACTTATGGCTAAGGTCATGACGTCGACACAACTGTCTTGCACCGACTCTAGGTTTTGTTGATGGTCGATAGGAGGAGAAGGGCGTGAAATGAATGAAGCAATGTCCTTGTTCTGCCCTCCTTCTAGCACCAGTTTTGTTGATGGTCGATAGGAGGAGAAGGGCGTGAAATGAATGAAGCAATGTCCTTGTTCTGCCCTCCTTCTAGCGCCAGTTCTGTTGATGGTCGATAGGAGGAGAAGGGCGTGAAATGAATGAAGCAATGTCCTTGTTCTGCTCTCCTTCTAGCGCCAGTTCTGTTGATGGTGTTTTTATGCACTTCACAACACAGGTAATGCATAGGTGCATTACCTCTCTTGAAAGACAATCTTCCACAATCAAATTGCAGAACACTATCCCAAGGTCTCTTGGATGTCAAGTCTTGACAGTGCTTGGAATATTTCAGTTGTTTATGTGATTTGTTGGAATCACAAGGAGGGCGACATGTTGAGGCTACAAAGATGAAAGTTGGAAATCGATAAGAGCACTGTCAAGACCTGACATCCGAGAGACCTTGGGATAGTGTTCTGCAATTTGATTGTGGAAGATTGTATTTCAAGAGAGGCAATGCACCTATGCATTACCTGTGTTGTGAAGTGCATAAAAACACCATCAACAGGTTTCATGATAAAATTGATCCATTGTTAACCACGTCCTCTCCTTGATGATATTTCCCTTTCTCTCATGGCATCGGCAATCTTGCATCCACTAACAAGAATTATGCTTAGATCGTTCTCAACGTATAATCTCATGAACACATTCATTTTCACATGAATAAGCAAAACCACTCGCATATATAAGAAAATCATTCTCATTTGAAATTACGACATATAAACAATTATTCTTTCCACGATTTCACATTCTCATGAAAAGCAGTTACTTGCAACTAGCATAACGACCATAATTTCATTGTCATATACTTGTTCATGATAAAGGGGATGTAACAGAGAGATCCCTCAAGCGGTCATCTAGGACAATCTAAGTGTCAACCCAGAGGTCAACCACCTTCTCAACAAATTACCAAGGTTGATCGCACGTCACTATATTATATTGCAAGACCTTCAGGCTGAGAGAGACCAAGAACTACAAAGGCAACAAATACTGCAATAGCACGAAGAGAGAAACAAACGAGAGGAGGATGAAAACGACACCAGTCGTAGGCATACTCCCAGAAAATAATGCTCGTACAACCAAACAAAGATAAGAGTTGAATCCCAAGCGGTCAAGAATTCCACAAAGAACAAGTACGAAGATCACTAAGATTAAGAGAACAAGAAGACCAATGAAGAAGATTGAAACAAATTGTCAAAGAAACAAATCAGGACCTTGCTGAAATAAACCAAGATCTTGCTCAAATAAATCAAATCCTTGTCGAAGAGATAAACCAAGTCACTTTTGGGCAACTGTTTGTAGGAGACAAAAAACATAAAGATGACGAAAATGAATTAACTAAGGAACTTGAAAATAGTATATGCCGTATTCGAGGGTTGTCCATATCGGAAGAACCGAGAATTAGAGGATCCAAACCAAAGACCCCCGGACAAAGGGAGTGCAAGAACGACCCCCAAGATACCCGAAGTGTAGAGAACACTGAGAGTAGACGTGTGGAAGACTCGTACGTGGCCATGAGAGCAAGAGAGGCATCGGGACGTATCGAGAGAAACAATCCAATCAAGTCCAACACACGGGCAGGACATTGGGGAAGGAAGATGGTAACTCCGCCACCCAATCCGAGTGTCGAGAGGCAAAAACTATCGAAATTCACGGGGAACGGGTCAAAGGATCTAGTACGACACTGTAAGACATGTGAAACTATATGGATAGAAAATGGGCAAGAAGACGTAGACTACTGGCTAAGAGCGTTTCTAGCAAATTTCAGAGGCATAGCAATAGATTGGTACACTGAATTAGATGCAGCATAGAAAGCCACATGGGGAGCACTAAAAAGAGAATTTCTAAAAGAATTCATGCTCCTAAGAGATGATAACGAAACTGTAGCCGAAATTTACAATACCAAACAGTGGAAACATGAGAACATACGAGCTTACAATCGTAGGCTCAAGGAGTTGTTGGTAAAATTGGAGACGCAACCGATAGACGGGTTGAAGAAGCGCTGGTTTATTGAAGAATTACTTCTCTCGTTGCGAAAGAAAATGAAGGTGGTACCCCCATCCTCGTACATTGAAGCTTACAATCGGGTGATGGGCATCGAGAGCGAGAATAAGACATCCTGTCGAGGAAAGAAAAGAACGGATTACAACGAAAGTACGGAAGAGAGTAGTGAAGACTAATCAAAACCGTACAAGCTCTTAGACGAGACATGGTGAGAATGATGAAAGAATTGAAGGCAGAGAAGGATAACTCCAAGGAATCACAAAGATACCAATTGCCCAAAGCAGAAAGGTATAAATATGCTGGAGGTGGACGACGACGAGGTTCTAGCAAAACTAGAGCGTAGACGAAAAAATCTATTTACCTAGACCCTCATACAGAGAAAGAAAGACTCTGAGAGGCCAAGATGGAAGTAGAACAAGCAATGGCCAAAGAACCGAGAACCTCCAGTGGAGCAACTAGTACGTCACTGCAGTCAAACTTTGAGAAGAACATAGTACGAAAGGTGCTACACACAACCGACCCATCAAGGTAACAGACCTTCTGCAGACGATGCCACAACTGAGAGTAGCACTCACCAATGTCGTCAAAGACAATATGACTTGTCGGGAAGGTCCAAGCGAGAGTACGACACAACCATGAGGGGAGCAAGTTGCGGACCCAATGCTACTCGCAGTAAACATTGGGAGGAAGCCTTCCATCGTACAGACGGAAATCATGGGGAGGAAACTCTCCAACACCATCATCGACAAAGGCTCGAGAGTGAACGTACTACCAAAAGAAACTTGGAAATGTCTCAGGAAGCCAACTCCTAGCCTCCAAAATTCCACCTGGTAGGCGTTGATCAACACGGCATCAAACCTCTCAATACATTGATGGCACAGAAAGTAATGATCGACACACAACAGTTCCTTCTAAACTTTTTCGTCATCCCACTACAAAAGGTGTACGATGCACTACTCGGGAGAAGATGGTTGATTCTTGCCAAAGCAAAGCATAATTGGAAGCGAAACACACTCTTGATCTTGATCTGAAGAACCAAGCTATGAGTGAAGAGTTGGCATCCTTTGGATTAGAATCTGATGGACGAGAGTTAGATACAGACGAAGGAAGAAAGGTTGTGGAACTGAACGACAAAGGCGTACTTGATCTTGAGAGTTGCTTGGAGGATGAAATGAGTTCTCTCAATGGCATGTTTCATTGGCAAATGTAGGACTATGAAGTGTTCCACTCGGAATGCAACATGCTACAAGTTGGAGAAATGGACGAAGAAGAAGATAAGGGTATGACCAGCCAAACATTTCCACCTAAGTACGGAGAATATAAAGAAGGGGTGGCAAAACCAAATGACACACTAACCCACAAGTTCGAACGTGACAAATTAATCAAGTACAAGGAACCAAAGATAAAAAAAGGTGAATCTAGGAAAGGAAGACAAACCACAGATAATCCCGATCCGTGATGATTGGGATCCCGTACTGAAGGTAGCTACATTCAAAATCTTCATGGAGTACAAAGATACATTTTCCTGGACATACAAAGACCTCAAGGGAATACCACAAGAATTGTGCGTACACAGGATCCCTCTTGTACCAAGAGCACAACCCGTACGGAAGGAACCCTACAAAATGAATAAGAACTATGCTACCAAGGTATAGGACAAGATTGAGAAAATGCTAGAAGTGGGCATAATTTTTGAAGTGGAAGTCGGCGATTGGGCGTCACCGATCGTCATTTCATTGAATAAAGAATCTGAACAGATTCGGATATGTGTAGACTTTTGAAGTCTGAATGTAGTGAAAATCAAAGTCCCTTTCCAATCCCCTTTACCGACACAATTCTCGAGGAAGTGGTTGGACATGAGATGTATTTGTTCATGGACGAGTTCTTTGGGCACAATCAGATAAGTATTGTGGAGGAAGACAATTTGAAGACAACATTCATAGTCGAAGATGGAGTGTACACGTACAATCGAATGTCGTTCAGATTATGTAATGCGTCGGCCACCTTTCAAAGAATTATTTTGCATATCTTTGACAATATGTTTGTTGGCAATTTTAAAGCATTCTTGGATGATTGATCAATCTACAATGACAAGGAGAAGCACCTAAAGGCATTGGGAGAGTGTATGGAGAGGTGCAAGGTAGCCAAACTAGCACTAAACCCAAAACAATGTAGATTCATGGTACCACAAGGAAAACTTCAGGGTCACATTGTTTGTAAAGCTGAACTCAAGACAAACCTAGACAAGATAGGGGTCATCATACAGATGGAAGCTCTGCAGAACGTCCCTAACGTAAAATCCTTCCCTTGAAATGTTGGATACTACCAAAGGTTTATTAAGAACTTTGCTCAAATCTCCTATCCACTCGACGTACTCACCAAGAAGGGACAACCAATTGTATGGATGAACCAAGAGAATGCATTTAATGAGTTGAAGGTACAACTAATAAGTTCGCCAATACTACCATATACAAACTGAACAAGGAAATTCGCGTACATGTTGATGCTTCCAATTACGCAATCGAAGCAACACTGGCGCAAGTAGGAGTGCAAGGGTTGGATCACCCGATATTCTTTGCAGGTTGGTTGTTGTAGAAGGCAGAGAAAAATTATAGAATGGCGGAGAGGGAAGCCCTCAGGACGGTGTATGTGGTGCAGAAGTTCAGACACTATCTATTAATGACATCATTCACATTTTGGGTTTACCACCAGGCCCTCCTGTACTTGGTTAACAAATCGATCATACAGGGGAGAGTAAGTCAATGGCTTATGTTGCTGCAAGAGTTCACATTCACAATAATCACACACCCAAGAAAATTCATGTAATCACCAACCAGTTCTCGAGAATTCGATTTGGCGAACCCCTTGAAGGAGTGAACCAAGACTTTTCGAACACTCACTTGTTCCAAATTGCACCACTTCCCCCATGGTATGAGAAGATTGGAGAGTACCTGTCGACATCAACATTCCCAAAATAAATTCCACCAATCGAACTAAGGAAACTAGTACTGAAAAGCAAAACCTTCCAGCTCATTAACAAGCTATTGTACAAGATGGGGTCAGACCAAGTCCTAAGGCGATGTGTTATGGAGGAGGAAAACCCCAATGTACTAAAAGAAGCACATGAAGGTTTGGTCGAAGGACACATGGGACCGAATGCCACAGCATGGAAAGTTCTTCTCGCAGGATTGTGGTGGCTGACGGTACACATAGACGCCCAAGAGTGGGTGACCGGCTGTGACACATGCCAAAGAATGGGAAAGCCTGTCAAGCGAGACTACATGCCATTGTTTTCATCCCAACCTCAAGAGTTGTTCGAACGATGGGAGCTATACTTCATTAGACCACCGAAAGTCAACTAGTTGCATCGGTGCAGGTACATAGTTGTCGCCATCAAGTACTTGTGAAATGGGCAAAGGCTCGAGCATTACCGAACAACACTGCATTGAGCACGACAAGATTTATCTATGAGCAGATAGTTACATGATATAGCATCCCGATACAAATCATTAGCGACAAAGGAGGACATTTCGTCAACCATGTCATTCGGTTGATAACGACGAAATTTTGGATATTCCACAATCTATCAAGTTTGTACTACCCAAGAGCCAACGACCAGGCCGAATCCACAAACAAAGTACTTGTCTCTATCATTCACAAGTCGTGCAGTGTAGAAGAAGCTGACTGGGAGGAAAGGTTACCCGTCGTACTATGGATGTATCATACGACATACAAGGTAACGACTAGGCACACATCGTTTCAGCTAATGTACGGTCAAGAGGCGATAGTGTCAGTGGACTACATGGTATCGAGCCTCAGAATAGCAGTCGAGAATAGACTAGATGATATGAAGAGTCTAAAGGAGCGGTTATTCTTGCTCAACAAACTTGATGAACGAAGAATTATGGCACAGTGGGTGATAGAGGCAATGCAAAAGAGAAGAAAATACTGACACGACAAACACCTCCACCGGATGAACTTCCAACCAAGCATGGATATAAGAAGTTGACATTTGAGAATAACATGGGAGGATAACTAATTAATTATGTGCATAGACTTTTATTTAAGGAATGTATGAGAGGATAATGAATTATATGTGCATGAAGTTATTTGTGGGATGCATGAGAGGATAACTAATTAATTCTATGTGCATGGGTTTGAGAATGGATGAATGTATAAATTATAAATTAATTTAGAAGATAATGTTGTAGTCAGTCGAGAGTGATTGTGTTGTTTAGTCGGCCAATTAATGTAACTAAATAAAACTCTAATGTATGCAGCAAATATTTTATGTTATAAGTTGTCAAGAATTAAGTCCCCGACCATTGTGATTAGTTGTAATGGGTAGTCGCAACGGTTGGTGTTCTCAACCACCATCCGCAACTATATATATGTTTTGTTTCATTGTAGTCGAGGACATGACATGACATAGCACAGATGATTGTATATTGGATCTATTGCATTAATGAATGAAAGTACCATTGTTTTGTGCATAATATGCGTTCATGAGTATTTCCTATGTATGTTTTATAAGTTACATTCTCGTTTACTCTGGTACTTTGTCAAATCATTCGTGAGAGTAAACAAATGTAAAGAGGATAAAGATAAGAATTGAAATTGATTAATTAGTTATTAATTATTAATTACTTGAGAGGATAGTGTTGGGAATTAACTGATTAATAAATTAGAAAATTAAAAGGAAATTAATTAAGAAAAAATTAATTAACTAATTAATAATCATTAATTAGCTAATAGAATGTTGGGGAGTTAATTAATTAATTAATCAATCAATGTGGTGATGTAGAGGGAATTGACTAGGATGAACTAATGTATAAAAGTGTAAATGGAAGGTGGTGCAATTTAGGTGTCTACACATGATATCTCTATCAATCCGATCAATCAAACTGGCCAATCAATTGCCTAATCATAAGTATCTATCAACATCAATTACCCCTATCAGCAATCAATTGTCTTATACAGGTTGTTGCATCCTCGAAACCAAACCCAACGTCTTATACGAGGTGTATCAGTCCTGAAACCAGACACAATCCTATCAATTGTCTTATACAGGATGTAGCATCATCGAAACCAGACTCAACGTCTTTACAGCATGCTTCATTTCCTAAAACCAAACACTATCATCACCATCCTATCAAGAAAGCACTCATTGTTAGGCAAGAAGATCTAGATGATTGTTGACTCGTTTGGTCTAGTTGAGTCTTATCTTTTTATCTAATTTATCTTATGTCATGTTTCTAAGCTACTCGAGGATGCCCACAAGTAATGAGAAGAGTGATGATGGATCATTACATCTTTTTCTCTTTGATTTTTGTTTGTGGTTTGTCTTGGTAACATGACTAGGGCAGCTAAGGTCCTTGTGTGATAGAATTCCATTTGGCATAATCCAAACATCCTATGCAAGCTAAATGCCAATCTAACGCTTTGTTGTATACGAATAAACAAGCTCTATGGTTATTCTCTCACATATTCCGACAAGGTTCTACTGTCACTAGCATGAATTTGGGCACTCCTTGTCTAATGTGTGTGAATCTTTGACAAATGGATACTAATGTCATCAAGGTTTGTCTCAACTTGGTGTACACTTTCCACTTGTCCGTACATCATAATCTTTAGGCAAATAGAAACAAAAGTTTCCTTCGCAATTAGTGCTTAGGAGTGCATACATTCACTTGCCACATAATAAAACGCTCTATGATGATAAAATGTGCACTATTGAAAGCTCAAATACTATCAATCATGCATCAATCAAGATCTATCTAATAATTCTTCACTTCTTACTAACATTTCTTCTAGATAACATTTGTTATGTCAATCCTCGCACCTAATCGCATCAAATCAGCTTGTCGGAAAATTTGGCAAATTTTTCGAGACCTTTACCAAATTTCCCGAGGGGGCACCATACTATCCCGTCATCAACGGGGCATTCTGGGGCAGTTCTTGAAATCGAATTTTTGAATTTTCTTTGACACAACGCTATAAAACACATTGTATCAAAGAGGGGCAAAATGTAGATACCTAAAATTTTCCTAGCCTACGAACTAGCATTTTAACACTGATTATCATCTTTCCCCTAATGATTAAATAATACTTCATTATTTAATTATTATCAAATGTCATATTCTACTATTAATTAATTGATTTTACATTATTTAATTAATTCATTTTTATTTACCCTTCCTCACTAATTAAATAAATCATATTCATTTAATTATGTCTTAATTCACATTAACCTTCTTGATTAATTAAATAAATCATATTTATTTAATTATTTCCTAATTCCCATTTATCCATTTAATTAAATAATATTTTATTATTTAATTAAATGTGAGTGATTTCCATTTTCATCTCTTCAGTCAACCCTTTTTTCCATCATTAGTCAACTATTTAATTAACTAATTCCTAAATTCTTCTATAATTAAATGAATATTTTTATTTATTTAATTAATCATGTGAGTGCAAATAAATAAATTTTATTTATTTATTAAACTTACCTTCTTTCTTCAATCTTTCCATCTTTTTCTTTTTAGTCAACTTGTCTTCATTTTGGAACCCAAATCTTTTCCAGTTCTTCAACTTTTCTTCATTTTAGAAAAATCTTCAATTAACAAAGCATGAAGTTAGAAACTTCATGTGCACCATTATCCAACACTTTAATTAGATAATTCAATATTATCTTTTCTTCAATTAAAATGGTAACTTTCCTATTCTTCTCATAATCTCATCCGTTCATTTTTCCTTTCAATCTTGATCGTCGCTTTGCTATCAAATCCTCTAATATCAACCTTCTTTCTCATTTCGAGGCTAACCACGAAACCTCAGATTTTGCTATTATTACGATCGTATCATGTTCTTGAGCTTGAAGCGAAGAAGCACACACTTAAACTAAGAGAAAAGTAAATAAAGAAGAACAATGGAGGTAATTCAAGACGGCACGGCAAAGGCAAAAGTATCATGGGTTTGAATCTTGTTTCTCGTTACAATGCTTGTTCTTTATTGAATAATTTGGAAATATATTTTAGCATTGGATTGTAGGTTTGTGGTTGCTACGTTAATTCATTGCTTCTATGATGTTAAACCTCATTTTTCCATGTTACAGTCTCAATATTAGAACACATTTAAACAATGAACAAAGCTTAAATAGTGGTATGTTCTAAGGGAACATGCAAGAGTATTTGCTTGTCAATCTTTCCTTTCTTCTAGTAGAAACAAAAAAGATGGAAGAAGATGCATTGATAAAAAATCAATTTCAGTTGAGGGAAAATGGAATGAATGGAAGAAGATAGGATGGAGAACAGAGAGGAAAAAAATTTCTCACATGATATTTAAAGTTGTGGAAGAATTATGGTAAGTTGAAGAGAAGCCAACAAATCCATCACCAAAGACAAATGATTTTAAGCACAAAGCAGCTTCTGACATGTATGTAAATATTGGGGCACAATGTGAGCCAAAAAACATAATTAGACACACGATGTACTCTATAGCTAGCATCCAATTTTCACATTGAATAAGGAAATATTCTCATAAAGATATCAAGATCTCGAGATGGTGCCTCAAGAAAATTGTAAACACAATTTTTTGTTTAAACTTGTGGATAAATTTAAGTGTAGATCATAATGAACTAACCCTATATTGTCAAAAGGGTTGAAAACGAGCATTCATAAGCTACATCATCTCCAGCTTTTCTCTCTTTTCTGCTTTTGCTTCATCTCTAAGGTCCTTTGCTATTGTTCCCGGTATATGTTAAATGCCCTTTGATCTATTTTTGGTGTTACAATCTTCTCCAAGATTATAAGGCTGGATACACTTAAGAATAAGGTATCCAGAAGGCCTAGGAAGAGGTGTTACAACCTTTTACCAGGATTCTAAGGCTGGATACACTTAAATAAGGTATCCAGAAGGCTTGGGAAGAGATGTTACAGTCTTTTCCCAGGAATTTAAGGTTGGATATATTCAATAATGAGGTATCCAAAAGGCCTGGAAAGGGATTACGTGTAACGAGATGTTACAATCTTTTTCCAGGATGAAGACAAGTGTACCAAACAAGAATATCAAGAGATTAAGGAAGAAAAGAGTTATAATTTGCTTATGGACAAGCAAAGTCAAGAGGGGGGAGACTTGTGATGTCCCCATCACAAAGATAAGTATATATCTAATATATTTATATTTTAAAAGATATACGCATTCAAATAGAGTAATCATTATAGAGTGTTCTCATTTAAATTATATATATAAACGTGACTAACCTGTGTATCGTTAGTGAGAGATTAGAAGAAGAGATCCTAGAAGAAACTAAGATGTTTTTGCTTGAGGACAAACAAATTTGGGAGGGGAGGACTGTCATGTCCCCAAAATCGTAACACCAAAATAATACTGAAATACAAATAATAAAATCAAATCAAATAAATATCAAAATATAAGTGGCCTGAATTTAATATTACTATTATAATTATAATTATCTTAGATAATATTATAATTATAATATAATATAAACAAGTTAATAATTTAAATATCATAATTATCAAATAAATTGTAATTATAATTATTATATTATAAATATTTAAATAATAAAATAAATACTGAAAATATATCTAAGATAAAACAATAAAACCTATTTATAAATACAGAAGCATTGGAATATGTACAAAAGCCAATTATAATTATAATATAAAACATATAGATAAGACTAATATATTGCAGCGGCCCAAATAATATATTAATGGAGATTATTGGACATTACACGACAAACCTTCATTGCTAACAAATTGAATAATACAACACTTTTTGTATGCCCGACTCTATATTGGACATAGGCCTTGGGCAAGACAAACGCTGTCAAACACCTTTTGTGGTATATCCAACATGGGGTTGGTCAATTAGGGGATGGAGAATCCATGAATACATTGGCCTTAGACCCACTCATGTTATTTCCAATAACAGGTGATTGCCAAAACATCTGATGAAGGCCGACTTCTTCTTTAGCAAAGCAATGAACGATAAGGGATAATATTGATAACATCAATTATCCCTTAATCGCTAATCAGCATAACACAAGACCGATTACCGCAAACTACTTAAAACATTATTTAAAAGCAACGATTCAAAATGGGTTAAACAATAAGCAATCATCCGATGAACGGGTACGCCCTTGGAAGAAAGATGAACTCACATAAGACACGTCACTTAGTCAATCGAGGGTATTAAAGGGAGAAAAGTCGTCCAAGGTATGGGGAGAAAAGGAAGAGATGGAATACATTTGAAGGGTTGGATCTGGGCACCTCTAAAGAATGTAGTCATCCCCAACACGGTTGTATAATAATAGAGGATATCCGATAGACAGCCAAGGCCCATATCGCATAACTTACTGGAATATCAATTCAATTCCACAGAAATTTGAGATTTCCCCAACGGAGCATCAGATCCTCTAATTAGGCTGCAATTCAATTGTTATCATTCAGACACTTAGCCTAGTAGTGTTTTGCATGAATGGAAGGCTCCAATTCGATACAACAAATAATATAGACATCAATTGTTTATCTATGCTCCATGAGGGCGCGTCCCCTATGGTTTTTACCCGTTTCCCGTACCGCGTACGAAACAGGGACGTGGGTACGGCTAGGAAACGTACCCTTGCCGTCCCTTTTTGCCCTCCAAGTACCCAGTACTTACAAGGGACGTTTGGCCAAAATTTAGGGGACTTGGGTACTGCTAGCAATACTCGGTACTGCCTAGCCGTACCTCGACTGTACCAGGTACGGCTAGCAGTATTCTACAGCCCAACAAACAAAAACATGTTGTTTTTAAAAAAAGTCAGTTTTAAAAAAAAAAAAAGCCTATGGGCGAGCCCACAAGGGACGCCCCAACACACTTGACCTAATGTAAGTGTCATATAAGCTCCAAAATGAGAAAAAGTAACTCATTTTTACTTTTCCATTGTGAAGTGAAGGAAAGCAAAAGAGGAACAGCTGAGTGAAGGAGAAAACAGCAGGTTGGAGAGGAGCTTTAGCATATTAGAGGTATGTTTTTCATCTTTTTTTGTATTTGCTATTTGTTTTTAATTTTTGCAAGATTTTTTTAAGTTTTTCAACACATACAAAGGGCATTGTGGGTTTATTTTTATTTTATATTCAACTTGCAGCTCTTTGAATTTAAAAAACAATCATGAGTAGTAGCAGTGATAGTGAAAGTGATGATCATGATATTGAAATTCAAATGCAAGAAAGAACTCAAACTCAAAGAACAAGAAATTCAAATAGACCTAGAAATAGTGCAACTGCAAACATTGGGGGGTGTTCAGAGAGTGGGAGTGTAGTAGGGTCAACAAGTTCAAACCCATTTGAATGTCCGTCTAAAACCCTCAAAAAATGGGCAAAAAGGCCCATTTAACTCCAAAAAGCCTCTACTACAATTTGCAACAAAAGTTGATAAAGAAAAGAAAAAAAATTCGAGAGGTAGTAGATTATGGGAGTGTCATTTGTGCCACAAACACTACAATGGCAGCTATACGAGAGTTTATTGCCATCTTTTGTGGATTGGTGGTCAAGGGGTGAAAGGGTGTAGAAAAATAACCCAACAAAAAAATATTGAGGCAACTAGATTGCATATGGAGGGGGAATCATTAAAGAAAGGGGTTTCAATTGAGACTTTGCAGCCTAGTATGGGAATGCATACACCATCAGTGGATGTTGCTTCAACTTCTCAATCTCATGTGGGGGAGGATTCTACTAAAGGAAAGAAAAGAAGTATGCATGTTACTGATATGTTTAATGTTACAGGTAAAGATGGGGTTGATTCCTCTATTGCCAAGTTTTTTTATGCTAATGCCATACCATTTCATGTCTCACATTCACCATATTTTAAAAAAAGGTGCAAAGATATAATAGTTGTTGGTCCCTCATATGTTCCACTTAGAGAAACTAAGCTACGCACCACCCTACTTGATAAAGAGTACTCCAAGGTGAGTATTTTGATGGAGGATATGAGACAAACATGATTGACAGATGGATGCTCCATAGTCATGGATGGGTGGACCGATATCAAACATCGGCCACTCATCAATCTTATTGTCACTAGTACAGCAGGCTCTCATTTTCTTAGAGCTATAGATTGTTCGGGCAAAAGGAAGGATGCAACCTTCCAATTTCAGATTTTGAGAGATGCTATAGAGGAGGTTGGAGCCTCTAATGTTGTGTTGATATTGATCACAGATTCACATTTTGATTTTCTTTCTTTCTTATTTTTGATTTGGAATGTGAGACATCATCTAGAAATTAAAAAATTGATATCTATACTAATCTCATTTCAACTTGATGATATGCCATTGCCAGGTAGTGACCGATTCAGCCCATGTGTGTAAATTAGTTGGATTGATGGTGGAGAGTGCTTATAAGCACATTTTTTGGACCGCTTGTTGTGTGCATGCGTTGAACAATACCTTGAAGGACATTGGGAAGATAGATTGGGTGAAGGAAGTGGTTGCAAAGGCTAGAGAGGTGCAAATGTTCATTTGCAATCATCAGACTTCACTTGCTTTGTTCAGAACATTTTCGAGGAAGGAATTCCTCAAGCCCGTGGATACTAGATATGCCAACTACTTCATTTTATTGGAGAGGATGGTTGAGGTCCAAGAGGCTCTACAAATAATGGTGGTCAATGTAGAGTGGGGTAGATGGCATGAGTCAAGCACACCAGAGGGAAAAAGGGTGAAACAAAATATCCTTGATGATGACTGGTGGTCCACAATGAGGTAAGAAAATTGGCATTGCTGATTTTATTATTTATTTGAATTATTTCTTAATTTTATTATTGCTAATTTTCATTTTATTATTTAATATTTATAGGCTAGCTGATTTTAATTTTTGTAACTTGTTTGCACTTGCAGATATGTATGCTCCTTCATCCAGCCTATTGTGCAAGTGATTAGATATGTTGATACTGACTCTCCTAGCCTTGGAGAGATTTATGAGACCTTTGATTGTATGCTTGGACAGGTCAAGCAAGCAATTTATGGCAAGGACCCTACTTTGGCATTTTATGAGAAGCATATTAGGCCCATTGTGACATGACGGTGGGACATTATGAACACCCCGCTACATATGGCAGCCTATACTCTCAATCCAAAATGGTATGCACCAAGACCTGGGAGAGTGGCTCTATCTCATGATGAAGAGGTGAAAGAAGGCTTCATGAAGGCCCTTACAAAAATGTATACTTCAGAGGAATCTACTATACTTCGCACACAGTGGCTTGCATTTGCCAATCTTCGTGGTCCAACCTTCGGCAAACCAGAGGTGAGGATGGATAGAGCTACATTGGCTCAAACCGACCCTATTGGATGGTGGACGTGGCATGGGAAGGATGCACCAGAATTGAGATTACTTGTCGTTCATCTTCTTTCACAGGTTGCCAGTTCCTCTACTGCTGAGAGGAATTGGTCCACATATAGCTTCATCCAATCAATCAAGAGGAACTGCCTTACCTCTAGACGATCGAAGAAGTTGGTGGCAATACACAGTGCTTTACGGCTATAGGATCGCCAGTCTAGTGAGTATCGTCAAACTCCAACCTTACGATGGGATGTTAATCCCGAAGATGCTATACAGATTGAGGATGAGGATGCACACGAGGGATTGGTTGGGGTTCCATTGGTTGAGGTGGATCCTTCTATTGACATGGACACTGACACTGACTTAGACTCGAGCTCCGATGACGAGGGCGATGCTGATTTAGACCTACCTTTTGCTGATTAGGGACACTGGACAGCGATATATTTTCTTAGTTTTATGTTTATCATGTCATTTCATAGTTGAGACTTGGAGCCTTTGGGCATTTTGGTTATAATTATCACTCTTATGTGATATGTATGCACATTGATAATGAAAAGCATTTGAATTCTATTAATTTGTTTGTCGATTCTCATGTGAAATCTCAATTCAAGTCTAATGATATATAATAAGCTTATACAATGTCTAGAATGAATGCTTTATCAATGTTATATTATGAACATTTGAAATTTCTCTATATTTTAAAAAGATTCCCTATTTTTTTATTAGTCGTCCCCTAAAACATGACCCAAAAGTACCCCCGTACCAGAAACTCGTCCCGGCGTACCGGGTACTCGCCGTCACTAAAACCCCGTGGAGCATAGTTTTTTATACATGAAATCAGATAAATTAAATTAGAAACTGCATACAAGACATAGTGTCCAATTCTCCACTTTAATATCGTGACAATGGCAGACTATTTATATCAGATACTTATTCATTTCTATCAGTATCCCACATATCATTATCACTAAAATATAAGTCGGATAACCAAGTTCCAGATGCTCTTCAAAGACTATCACTAAAACTATCGATTCCAGGCTATCGATTCCAGGCCTATTTGATTATATCAATTGAAGACTAAAAAGGTAAACTTAAGACAACCCAATAAGGGGGCATTACAGCATAATAGTAAGCAGTAGCATAGACAAGGCAGTGAACTGGTTGAAAAATTGCCTCAAAGAAATGTGGTCTCATGGTGATGGAATGCCATGACAATCCATAGCAATTCGCTTGTCATGGCATTCCATCACCATGAGACCACATTTATTAGGCATTTTTTCAAACAGTTCACTGCCTTGTCTATGCTACCACATTTTTCATACATGTTTACCAAAGCATTTTATCAAACAGTTCACTGCCTTGCTGCTATGGCTAAAAGCCTAAAACAAGTGCTTTCAAACAAGCTACGGATGCTTGGAAAAAATCTATCAAAGCATAATAGTAAGCAACAATCTATGGTCTCATGGTTTTTTTTCGTGCGAAAATCAGCGTGATTTTATTCACATTTTTTTGCAGGTTTTAAACCCATTTTTTTGGCAATTTTGCAGTTTGAAATGGGAAAAAATCGTCCAGCCTGCAGATTTTTTTAAAATCGGGATTAATCGGGATTTTTTGCAGATTATTGCTTCTATGATATAGACAATGGCATGTGACAAGGACTATAGCACACCATACAGACATATGCACATGGTGTAATCGTCCTACACATTGAGTTCCATCCTCTAGTGCCAAGTTCCTTTGTTTTTACTATTTCCATTTCTATATCCAATTTGGCATTTCAGCACTTCTGTTTTTTGTAATCTGTAAATCCTTTCTACTTCTCTCATCATTTCATTTAATGTAATCTAAAAGTTAATAGTAGTTTAATTTCTATTACACATGTTGTGAACAAAGCCTTTCCAATACCGAAGGGAATCTGATGTACCTAATTAATTATTGATAGACAACTTGAATAATATGAACACAATTACAAATAAGAAAGAGCACAAAGCAATTAGGTGCAACTATACATATGTTGTACACTCTATTGTATTCGATATTTACAAAGTACAATGATATCCAAATGGAAGCTTCTAAGAAAAGAAAGAGCAAAGGAAGCTTATAGATGAAGTTTGTTTATAAAAGAATAAAGATATACATAGAGAATATGATATAAGCTCATATGACTGTAAAACATTTCATAAAGTACAGTAGTGCATTCAACTATATTTGGGCTAGCCCATGCAGCCATGTCCCCTTATTGTAGGGACATATCCCTATCTAGATACCCTTTATGCATATTTATATTCTGTTATCCATTAATTTGAGGGACATCCATTTAATACATGCTAAATACACCTTATAAATCTGTAAATATATTAAGTTGAACATACCTTCAATATTCCACAAACATATAAATATCAAATATTTGAGCAAATTTTAAAACACGCATAGAAGAAGAAGCAAGGATCCTTGGGTATCCTGCTAGATAACTTAATTGAAGCACTTACAAATAGCAAAGGGCTAACAGAAATGTTAACACAAACGTATGTAAAATATAAAAAGCCCTTGATTTTAAAATCATGAGATATGCTTCAGATAATGAACTTGGATCTTTTTCCTTCAGACATTTCAAACCAATGTCCTCAGCACAATACCAAGAGGTATAACCGTATAAGGATATTTTAACATGCTGTAAACAGACAAAAAAGTATTTTAATAATGTACAAAACTCACCTGTCCTTTAATTTTTACCACATAACCAAGAAGTAGAAGCAAGTCACGGGCAGTCTCAAATTGAATTTCTGCGACCTGAGAAATTGCCTGAACCAACAATGTTGTATTTACACTGTATAATATGCCCCTTGCTGCAGATATTTTGTCATAGGAAAAATTTTCAGGTATGATGCTAGTCAAGAACTTTTCAATCACATTCAAAACTCTATCCCAGCCACCCGCTTTTTCTCTTAATGCCTGTAGAGATAATATCATACTTAGAGAAAATTTTCTCTGATGGCTGTGATACTTGTGTTCCTTCTCACGTGCAAAGTCCAAGCCAAGATGTGAATTACTTTGTTTTAAGACAGAAAAGTCATATCCAACATCTAAAATCCTTAGGAAGCGAGAAACGAGATGCTGGAATGTAACATTTGATGGCTTTAACAAAGCTTCATAAAAAACAGCAAGAGCAGCTTTCCCTAAATATCTTGAGATAATGCCAGTGCACTTTAATATCCCGTCAAGTATTTCAGTATCAATTATATTATGCTTCCAGTCTGAAGGAAGTGTAGAAATTTTGCCATCAACCATAGGCATTCCTGAGAAAAGTAAGGAAATTTGTCAATACAAAGACTCTAGACTTAACCATTACAGACAGCTGTCCATAAAATCAAAAACTGAAAACACCAACTTTTATTTCATTCTAAATTTCTACATTTTTGGCATTTAACAAATGAACAAAAGCATGTGAATGTCAAATCATATTAATTGGATCATCTATTAAAACTAGCATGATGAACAAAACAAATAGAAAGAAAATAAATGGACCACTTTTGACATGGCAGCTTTTTGGCTTACCATGTACTATCTGTTCAATATCACACAGACTACGATTCAAAGAAAGAGAGTGCCTTCTTATCAATCCAATGCCTCCTGTTGAGGAGTCAAAAAGCAAACTATATGGCACATTGTTATGACACCAAGACTGCATGTAAATATTGCAAAAACTTTTCCATTCATATGACAAAGAAATTTGATTGTCCCCAATTCCCTGATAAATCACAATCAAAGAATGTAAGTTACTGTATGCCAAACAACAACAATCACTTCAGAAAGCAAACAATCCCTCATCACCTTACCTCACATTCTATGACACCCAGAATCTCCTTACGCAAACCATCTACTGTAAGAGAACGGAAGTCAGAATCACTTAAATGCTTCTTATGGGTCTCCATAACTTCCTGAAGTGGACGACGTTGTCGAACACCTGATTGCATTAGTCTACGGAGAAAAATGGCTGACACTGAAGGAGGGATTTCGTTCTGCAAGAGAAACAAAGTTACAGGTAAAAAGCAATTACAAACCAAAACGTCACTTCAACATTCCACCATCCAAAAAATATAAAATCATGGTATTGAGTACTTGTGTTCAGGTACCAAAATCAATATGCTTTGGCCAAATCATGTCCACATGAGGAATCATATGGTTATTTATTTTTAAAAATGGCAAGCATTCACAAAACATCAATTTTTTTGACACCAAAAGGCAAAATATTCATAAAACAATCAATTGAATACACAAACTACAGAAATTGTTACTGCAAGTTTCAATAACTTCCTTCAGCCAATGTACAGAGAAAATAATGAGACTCAGATAAGCATAAACCTCTGCCAACTTTTCCTTTATCCATACAAGCCAGAAACTATAAGCAGACAATTAAAACCAGTATTTTATTATAAATATGGCAATCTTGCAACAACAAGCATTAATTTTTTTTTTCCTGTAATACTAATAAAAGTTGAGACCATATGAGAAAAAATCCTTTTTGGGAATAACTCCACAAAGCAAAATATTAAAAAAAAATATCAAAATCAGGATTTTATCTGGAAAAAAATCAGATTTTCAAAAACTACAATATAAAAAGGAAAAAAAACTGGTGTTTTTTAAATTTAAAGGCATTTTAATAGCATAGAGATATAGAGAGCAAATAAAAATGGGAGATTAACCAAGGAATTTGAAATATAAAGTTTTTTCATTTAGTTTGTTATCACTGATTGCATTGCATTGCACAAGGCATACTACATAGTCCATAAATGATAACTATATACTAATAATTTCAATAACAATCTACTTTGTACAAAATCAATCTACCAACTAAGTAAAAAGTTTCAAAAATATCATTCACTCACTATGAAGAGAGCTACACTGGAGGGCTGCAGATCCTGATGATGAAACTCCAAGGTCAAAGCCTCTCCTTATTCATTGTACTAGAAGATATGTAGGACTTGATGGAAAATCTCTTTATGCTCAATCAACACATGCGAGGCCATTTTTGCAATGCATTTGGTGTGTCTTTTCTATTATTTTAAAATCAATTTATCAAAGCTAAGTAAGAAATTTCTAGTCATTTCTTTTATAGGTGATATCTAAGGGAATATTCATACTAACCTTTTTTCTGTAACATATTCATATAGCATAAGATTGTAACTGTCATCTCTTTGATTGTTGAGTGAGGTATGGTATTTTTTTTTAGTATAATATGTCATAATTAATTCAAAATTATTTCATTACCTTTAAAATTATATTATTATAATCAAAATCATAAAAACCTTTTGAAAGTGCCTATTCTATAGCAAGTCGCACTTATTTTACTAGGTCAATGTCCTTAAAAATTCAAAAGACTTATCTTTTAAAATAAAAACAATAATCATAAATCATATTTAAATATTTAAATATTTTTATCTTCTTTAAATCATTTAAATATTATAATCCCTTATAAAAACTTTTTTAACCAAAAAGCATCAATCTCCTTGCACTCATATATTTTGCTTTCATAGCCTTAGGGAATCACTTCCTTATGTAAGAACTACTTATAAATAGCTGAGTGTGATGACTTTAGATATTCATTTTCATTAATTAGCAGCTTTTATCGACATAAGACCTTAAAGTAAAAAGACATATCGTTTTACATAAGGAAAATAGTATAAGTCGTGACCTTTATTACCCATCATATGGGGTGCATATAACAAAAGAATTACTCTATCTATTAGCAGATTTGAGATACAAATAAACACTCGAGGTGATTTTCAATCTCTATGGTAACGATGACAATATCTTAATAGATTTGTATTCTACTTTAAATAAGGATGTTTGAATGTGCAATTATGAATCCTCCATGTTTTTGTCACCTGGCCTAGCATTCTACCCTTACAAGATGAATGGAGGTGTACACAAAAAATGTAATGAAACCATGATGCAGAGCTATATTCAGGTCATTTGTAACATAGTTCCAAGATATATATTATTCGACCTTCATTCATCTCACACAGCTGACAGGACTTGTGCAGTGTTGACACTGTGGAGACTGTTGTTTCTTTCCATTGACATTGTTTTAATGTGAATGTCGCTTTCATGATGAGTTTTTACTTCCAGTTCATAAGGTAAGCACTGGCTATACAGTCTGTGCTCTTTGAGCTATTCTTACAGCTGATCAGGTAGACTGGATATGACCTTATGCCGTAAGGTCTAACTTTATTACATAGTTCCCTTAGAGTAGCTTAGCCTATCTGGATTAGTGCATGCATATTTGCTAAAGATCTCTCTGAATTCTAGGCTAGTGTTGAACAACAATATGTAAATTAAAGGTTAGTTATTTATTGCATATAGAACTTTAAGAAATAAGCTGGAAGTAATTTGACCAAACCCTAGCTGATGCAGAATTAACAATGAAATAAAATATTACTAATTTGACCCCTATATGTTAAATAAGTGCAGACGACATCAGAGTTTTATGGACTTTCAGTTTCAATGTTATGAATAAATTTGCAAAGATTTAAAATCCTTTCAATCTGTAACAGCAGACTGCCTGAATGGTGATATTAATTCCAGTTTAGTTTTCTATCCTGATCGCCCTAACAGCAAACAGCAGCAGCATTCAGATAAAATTAATCTAGTTAATATGCCAATTTCCAAATTCATGGACGGCTGCAAAGTTCAGTTAAATGCAGTTCGTGTCAAATCGCCCTTGTGTGATTCACCAGCAAAATACAGAGAAAGATAGTGCATAAAATTATGAGGCAACATGTTTCAATAGTGATTTAAGTTACTAATTCAGATCATGCTACTTGGTGCCAGCAATTGAGCAGAGAGGTCACATAGAAGAAAATGAATAATTACTAAATCTAAATTAAGCCCCAGCAACAGCAATTTAATCCCTTATAACAGCAATAATAACCACCATAAATTAACAAACATTAATTTAATCAAAAATTTAGACCGCAGATGTATAATGACACATAAGAGAAGTAACATAAGTAATGCTAAGCAAATAATAATTTCAACCAAACACAATCTGATTTGAAAAGCACAACCCAGTTCTGTTATTCAGTTATAAGGGTAAAAATGTCTTGACCATACAGCATGCATACATATATAATTCCAGCAGAGCGGTGCTATCCAAGTCAAGGAAATTGCTTGTATTGCAAAATTCAGATTTGCACCCAGAATTTTGCCCAATTGATCTATGGAATTGCAACCAGCTGATCATGAAAGATTGAGGATTTTCATCCCCAATCAAAACAACATTTTCCAATAGATTTTCATCCTCTAGAACACGCTACCAAGGCTTTTTGTCCTCAAAAGCTCCAATTGGAAAATTCAGTTTTGAAAGCAATAAAATGGATACAAAATGAGGGTGTTAGATTTGTCTTTATAAAATTATAGGTGTTACATTTGGGCCCTTAATTTAATTTACCTTTCCCTTCGAAAACAAAACAAAAAGTGACTTAATAATAATTAATTAAATAATTAAAAAGGTACTTTATTGCAGCACCCAAGTGTAGCAATTGGGCCTCAGATTTAATTGTCACCGACCAGTTAGGAAGGGGGCATGACAATTATCTAAGCCATCTATCATGTGAAGGAGGAAGAATCATATTTATCTATTCAACTGAATCACTGAAAACTGGAAATGCATCTATCAAGTTGATGAAAACAATATAGCTAGTTGTGCAAGGTAGTTTGATATACAAGATCCAAGAGGATCTTCATGTTGACTTCTTTATCTCAAAGCCAAATGGCATTGACAACATACATGTTGAATTATAGGACCTCAAATGTTTGGCATTTCCTGTGTTTAATCAGGCCGCCCCTATCCATGCACCAGCATTACAACAATTTTTATTTTCAGAATAAACAAAATTACATGTCACAAGTCTAACCATGCCGTTGACTCAAACAAAACTATATTGGATAGACCTAAGACTTGACTCTTTAGTATTTGCAACTAGGGATTGCCAAAAGAGGAACAAATAATTGAAGAAATTGCAGTTTTCTCTTCTAAACATGATAAAGATGTAAACAGAAGTGATCAAATCATATATTATAGTATTGTGCCTACCCATATATTGTAGAAAGAAGAGAACATACTTCGGATATCCAAATGGTAAATAGGCTCAGTACCTTCAAGGATGAATATATGAAGTGGTGGACCAAAATAAGATTATCCACATCAAATTCTGAACCTTGCAAGATTTCATTCGCAATGCAACTTTCTTGCAGAACATAGCTACAAGCACATCCTCTACACAACAAAATCCCAAATATTAGATGCAAACAAACCAGATAAGGGAACCATATTTAAAGAATAAACCATACATTGAAATACACAATCATACAATAAAACAGGCAGAAGATAAGCCTTTGACTAAAAGTAGCATGCATGCATACAAGAATTATATCCTAATGAGATGCAGTTCAAAATAACCATAAAATAACGCCCATGACATAAGCAAAAAAATAAAAATTTGGGGCTAAACATCATTTCTGTATTCATATAAAGCTAGGACAAGTATATCATCAGATGCCTCTGAACTGACCAAAAACAGAGGACATAAGCTATTCCATAAAAGATAAGGTAAATCTGCCCATAACTATACCAGCAAGAAGAAACTGAAAACTCACTAACCCAAGATAAAATTTCAAAGATAATTTCATAAAAGCAATGCTTAAAGCTAAGATACATATCCACCACAGACAAAGCATCATCTATTAATGATCATTTTTGCAAAAGTCTGACTTTTGAAAGCAATAACCAATTCTAAATGAGGGATGAAAAATTAAGAGATTGGTAGCAGGAAGATGATGAAGCAAAAAGTGGATGTTAAGGGCTGTTATCATCACCAGATCCCTGCATAGTTGATTAGCCTGAAGAGCCTCCAGACCCTTCTTCACAGTTCGGAACCACCTTCTCCTCGTCATTCGGCATATCATATTTAGGCCAGTTGGGTGGGTGAGGCCTGGATTGAGGATGACAAAAGGAGTGACTAGATCAGCAGCAAGGTTCCCATCAGCTCCACCTCCTCCTTTGTGGAAAGCATGGCATTTGGGAGGGAGCTGGTCATATTCCCTGTGGATCCTATCCTTCTTCATGAACTGACAAGACGGGTCACCAAAGAGAAGTTTTTCAATTGCATCAGTTATTTATTTGTTGAAAAAAACTTGGCCAAATACACAATACATTAGTCCAATGTTTGCAATGGTTCTATCAAGGAGGGGGTTCTGAATCCCATGTATGCAAATATTATCATTCTAAATGTTTAAACTCCCATCAATAGTGTTTAGAGCTTTGACCATAGCAATGTAGTTCAAAATTAGCATAGATATTTCATGGTTAGTCCACCAGCACAAATCTTTTCTTAGAAGAAAATAACTCACTTGTTTGTGTGCTCTGTTTGCTATGTTGTTTCTTAAAAAAACAGTTAAATTTGTGCTTTAGGAATCAGTTGCATTAGTGATTTTGATATGGTAGATTATTGTATAAACAAACAGAACAAGGACAAAACTATAAAACATCCAAACGAAACTCACAACATAGGGGTTACCCTGGAGAAACACAATTTAAGAATAAATAAGAGTAAAGCTTTGCCTTCTCTTGCCACCATATACTTTGCATAATCAAAATTTGATTGCCTTGTTGAGGCCTCCAAGGGCAAGTACAACACTCTATTGTATCCTCAACTTCACTATGCTAATGAGCCTGTCCCAATACACTCTCAACACCACGTACAGCTTCAAATACCTAGAACACTTAACCATCAGACAATGGTAAAATCCATTTCTCTTCCATAATATAGAAGGGCCCCATAGAGCATACATAGCTAAACTCACCAAGAATGAATCAAACAGTTAGTTCAAATCATCAAAGAACATGACAAGACAGAATTCTCAATGTTCATCATCTTTTTTTGACTAACATGAACAAAACCACCACGTACATCAAGTCACCACTATGACATTAAGGAAACTACTGGGGCAAAGGAATAACAAACATGGTACATGTGAAACCAGTGTTTCTTCGAGTTTCTAGGATAGGGGGAAGGGGGGATGGCTTTTGGGGGCGAGCGAGGGGACTATATATATATATATATATCAAGGTAACTCGAGGACGGGTCCCCGGCATATTTTGGGGCATCCCTATTTCCAAAATATTTCGAGGATGAGGAGACGCCTAGGGGGCATCCCCGAGCCGTTCCCAATTTTTGAAAAAACATAGGACCTTCATGCCTTCAGCCCGAACTAATAGGCCTTCAACCACACTCAACACATACAATTCGCTACCGTGGTACTCGTCATCAACTATTTACTCAATGCTAGATAAAGAAAACTAGCTTCACATGCCAATAGCCCCCACACCCCCAACTCGCCCTAAATGAGGTGGAAATAAAACAAAACTTTATTTGTTTTTGTATTTTCATATTGTAGTTGCAAGTAAAACTTGCAACCTTTGAGCATTTTGTTGTAACTTGTGTACTATTTTTAAAATCACATGAATAGTGAAAATGAATTATGAAAGCAATTAAGTTTTGGCATTCGCTAATTTGTTCAACTCTTATGTTAACTCTCAATTCAACACAAATGTTATGTATTAAGGATCTATAATGTACATGAAGAATGCTTTATCAATGTTATCATATGAATATTTGAAATATCCCTATATATTTTAAATTTCCCTGTCTTTTATATATTTATCCCCTTTGTCGTCCCCTAATGTCCCCAAAAATGGTGCAAACAATAGTTGTCCTTGAAACTTGTCCCCCCATCCCCTGTACCAAAAACTTGGTGTAACATATATATAAGAATGTTGACCTGTTTCCTTTTATTTATTTTATGGGAATGGCAAAACCAATCATGTACATCATTTTCCCCATTTTTGAAGCTAACCTTTCTCTTTCTCTATATGTGAAGGTCCATAGCGAAAGAAGGCACGAAACAAGGTTATCAAGTATTTGTATCTTATTCCTATTATATTCTTCTCTTGTGCAAGTTATTTTATTACAATTAGTTTCAAAGCATAATCTTGGCATCCACAAGGCACGAAATAGGGTATCCCTTTTGGATTTAGGAGGTTGGATTTAAAGTGCATGCCTTAATCAATTTTGCAAATGTAGTTCTGAAATCTAGAGGGTTGCTTAAGGACATTTTGAAGCCACCACAATCAACCTTTGGGGTCAGTTAAAGCAGTTTTGGAGGAGTTAATGTAAAATTAGGCTTTTTATCAAATTTGCTCCCAAGGCTGCAAAAACAACAAATTTCATGGAGATGTTTTCAACAAAGTGAGCTCAAGGCCAAAATAAATTCCAAAAGAGATTGGCTTTTTTTTTATCTATTTAAAGTAAGTTACTATGAAAATAATTTTCGCAACATCATGTCAAGAGCTTCAAAGGAAGGAATCCAATCACTACTTGAAAGACATTTGACAAAGATAATCAAATATTAGAGAAGATAGATCACATAGCCATCAAACCTATAAAGGAAGTAACCACCAAAGTTAAGAAGGAAATCTTGTTGGAAGTGGTAATGCAGGTGAAAGAGATTGCTCAAAAAGAAGATATCAATACAATGTTCAAACAATTAGCTCTACTCTAGAGTCATATAGACTCCCAATGAGCAAATTCTCATGACAAGACTTGGAATGCAAATTTGTCTTCAAAGGGGCATGAAGCTTCTTGTTTTGAGTCCAATCCAAAGTACGACCATCACACAAATAATTATATTGGCAACAATAGGCACTTCGTGCAAAGGATGGAGATGTGTAAGTTTGATGGCAAGGATCCAACCAATTGGCTCTACCAAA
Organism: Sequoiadendron giganteum; assembly: GCA_007115665.2. Taxonomy (NCBI): domain Eukaryota; kingdom Viridiplantae; phylum Streptophyta; class Pinopsida; order Cupressales; family Cupressaceae; genus Sequoiadendron; species Sequoiadendron giganteum. The sequence continues at coordinate 125,669,163 of CM021104.1, forward strand.
TGGAGCATTCTTTATTCTTCATCATGTTCTATGTCAGCAAAAGGCTGCGATAGCATCATTATATCTAGAACCAAATCAGTTCATTTGGTATCATTTGCTCTATGATGAGGAAAAATGAAGGGATGCATTGTCACATGGTCTATTTCCAAGAGGAACTCATGACACATTATGGTAATAGTCTTATGGATAGCTACTTCAACCAAATCACCAAGTTAAAGCAAATCAATGTTGTTTACTTAATTAATAGGTTGTTTACTTAATTAATTCAATCATATCGATTAATTAATTATATCACCTTTTACTTTATTTTTCACTTAAGCTAAACTTAGGCACTTTAATAATCACTTTATTAAATCCTAGGGTTCACTTTAGGGTTTTGATCTCCTTTCTTAAGGATTGATCTCTTTGTAATTATTTTATTCTTGTTATTGCATATTTTTGCTTCAAGGTTACAGAGCACCATTATTGTGCCTCTTGATCTCCTTTATGTGATAGGTTATTTGCTTGCAGGTGTTCATTGGGATCTGTGAGGTCGGTTTATCAACTTCAACATGGTATCAGAGCTCCAAATCTGCAGCTTCCTGTTTATTTTTTGAGGGATCTTGCTTGAAAGTGAATTTTCAATGCATCATGAGTCAATTTGGACCTCACAATTGCGTACAGAAAGTTCGAAACAGTCAAGATTGACCTTTGTTTCATCAATTTTGGTTATACGACGCCCAATCTGCAAGGGTTTGAACTTTACGAGGGTTTCCAAATCCATAGCATACCTGCAATTTTGGATCGTTTTCAGCCCAAACAGACCTCACCATCACGTTCAGAGCACCCAAAAACCCCAAAATCAACTGTCAAACCATCGAAATCGGACATAGTGACTCTGTGAGGCAAAAACATTTCATTTCTGGGACGTACGGCCTGGTATGGCATGAAATCCGAGGAAAAAAAAAATTAAAACACAATATTGCAAGGCGTCGCCGTTAGTTAACCACTAGCGGTTAATGCTAGCGGCTAGCCTAACCACCAAGCTTAACCCCCAAACCCTTTTGGAGCAGTTTTGGTATTTTGGCCATAACTTTTGCATACGAACTCGGTTTTTCGAAAACGAAATATTGTCGGAATGCTAGTTCCGGCCCCGATCTAGTGGTGCAGGTGATTTTTCCTGATTTTTCTTTTCTCCTGCATTTATTTCCAGTCAAAGTCAAGTCATCGTTTTCACGCTTCCGAGGGCATATCTTTTGCATATGGACTCTGTTTTCGAAAACGAATAGGCGTTGGAAAGGTCTTCTAGTGCTCTTTCCAGATCTGTAGAGTTTTTCATCAGAAAATTTACCAAGTACATTTTATTCAGTTTTTTGTGTTTTCACATTCTGGTGAATTACTTGGACATCTTAGCTCCTAGAAACTTCTCGTTTGCATGGGATGGCTTCTTTTTGGTTGTTCTACATGTATTTTCAGTCTTGTGTTTTTTGTTGACATTCTGAGCTTCCATTGTAAGCACTTATGATTTTGTAAACGCACTGAGATAAAGTGCCTTTGTATTGCACCTGTATTATGGGATCTTGCACATCACTTTGTGCCTTATTGTACTTGCACTATGATATAAAGTGCCATGGGGGTTGAAGTTTGCCTTTGTTTTGCCTTCATACCTTTCTCATGCGTGTGTGCCTTGGTTTGTGAACCCTTTATATCTGCTTGTACTTTCATGTCTGCACATTCAGATGTTCTTGGTTCTTTATCATGCACTATTTTTGGCTTTCAGTTTCAGTGTACTTGTCATGACTCTCCCTTGTCAGCATTATGGGGGTTTTTCTACTATTGGTGATATTGCTTCCTTGGTTTTGTTGGAGTGAGCTATGTATACAGTATTTGTTCCTATGTACTAGGCGGATGCAGCGGCTGGTTACCCATGCATTTCGGTGAGATGGAGCATTTACCATATGGACACTTGCATTCATGTTTTGGAGGCGACCTTCCATTTTCACTTGATCAGTTCTTCAGACTATTGGTACTTGTGCCATCTGTATCTTTGAGTTCTTGATGTTTGCCTTGGTTTTCCATTGGATTCGAGTAGTGTCTTTGGGGGCACTCATATAGATTCTAGTCTTCTTGATCCTAATCATCATATGTTTCAGCGGAGGTTCTTCTTTCAACATTTCAGCAATCATTCTACGACAATGTTTGCAGCTTCTTCATGCTTCAGTGGTGTTTTTTTATGTTCATCCTTTGTTCCTATCTTCTAGGACAATTTCTTCTTGATTAGAGGCTTCTTTGTCCTTCACTCTTGTTTGGAGGCTTCTTAGTCCTTCACTTTTATTTTTCTCTTTTGGAGAGGAGTTTTTCCCACGAGGTTTTCTCCTTTTCTCCTATTGTGAGAGATCTTTTACATTTGTACATGGGTACCTCATCAGGCTTTGTTTGTCGTGACCCATCTTTGCTGTCATGCATTTTGTCCTTCGTTTTTTTAGCTTCTCCCTAAGTTCATCTTAAGGGGGGGGTATTAGAGTAATAGGTTGTTTACTTAATTAATTCAATCATATCAATTAATTAATTAAGTGACCGTTTACTTTATTTTTCACTTAAGCTAAACTTAGGAACTTTAATAATTACTTTATTAAATCCTAGGGTTCACTTTAGGGCTTCGATCTCCTTTCTTAAGGATTGATCTCTTTGTAATTATTCTATTCTTATTATTGCATATTTTTGCTTCAGGGTTGCAGAGCACCATTATTGTGCCTCTTGATCTCCTTTATGTGATAGGTTATTTGTTTGCAGGTGTTCATTGGGATCAATGAGGTTGGTTTATCAACTTATCAATACAATCAAGGACTATACTCAACAATTCTAGACCTTGTCTTTAAAAGTGGGGCATGTTACAGAAGAAAAATTGAACAAACTCTATCTATGGGATATAAAGGGCCACATCAAATATGAGGTATGCATATACTATCCAACTATTGTCTCCCAATCAATGATTATGGCAAGAGAGGTAGAGAAGTATTTTCCAAAAAAAGGCAAGGGCTCATAAACATAAGAGAGAGGAGCTCCCCAACCAAATCATTCCCTCAACCTACTTGACTAACTCCTCAACAAATTGAAAAAAAAAGGGCCAATGGGTTATGTTTCAATTGTGATAGCAAATATAGTTGAGCACACAAGTATACTCAAAAGAAGTTTTACATTTAAGGTGATAGTGAAGAAGAAGATGTAGAAGCAATATCAAAAACTATTGATCCAAATAAGGATTTGAGGATATCCAACCAACTCGTCATGCACTTTCTCGAATTAGCACTCCAAAAACTCTCAAGGTAGTGGGTTTCTAGAATTAGCCCATGAATGGTGGTACCATGGATTGATCACACAAGACCACCAAAATATAAAAACCTATGATACATTTACAAAGAAACTAATTGAATGATTTGACCATAAACACCCAAAGGAATACTTCAAGGAATTGACAAAGATTAAACAAGAGGGATCCATTGAAGATTATGTATCTAAATTTCAAAGGCTATCTGTCATGGTACTTGGAATCATGGAAAGAAGGCTCATCTACTTGTTTATGTAAGGATTGTCAGAGGCCACCCACAGTCTAGTAAGCGCCTTGGACCCAACTACACTCCAAGAAGCAATCCTTAAAGCCATTAGGCTTGATGCCGCCCAAGCAAAGGAAAAGGACCACTCCAAGAAGATGACCTCAAACGTTAAGCACTTTCGTGGGAAGGAAGAACGCAAGGAACCATACCTTTCTCACCATGACTGAGAGGAACTGAGGAAGCGGCTTTGCTTTGATTGCAAAAATGTATGGAAGCCAGGACACAAATGTGGCCAAAAAGACCTTACAAGGGAAAACTTGTGTCACAAGTGCAAGGAAGTTTGGGAACCGGGACATAAATGCGGACAAAAAAGAAGCCAATCCCACAAAGTTAAAGCAACCTCTAATCAAGTAATAGGAAATGAAGATAAAGAAGGTCCAAACAAAATAATAAGATACGAGGAAGAAAGTGAGGAAGGGGTGACTCCTTTAAATAGACATAAAGGAATAAATCTCCCCAATAGATCCACCTCACCACCAACATTGAATCAAGTATTAAAACCCAAGTACAAAGCATAAAGGTGCATTATTTTCCACTCATAGAAACGACGGCAATGCATGTAACCTACAAACTAGTGTATTCACTTCTATATTTAACATCCACAGGAGATCATCCCTCACCATTCAACCTTGAGATAAATTGATATGATTCAATAAATCAAATACTTTTCCAAGATACTTAGTACCTAACATAGAAGAAAGATGATAGCATCCAATTAAATTAAAAGATGGAATATGAAATTGAATAATAAGGTAAAACTATAAAGTCAAATCCTATTGCTTGCTAGGAAAGCTAAACCATTATACATCCTTTTAGCTTTCAATCACATAAATTTATACTTAAGTATGGGAGCGACAGATACTTGATTAAAACACTCTAAGCTCCTCAGTAAAGACAAACTTGCTTCAATCATTGTTTGGACATATACCAAAAATGAAACATACCCTATCTAAAGGAAGTTATCATTCAAACACCTAGGCCCTTTACATAAATGCAAGCGTGAATTGGCACAAAGGGATGGGATCTTAATATTCGCAACATTCCCACAATCCATCATTGATAATGGAGAGCTTGTATCATTGCCTAGGATCCTTATAGTGACAAAATGAGAGAAAACTTGTCTTAAGTAACAAACCTTGCCAAATTCCAAAATATAGGTTTGTTGTGGAGGAGATATTGGGAAATAATGGTACATAGGACAATAAATTGTCCTCATACTTTAGAGGATGCCATTAATCTTATCAATAGTAAATCGGGGCAAAGAGTACTAGCAGTTACTCTCCAAGGACATAGGATCAAACATAACCAAAAACCCCACAACTGAAGCTAACATCATCACAAAAGGAGCGATATTTAGTTCCAAATCTTAAGTTGCTTGAGGACAAGCAAATTTGGGAAGGGAGGACTATAATGCCCCCAAAAATTGTAACACTAGAATATGAAGAAAATAAATATCAAAAATATACATATAAATAATTGCAATTCAAATATTATTATAATTATAATTATCACAAATAATATTATAATTATAATACAATTATCATAATAAATGGAACAATTAATATTTGTAAACATCATAATAATAAAAATAATATTATCTAAATATGACTATGCCCTTACTAAATAAATAAATCTAAAAAGCATCGATTCCTAAAGGCATATTAACTACCATTAAAAGGCAGCGATCACTATACCAAAAGCCACGATTAAGTAGAAGGGGCGATCATCATATGCAGGTGATACGTCATTCCAAGGAGGTGCAAATAAGTCCAAAAAGCATGAGCCACGTCCTTTAATAAATGGTTGTCTTTTGGGCAGATCAGGTATATGTAAAGGCAGAAAATTCAAAACAAGGGCATCATCGAATAGGAGGGAGAAAGAGCAAGTCAACCAACCAAGTATATATCAAGCTTCAATCAAGTGAAAGGTATTCTCTAACTTATTTTTTTATTTGGAAATTAAGGATTTAGGGCAAATTTAGGGCATTCTCAAATAGGGACATTACAGGATCCCAATGTGTTGCTTCACCACTTTCAGCATGGTGGAAGTCAGCGAGTGATGTGTATGGCGGACTTCCATTTTGGCTATGGCATCCAGGGATTCCTATGTTTGGTAGATTGCTCTAAATTGGGGTAGTTGTTTACAGTGATGTTGAGCATGGATTTATCTCTACCCAGCGGATGCAAAGGATGTGTTGTTGGGCATTCTACAAGCTTATCTAGGACCCTGGTATTTAGGTGACCAGCCAGGGTATCCAGGCGAGGATTACTTGGGGACAAGCACTCTTGGGGAGGGTGGACTGTAATGTCCCCTTTTCCTAGGTAGTGACTAGTTGCAAAGGTTAGTCCATCACTTGGTCCCCGTGGACCAAGATGGTTAGGGGCCCTTTGAGGGCACTTGCAGACTCATTCAATCAACCTTTTTGGAGCTCAGTTGGTGTTTTTTCCTAGCTTAGTGTTACCAAGGAGTTCACGGGAGCTTTCAAAAGCCTATTCAGGCATTTTGATCATACTTACTAGTTTTAGTAAGTCATAAAGACATTTTTGTCCATACTTACTATTTATAGTAAGTCACTGGTATGGTCAATTGGCATTATTTCTATATTGGGCATGATGGAAAATTTATATTCTGGATTAATATTGGTCTTATTATGGTCCTATGCATTTATTTTTAATAACATTAATTATAAAGTTAAATTAAATTATTTAACTTTATGAATTAAAATATATTTTAAAAAGGACTTTATATTAAAGGGGACATAAGTGGTTTTAAAAAAGAATGCTTTAAAATATAAAGTATTGTGCCCAATTAAATAAATATTAAAGGAGATATAAGGGATATAAGGTGAGATTTGAATTAAATAAAATATTAATTAATTTTCCAACTTGGGGTATGGGAAAAATGGAGGGAAAAGGGCAATTCCATTTTGAGAGTTAAAGTTATTATTGTTTACCTCGCGGAATGTCTATATCAATGTACTACGTACACATGAAGTAAACGGAACTATATGCAACATATAGAACAGAACAATACAATATGCTAGAATCATAAGATGTTTGCATTCATATCCAGTAAATATCACCATGTACAATCTCAAGTATATCTGTGCTATCAATCATGGAATCATAATCCTAATGACAACAATAGTACTCCCTCTCGACTACAGAATGAAGTACATATAACGTTTGGCGGTTGGTTGAGCAACCAACCGTCGTGACGTTCTATAACAACCCGCTACAACTAATCGGGACTTAATTACCCGAAAGTACATGCCAACAATTATTTCCACTAAGACTATAGTTTTATTGCACTATACTAACTTGGCCGACTATGGCCGACTACATCATCCCCCCCAACAAGTAGTCGTCTTCCAAGCGACTGAAAATAAAACAAAGGCTTACTCAAAATGGAATTAAGAAGGGGGAGTGAGAGAATGTGCCCCTGGGTGTACAGATGAAGATGGGTTGGTGGTGGATTGTTGTTGAAGTCGCTCGAGCTTCTGAGTGGCTGCCTTTTGTCGTTCCCGAGCCAGCTTTACAATTTTGACTACCTCGGCGAGCTTGACTTGAGCAATCGCCAGCTCCTCTTTGGTACCTGCCAAGTCCTTCTCTTTTTCTGCTAACTGTGCATCTCTTTCTATCAACTAGTTATCTTTCTCAGCCAGCTATCTCTCCTTCTCCGCCAACTGCTTCTCCTTCACTGCTACGGCCCGTGCTCTCTCAACAGTCACTTGAGCCAACTGCTCCTGTGACTTGCGGATTTGCTCCGCCAACTCTGTGTGACATTCGGCTACTTGCCCCAAGGCCTTGTCACGTTCCCCCTCTGTTGCTCTGATAAGGAGTGACTGTTGGCACAGTTGCCAGTATGCCTCTCTGTAGCATCGCTCCATGCCATAAAGTGTTGCCTAGGACCCTACCATGTCTTCCTGCTGCTGCCGATCTCTCTGGCTGCCAAGCGGCTGTCATTTCCTCAAGCTGTTCTTTTGTCGACACATTCGGCCAACCTCGTGTTGTAAAGCACTGGAAGAACTCCTTCTCACATCCCTTCTGCATGAACGCAAAATGCGCTCTGCCTCCTGTGCTATTAGAGGGCCAAGTCCGGTGAGGAGCTGTTGGCTTACCTCCCCGACCTCCTGCATGTGTCGACCCATGGCACTCAATTCCTCTATGTACCTGTGCAATGTGCCAATAAGATCTTGAGGGTCTGCTGGTGTCATCCCTGCTCTTCAAACTGGGCCTGCTGATTCATCTCCACTCGATGCTGCCCCTCCAGGCTGCCCCCATCTCCGTCGCCTGGGTTGTTTTGGTGAAGTAGTGGTGCGGTCTATTGGAGGGTTGACTCGTCTCCCTGGTGCCTGCAAGGTTGCTGCTATCACTACTTGGCCAAATAAATTCTCCATCCCGCTCAAGGGTGGCTGCTCGCCTGGCAACTCAATGTTCCTCTGTATATTTGCCGGCTGAGTGGCCGGTTGTACACTCGGCTCCCTCTGGATGCTCCCCTGGGTGCTTGGTTGAGTGGTGTCTGGTAGAGATATGAGTGTTGGCTCCTTAGCCGCACCTAGGGATGCTAGAGGAGTTTCTGCCTATTCACCCATCCCGTCCAACCATGCATCTACTGCTTCGTCATCTTCCTGTATTACTGGTGGGGAAATTATCGGGATGGCCTGTTGGGGTGTGCCCGCTCTGATCACCTCCTCCACCTCCTATAACCCTACCTCCCCTGCAACAGAAACTTCATCCGTGCTCATGTCTCCTCCTTCGTCCGAGGACACCTCGATGGTAGCTTCTTCTGTAGTGTTGCCCTCTCCTGTTTCTTCCTCTTGCTCGTCCTCTTCCTCCTCACTAGGTCGAGTCATCTGTTGTCTCCTCTTTGTCAGTGGAGCTCCTTGCTATGCTTCCTCTCCAGCACCTTGGGTGTCCAGATTGGCCCAGTAAAATACTATCGGCCACCACTCCTCAATTTCTGTCAATGGCTGTAGCATGCCCCAGTGACTAGCTGGTACTTGTCGATGGATGGCGTCGAGCAATAATCCTATAGCAAGTTGTGTCATGTAGCATGCTTTATGTCGGAGACTCATGAAATCTCTCATCCGCTCCGAAAGCCCACTTGCCCAGTTGTAGACATTGCCAGCCGCCAGCCCAATCATTAGCCCAATCATCCATATGGCAATGTCAGACGCTCTGCTTGCTCCTGTAAGCCTGCTCTTGATCAGGTCCAATACACACTTCCATTCGTCATTGTCGAGGAAGTGCTTGCTCAACCCTCTTTTGCTTGCACCCCAAATGGTATCCTTTTCCTCCTGCGTGAGGTTTGACCTGCAGACCCTGTTAACTAAGGCCTCCTGTTTCCGCCTTGACATTTTGCCTAGAGGTTTCGTTGGCGCCATCCCTCGAGACAGGATTCCAAAAACCCTTGTGAATTCAGGGGCGCCATACCATACTGACACTTCATAGCCCCTAAATTTAATTGTAGACCGGTGGCTATGTTTGTCGTAACTGACTACTAATTGGCGCAGGTAGGGTTCAAAATCTCTGGTACTAAAAAACAGTACCTGTGCTGCTTTATCCACTTGGGCTTTCTCTAATGCCCGCTTCAATATGTGTGTATCGGGCATTATAACCCACCATGACCGGCATTTTGCACCCGTAAGATTTTCCCATGTAATTGTCTCTGGGGTGACTGCATCATCACTGCCCTTGGCCGTTGTCGTGCCTCCTACCACCTTTGGTCGAACAATACTCAACTTCCTGGCTTTGCTGGTACTGGCTGCCATTCTTCCTCCTATGTGATATCTGTTCTCCAAATAGCACCAATGCTCTTCGTTCTCTTTGCACTTGCCTGTCAGCTTTTCTTGACGGTTGTGTTTTTCTTGGAAACCATCGGGTCCTTTAAATACATTATGTATCGTCAAGGAGAGTAGTATGATCTAGTCGGATCGACTTCGATCCTTGGCTGACCATCTCTGGTCTTATTTTGTAATAGTTTCATGAGCAAATAAAGATAAATCTTACGCATGCATTGTCATCTGACTCATCTCTATTATTAATTCATGTATTCAATTTATCAGATAGAGCAGCAAACACCTTTCGCCTCATTAAGCAGTGTTTACAAGGAAGTTGCATAAACAAATGAATACATTAACATATAGCAAAGATGAACAAACTCTTCAAATGCAATTTTGACTATAATTTCTAAACTCACTAGGAAATTGCCAAACTCATGAGCCAAAAGTGTCTAACAAGTAACTCTCCCAAAACTTGATAGGCAAGTTTATGGTGAGTAGTCATCTAGTTACTCCCTAGATACTCTCAAGTACTTCTAAGCCCGTAGCAAGAACTCACCCAACATGTCAAAAAGATAGCCATGACTTGAAAATTGTTTTCTTCCACTCATTTTGTCACTTTTCCATTGATTTCGTGATTTTATGTATCATTTTAATACACCAACTTTTAGTTCAGTCCAATGTCTAAGTCTAAATTTTGAGCTGCCAAGTTTTTTTTGTCATGTCCCCTTTTTGGAAATAGCACCAAGGAGAAAACCTCTAGCCTATCCCCATTTCCCATAGGTGAAAGGGCAAACCAAGAGAAATAATTTCTAATATTAATTTAACTTGGGCCCTATAATTTTATATTTAAAGTGCAACTTATTACAATATTATTTTATTTAATTAAAAGTGTTTTTAAACACTTAATTATAAAAAATATTTTTAAATACTTTGGAGGGAAATTATTAATCAAGGGCCCAATTTGAAAAAATTTAAAAGGCCTAGCCTCATTTTGTATCAAGCTTTCTTTCGGATTTTTTATTCACTTTTCATATTGAGCATTGTGTTCATTGTATCCATCTAAGGACAAAAACCCTTGGCCGTTTGGAGTTCTTGGAGAGCGAAAACCCTCTTGGATTCCATTTGTGGATTCAAGGACGAAAGCCCTCTTATCCATTAGCCATCCGGGGGTCACAATTGTGCTGATTTATTGAAGATTAATTGAGGAATTGAAGTCATTTTCAGTTCCTACAATTCTGCTACAGTGTCAAAAGGTTTGTACACTTCATCTATTGCTGATTTTCAGAGGTTACGTGCACATTTCATAGTTGATCATCTAATATTTGTTGCTGATTCTGGAGCACCAGCATTTAGGAAGGTTCCATATTAATTTTTGGCAATTTTGGGGAGATGTACTACATCAGTATTTGCTGATATCATTCATATTTAGGGGTGAACACATTTTAGAGGGTTTGGCTGCTGGCCAACATCATTTAATATTGTAACCTTGCTGATCTTAAGTGTTAGACAGTGTACCATCCTACAACAGATTGAAGAGTAGTTGTACACTTTGTGGGGGCAATTTGTCATTGTTTATTGCTGCAATCTGCATTTTTAGTCACCATTTGAGGTGCAACACTTGAAGGACAGGTCATTGCATGTTTCCAGCCCTAGCCACGGCCATACAATGCCATTTATTACCATTTTGGGGGGTTACAACCTGATCATCAACCGTACAGGCTTATGCGAGTTGATTCATGGCATTTTATGGTCTGACATTTGATGTTTATATTGCCAATTGATCACATCAGCAATTGTGATTTGCCCAGCAGTAGAGATCTGGAATAAAAATCAGTTTGGGGTTTCATTTTGATGTTTCCAATTGATGTTGTGATCACTGGCATAGGTATTTCCATCTCAGATCCGAACATAATTGTTATTCTAGGGCTTATACTGTTGCACATTCATAGATCTAAAAGCACAATTGATGAAATTGAGCATCTACATGATTGATTTCCTGTTTGAGATGCAAGTGAGGGTTTATATCAGTACATAACAGTTTAGCTCATGAGTTTCCAGTCACTTGTTTCAGTTTTCTGTTTGCTGTTATAGTTTTTGTTTGGTTTCAGAAATTTGAAAAAAATACAAAAAAATCAGAAAATTATAAAAATCTAAAAAGGGGACATCACATTTGCCAAGTCCCAAGTTTTGAAACTATGAATTTCACAATAACTTGGACTATTTTGGTCCTATTTCTGATATATAATGTTAAGACTTTAACCACCTAAGCTATTCAGCTATTCGAACCAAAAACATTCGAGATCAACCCATGCCCTCATACTTTTTGTACTACCCTACATCTCATTACATCATTTCAGGAAGAAAACTGCAGAAGAAATGAAGAAATATAAATAAGGACCTTAGCTGCCAAGCATTGTTGGTCAAACACTATGTTCATTAATTTTGGGACTATAGATTTAATTAGCCTTCACTCCAACATAAACAGCTAAATCACATGATATAGCAATACAAAATCAGATCAGTTGTCAAAAATGGCATCATGTAACAACAACAAAAAGTGTTATTAGTTATAGCATCTACCTTTCAAGATACAAACTGTCATCTAACCAATGTTATTATTCAGGTGACTTACAATTCCAGATCTACATGAAATAACTCATAGAGAGCTGAACCACCCTCTTTGAGTACCCATAATCCATCAGAAGATAACCTCATGTCAATAACTTTGCCCTGTCAAAATAAGCAAGTCCATCAAAAGAAGTCCATATACTGAACCAAATGTTGTGGAACTTAGACATAAAATGGCAAGTAGGCTACACAAAATAGTTGACTCTTTTATCAACCTTTAGAAAACCTATTTTATTTTACATCTTAAATACAAGATGTGGGAACATATCAGGAGAGAAAATTAAAATCTTGAAAGATGCAACACAACTAAAAATAAAAGCTCAAGAATTCCCATCACCTGCTCCAAAGGTATACTCAGTTGCTGCACAGACTGACCACTTCGGCCCCCAATATCACTAGAAAAAAGATTCAACTTGCACAGAACAATTTTCTCTAAATTGGCTTCCTTCAGAAATGTTAGAAGCCACGGGTTAGAACAGAAATTAATGTTCTCAAATGTTTATAGATGTCCAGAACATCTTAAATATGACAAAGACTTTGCAATTATCTACCAGCCATGTAAACAAAACAGAAGGCATTGAAGAAATGTTTAAAGTAAACTTCTTTTATTGCTGCAGTACATGAAAGAAAGCTTAATACAGTCCGTACATCATAAAGATGACATCAGTGGTTCTGAAAAAAAAAAAATTGGTTTCTAGTTATAAGTACAGAAATAAATCATTTGTGATCGGATTAGCAAATAAGAGAAGGTAAAAAGCTCTGCTGAAAGAAAACCATTTGGAAGCATAATCTTTGAAGATATTTATTCTATCCTTTATCTAGATCTCAATTAGAATATTATCTTTCAAGATATTTATTCTATCCTTTATCTAGATCTCAATTAGAAGATATGTCATACCGATAAGCTTTTGTATAGAACTGACACTGATACAGTTGTTCCATTAGCATCTTTCTCCCCAACACATAGCATACTTGGTCCAAAACCTGTAACAGAAATATCATAAAACTGCCTCAAAAATTAAATCATCCATAAGAAGTTCTCAACCCAGCCAAAATTACCATGTTCTTTCAGAAAGGTATGTTAATTTGGTGACGTTTAGGCTTCCTTATATCCTTCCAAAGATAACTAAAACAAAGACATTGCAATAAAGAATGTTCAATACAAAAGACAAGGTCAAAATTTTGGTAGAGATAAATTTAAAGTATCATCACATGGGTTTAGAGCACTGCAATGAAACTCAGCAAATCTCAGCTAAGGACTCGCAGATTCAATTCCAAGTCAAGCTTGGTGTCTGTGCCCAAAATTCACAGACTTGGCCAATTCTGACAACTAAGACTCATAAGTTTCAAGAAACACACAAGCCTTGGCTGTCAGACTCAGCCACTGAGTCTCAAGAACACAGAAAATCAACTTGAAATATTCAAGAAAAATAATTCGATGAAATAACATTTTTTCTTATTGCTTAAAATGAATCTTAATTTTGGCTGAATGTAAAGTGGAAACTTCTAAAACAATAAAATCAGTATTTACCCATGTAACCCCTTTGATATTCAACTCTCCATTGCCAATTAATGACAATGAGTAATGTCCACTCTGAAGACAAGCTCTGATCGTAGAGTAATGATGACCTACACCCTCGTGAAAATTGTCATTGTGAAAAAATCCTAGCAGCAAGACCACAGGAAGACACATTGACTATTGTTCTTACCATTTCCTTTCTCAAGCAAGTTGTCAAAGGATAAGAGATAATCCCAAGAAGCTTTATATGGTCCAAAGGACTACCTTTGGCATCTTGGAACTCTGCACTCTTGCAAGGGAGATAGTAGGTATATGCATCCCAAATATTAGAGCTCAAGGTGCAATCCTCACAGGACAATGGATAGTAAGGGTAGTCGATGGAGATGGTCCATGTCAGATGTACAAGTACCAGGATACTTTGGGTGCAATAGCAAGCCAAAATTAGCTATCTATTTAGCCATCCTCTGCATGTGAGTCTTATTTAATAGGAAACCTTTGTTGTTAGAGAAATTAACACTAAGATATATGATATGATTGCTTTCCTTTGATTCCATTTGGAAGATAAGATGCAAGGCAACCATTTATCAGGATTGTTTTATACTCATCTTAGGAAGCTGAAAATTGAGATTTAGCTCTACACTTATAAGCCAAAATTACTTGAGCTTAAAGAGGTAAATTCTTTGTCTCTTGGGGTCAAAGGTTGAAATGTTAACCTTTATAGCCTTTAAAGGGCAAGATTTTCATATAATTTTGTGGAACAACTGATGTAAGTCTCATGTTATTTGGTGTAATAGAACATGAAATTCTTTGAAACAGTCCAGGAGTAACATGAGGAAGGCAGTACATAACATCCCAAAACCACATAATAAATCATCCATCTGAAACTAGAAGGCTCCCAAGTCTCAAGTTCTTACCAGAAACAAAGCCTTCAAATGCTTAGTTTATTAAGTATGCATCTCTAGTACAAAAATGACAATGTACAGAGACATAAGACTTGATGAAAGGGCTGACAGAAAATGAAATATGAAAAAACCCTAGACTTATGATACAAAGCACGTGAAAGAAAACACTTATCAATGTCCCCATTTTCAGGGGAACAAAGCCTACAATTCTAATATTCCTGAGGCATATGATGGCCAGTCTCAATGTGCCATTGACCAAAGGAAACCATTAGGGAGCTCGAAGGCCACATGATCAATTGTAATGAAATTAATAACTAACATACCATTCTATTTCAATTCTTATGACCATTTCACAATCTTTGAATCCCATGTGCAACCATACGAGATGCAACTCAATCACAATGATTGTCTTGGAATTCTCCATAAAGCATTTTGATAAACTAGATGCAACTGTAAGGTATGAAACATGATGGCAGCCCTTAGACTGCTAGTGTCAACTTTTGCTAGCTGAGCCTTTCATATAATGTGGTTTCATAAAATATATGAATAAGAACACAACAAAAACTCTTTTTTTGAAGAGACATTTATTTTGTGAATTAAACTAACAAGGACTGTTCATTGCTCTAAAAATCTCCATTACTCATTAGTCATTACAGAACAAAGCAATTGACATAAAACTTCAAAATGTGTACCTTATGCAATTCTCTTTCTTAGTCGATCTATCAATTGTTGTTTACAAAAGTGAGTACATATTGCAAAAGATAGTGTACCTGACAAGTCAGAAGAGCCTAAACAGTGGCTGAAAATTCTTGATCGATTAACCAGATCCCATATGCGTAGATTTCCATCATCATGAAGAGCAAACAGCAACATTTTTCCATGTAATTCTGATGTCACTAAACTCCTAATCATACCAAGAGTCTTTCCCCTTCACAAAGGCATCACAAAAAAACAAAATCATTACCTACCACATCTGAAAAAAAAGAAGAATTTAAGGCCTCTATGGTGTGCTTACTGCATCAGTACAGAATCATTTGATTACATTAAACAAAACTATTGATTGTAATTTAAAGAAGGCCTAAAAACCTGGAAACGAGATTACTACTACTTTGCAAGGCTATCCTTCACAATTGCTGTGGAAGGCCAAAAATAATAAACTAAATAACTAATAGATAAATCTTCTGTGCCTGATTTTTCCATATGTGCTGAATTCAGAGGCCACCAATAACAAAAAAAATCAATCAAGCCTTGACACCTGCATCTTTACAGCCCTCTTAATTTGTCATTTAGCTATTTTTAACTTTTCATTGGGGATAATTCCAGAAGACCTACTAAACTTATCTGATTCCCATAATACAGGCTAGGTTTTAGTTCAACACTCAGTAGAGCTGTTAGGATGCATTCAGCTTCCTCAAGTTTCTCTAGGACTTGACCCTAACATACTCTTCTTTGATAAAGAAAACATATATATTAGATCTATTGTAAATTGGCAAAAGACCTGTACAAACCCACGCTTGTTAGAGAAGATTACAGACACCCATGTTTGGCTGCTCATCTGGCTTGTACCTATAAGGAGGAAAGATGCATAATCAAGATTTCAAGGAAGAAAAATTTCTAATTCATCATACTTTATTTTAATTTACACTTAAGTTAACTTCATGTAGCTCTAATCTAGATTGATTAGATATATTAATTAATCAAATTCCGACCCTAGTTAGGCTTTATTACAAAATACCTGGGCCGAACTGGGTACTACTTGGAGAAATGATATTAAATTCACATATTTTAAAGGTGCAATCTTGTAGAGGCATATGTGACATTCTCACTGATTGTTTCAAATGAAAATCTTAGTGCAATTTTGTTCACCATGCTCTTGCTCTAACTCTAGCACTCTATCCTTGGGACTTGGTCTAACTCTCTCCCTTAGAAACCATACTTTGGCACTGAAATTCAGCACTCCATACCTCAGCCAAAAAGACAAACTATGGGGTCACACACAAGTAAGCAGGACCTGATCCCAAGTGCTCAAAGTCATTCAATTATGCAAGCATTTATTCTAGATGTAAAAAATGATGCATATACTTTTTGCACATGTACACACTCATGTAAACAAACAAACAAACACCCTTACTTTGCAAATTGGCATGCATTGATCTTAAGAGTGCCTTTCCAACCAAGAAATAATAAATTCAAGAAGAAGAATACAGGTAGAAACCACAACATTTTTATGTTTTGCCATAAAAAGTGTACTGAAGTAATAAAGCATAACTTAGAAGCATTTTCCAAGGGAAATATCAGTATAAGCTATTGATACTCCCTTAGTGATCAAAGTTACCCAAGTACTCAACGATCACAATATGCTACTAAACAAATTTCATCACCTTCATTCTTGATTTCATTGTTTTCTGAAACAATGTCCAACGTACAGCCCAGAAGTAACAACTAGATTTACTACCATATTGTCTAAGACTCGAAAACTACTGCATGCAGTTCAAATGTAATTGCAAGGGAGTTTGTACAGAATTTAATTATCAACTAATATCGTCATGCACATTTCACCATAATAGAAATTTTTGAATTTTGGGCAATTTAAAACAAATTTCTCAGGAAACCACAACACTTGGTAGGCAATCATGTTTTAATCATTCTTAACTTCAAAGTCACTAATGTTTGCATAGATTAATTACTGATAACAACTCAGGTTCAGTTCTAAGAAGAAAAACAATCAGGATCAAACTACAGCACTGAACTGAATATATATCAACACAGGCACCAAGCATAAGACATTAAACTCTTAAATTAAACCAGTTATTGCATGTTGATAGCATACCTAGAAACAAGTCCCCATAAACGTCCCAATCCACCATCTCCATCTTTCAACTCAAAGGAAAAATCTACAAAGCATGCAAATTCATAAATACAAAAGATACTCAAAGGGAAAATTTACAGAGCTTGCAAATTCATAAATACAAAAGATACATGATCCCACAAACTATTATATATTAGCTAAATATCTTTTCCACTTCACTTAACAATATACAAGATAACAAAAAGCAGAAACTTGATTGATGAAATTTGCATTGGCATAATATGCAATGAAACAAATCAGAACTTTCAAAGCATTGTATTTGCAATTCTTACAGAGAATCTTTTTATATTAAAGCTATTAAACATCTTTGAAAAGATACCAAACTTTATCTTTCTGAAACAACTTATTTAATTCCTGAAAGGATGTCTCTATGCATCAACTATATAGAGGAGGTTTTCAGCCATAAACCCTTAAATACCAAGGAGATCCCAAGCAGTTTTCAATGAGGTCACAGGTGGTGTTTTGTGTTAAAAGGGTCCATCTTATTGATGATGATCTTTGCCATTACATGCTCATGGTGCTCTTTATCAGCTTCAGCAAAGTGTCTTGAGTTTTATAAATCTAGGGAGCATAGGATTGTTTCTAAAAACTCACACCACATTAAAACTTGGTCGGTGCGATAATAATGATCTATCTGCATTGACCCAGGCCACTAAGCTTCATGTGTGAAGAGGCCAAATGAATGGTGATAGCAGAGGTGTGGTAAATTGTTTACACCTCCAAACCCTAGATCGCATTTATACACATTCAATTCAGCAACCTCTGCAATATACAATAGAGGAAAAAAATTGCCCATTAATGAAACCAAGTCCTCCAGGAAATCCTGTCAACAAGGATTCCAAGTGAATTTTTCACTGGTTGTGTGATGACAATAAATTTATTTAAAAGGAAGAAGGTTAAAAGCTAAATATTTTTGCTTATATCTTGCAACTCTGCCTACAATTGTTTGCTGAAAGATTGGTAAAAAAAATTTGGAGAAAGCTATGGTATTCTGGGAGAGGTTTTTAGACATGGTTCCTAGCTATTTATCGTTTCCTTCATGGATCGTGAAATGGCTCAAATGGTTATTTAGAAACATCCCTATTACTGCAGGAATTCTGCATTTAAGGTGGTTCCTTGGGACAAAAGCATTAATTTATCCACTGTGAGGGCAAAATAATGAAATTTTAATTTTGTGGATAGAATTGAAGGATTTAACACTGTAACATCATGTAAGCAGGGAAACCTACAAAGTGCTGATAGCAAAAATAAAATCATTGCATCTGGATATTAAAGAAATTCATTTGCTCAAGCTTATAATGGATATCTGCCTGATATTTTGGTGAACAGACTTAATTCTTTTGGAGGAACCAGATCCTTGTGCTTACTGTAAACAAAAAGGTCACATAAAGATTAATATTTCCATTAAAAAGAAAGGGATTAAATAAATACAGTTTCAAGTTCTTCAAAATTAAGACACTTGTAACACAGGCAAACGAGGAATTAAGTTAAACTGTATATTTATGAAAGAGAATGTGACCAGCAAAACTATATCTCCTTAGTAGATTACACAAAACATGCCTATTTTTTCTCTTGATATAAAGGCCTCTAAATCAATTTTAGAAGAATTAAAAAATGTAATGATTTGTCAATTGTGGTTGAGTAAAAAACCAAAAATATGGTGTTCTTTCGGCACTAATTTAAAAAAGAAGAAAAATACAAAAAAATCGAAAGAAGGATGATCCTTAGAAAAGTAAATAAAATAGAAAGAAGGATGATCCTTGGGCCTTTAGCAATAATGATTTATAAGGGTTCACCAATGCCCTAGAAAAATTTGATAAAGCGGAGAAATGTGCAGCTCTACAAACAAAAATTAACTCTGAAGTCTCCAAAAAGCAAGCAAGTTTAGTCAGTTACACAATACAAGGTTTGGAAGCTTTAAAAAAATAATAAACAAATAAATAACTGCAGACAACAATATAAAATGTCTGGATTCCTTGTTACTGCAAGAGGCTAAAACAGTGGATGTCAAACTAGAAGTGGCCAAGAAGTTCACTTGACAACATGCATAACACATTTTGTCCAGTCTTGATAAAGGCAAGTGGGTTATCATTCTCCTTTGTATCAGATTCTCAAAACAGTTTTCCAAATGTGAGAAATCTCCCCATCACAGATATATTTGGGCACTATTAATGATATTGCTAGGGCTTGACAGATATTCATATTCCCCCCATGATCTGCAGAATGAATAACAATTTATTTTCAGGTGTTCTGCTTACTATAATATTCAGAGAGCTACCATGTTTCTACAGACTTTGAGAGGTTCTTTATCCACCTCCTTCTATACTCCTTACCAAAGATGTTTGACCCTTTTCCGATATTGTCAGTCTCCATGCAGATATTACAGGGGACTACGAAGGGTGACTTGGCTGATTGCAACATAAAGATGGCAAGGTATCAATAATACTATTGTCTGGCTCTGTATGCTGCTACTAGATATACTAGACCTCTTACTCCCATAGCAAGCATAATATAGTCATTTCTACTCAGAGTCATGGACCTTCTAGTTCTCCTTGTTCATAAATTAGGCTATGTGGACAAATGCATATCACCAGTTCTCTATTTGCCTATGGAGACTTGTTGGTCGTGGTTGTCAAGAGAGGCCATGGGGAAGTTGCATACTTCCAGCTTGAATTGTCCAACACCAGACCCCTTTTGATCAATTGGCAATGCAAGACAAAACTACTTTGATCAAGGTAGAAAATCAAGACAAAATCCCTTCAAGAGGGCACCTTACCAAGGTCACGCTTCTTTGACGAAGCTCAAAAACCCTATATGTTGTTGGCAGATGGTCAGTGCTCCACTCGGGATTCGTGACATGGACTAACCACCTCCCGCGGATCCGTTAACTCTAGCGGTTGTATCGGGCATTAACAGGTCGATCTTTTGGTGCAACGGCAACTATGGGGCCAACAACTGGTAACAAAGCCAAAGGTGTTGGGTTCGAATCCCCTCGGGTAATGCTGAGAGGGAGATTGTTGGCAGATGGTTAGCGCTCCCCTCAGGATTTGTGACATGGACTAACCACCTCCCGTGGATCCGTTAACTCTAACGGTTGTATTGGGCATTAACAAGTCGATCTTTTGGTGCAACAGTAATCATGGGGCCAACATATGTAATGTCCTGAACTAGGTTTTTTTTTTTTTTCACTTTGAAGCATGAAACCTTAACACCTTTCGATCACCAAAATCCTAATGTGGGCAAAGTGAGAACATACAATGAAAGAGTTAGAATGATATTATATTAAAATGCATGTTATCAGCAAGCCACACAAATCAATATTTCAAACTATTACAAATTCCAAAATTAGAAATATGCTAAATCTAGTAGCAAGCCTTCCAGATGAATTACAAACTGAAACTAAGAATCAATGTAACTAAGCCTTCTAGAACGATTACAAAACTAAATCTAGTGGAGAACTGCATAAACTAACAATAGAAATAATAATGCTGGAACTGAAAGTGATTTTTTATGTCATGGCAGCATAGCCTTCTAGACTTAAAAAGATTTATTCTATGTTGGAAATGTTGACATTGAAGTCAAAGGTGGACAAGGTTGTCATTGATGTCAAAGGTGGACAAGGTCGTCATTGATCCCAGAGAGTTTAATGAGGATATCGATGGAATATGTTGTCACTGATGTCAAGGTGCATGAACAAGATTGTTGATGTCAAAGAGTTTGTCGAGGAGATTATCGGATTAGTTGTCCAAGGTGTATGGACGAGAATGTCAAAGTAAGTGTTGTCATTGATGTCAAGGTGAAGAATGGACCGTCACAATAAGAATTTAACCATTATACATCCCCATTGGAGAGCAGGGAAAAATACATCTGTTACACCTTACTGTTGAAGAGATTGTGGAATTGCTAACCGATTTAGAGATATGGGTATGTTTAAATTAAAGATTTAAACATAATGTTGAAGTATGTGAAAGATAAAATAAGACACTATTTATATGGGTCGACATATATATCCTTTGATGCCTAAAGTAAAAGAATTAAAATGACCAAATGGCCAACTCCTCTTAAGGAGATAAAGTTTAAATTAAAAGATACAAGGTGGCCAATGACTTCTATTAGAATCTGGGCCGACTTCTTGCAAATTGGATGGCCGACCTCATATAAGAGCAGCACCAAGCAAAAGGATTATACATATAGAAGATGTGCACTAATTAGTAACAAATATATGATGCAATTATAAAGGATAATTAAGAGGTGTGATCTGCTTGTAAAGGGAGCAATTAAATATTGTAGAGACTGCTATTTTATTTGTAAAAAGCAGTGACTTCCTTGTGAAAGGACAGCGATCTGTTTCAAGAGTTGTATCCATTGAGAAAGGTGGTAAACATTGTGAAAGGGTATGTCTCCTACCCTCATTGAATACATATAAGAGGTAAATGATTTGGCTATTTGAAAGCAAGAATTTAAATGATATATTTCTGAGTAAAAGAGCAGAGTGAAAAGAGATAAAGGGGCAGAAAATGAAAAGCAATTTAGATCTATTTTAAGAAGAGATGCTTCCCATGTATAAAGGGTAAATACAAATATTTATAACGAATATTATGTGAATATGAAGCAGATCCAAAACAGAAAAAATGAAAAGTAACTCAAATTTATATTGAATATATAAAGAAGAGTGTGAATCATTTGAAATAAATTTGTGAAGGGAAGTATATGTATGTGAAACTGATTTGTAAGAGATAGAGTTATATCATTCAGAATCAGAGATAGTGATCAGATTTGTGAAAAGAAAGAGTACATGATTTGAATCAGATTTGAAATTGGATCAGACTTGTGATTTGTGATCAGATTTATAAGGGAAGGAAGTTTGGATCAGATTTGTGAGGGAAGAAAGTATATTTGTGTAAACCTGATTTGAACTTGCAAGACTTACATCATACAGAATCATAAGTTAAATTCAGATTGTGAGTTCAAGAGAACAAGATCAGCCATTGAAGGTTTAATAGGTTGGAGCCTCTTGCTATGTTGGAGCTCAGTTTGTGTGGGGGTTGAAGCCTCCAATAGATTGGAGCATATCAAATAGAGGTTGAAGCCTCTTGCTGGGTTGGAGCTCAGTTTGTGTGGGGGTTGAAGCCTCCAATAGATTGGAGCCTATCAAATAGAGGTTGAAGCCTCTTGCGGGGTTGGAACTCAGATTGTGTGAGGGTTGAAGCCTCCAATAGGTTGGAGCCTATAATTCTGTCAAGTGGAGATTGGAGTCTCTAGTAGGTTGGAGCCTGCAAGAAGAAGAAAGAAGATATATATATATATATGCGCAATATTGTGCTGTGGTCTTTCTCCCGAAAGGGTTTCCACGTAAATCATGTGTTCTCGTGTGTTTTAAAACAACCTTTTTAATAATAAAACATAAGTTTTTTTTTATGAACATATCATTCAATTACTTTTTGGTCAACTTAAGCTAAATTATTAAATTATTTCCCTTGCACCACCCCATAAACCTACAAGAAATTAAATAATAGGCTAAGGGTCTCCTCATGACTTACGATTGGAAAGAGGACATGATAGTCCTCCCTTCCCAAAATTGTTTGCCCACAAGCAATTACAAATTTGGATGCTCCAAAATCTACTCTCCTTCCCAAGTGGCATCCTCTACTAGAAGATCCCTCCAACGAACCAAATACTCTTTTATGCTCTTGTTTCTTAATGTTTGTTCCCTAATAGAAATGATCTCTTTGGGAATGAATACCGACTTCCCTTCATCATCCAAGGAAGATAATTCAACTTATAGAGTAATATGCTACCCAAGTGCCTTTAGCAACATATGAAACACATTGTAGATTCTACTATGTTTTGGCAGCTCTAACTCATATGTAACCTCCCCAATCCTCTGTTTAATCATGTATGGTCCATAAAAATGAAGCTTAAGTTTTTCTACTCCACTCCTCTTAGGAGAAAACTACTTGTAAAGGTACAATTTTAAGAAAATCAAACCTCCAACCTCAAAAGTTCGCTCTATACAATGCTAATTTGCATACATTTTCTATTGATTCTAAACATGGTGGAGATTATCCTTCAGAGTTTCAAAATATCTTGGCTTTACTTGACCAAGTCTTTGGCTCCTAAAACCCTACTATCAGAAATGGCTCCTAATCTATTTGTATGTCTTGAAATAACCTAGGTGTCCTACCAAGGGAGTATCATGGACTGCCCTCAAACTTTTATCTTTCATCTTCGACTCAAGGAAGAGATAAACTCCACCCTTATAGAATTGATTTCTATCATCTTGCAACTTGTCTTCCAAGATGTTAGTAGCCAGGGCACTCTTAGATATTCTACTAAGATATGAGCTTTCCAATTAACAAAAATATCAGTCAAAGAACATAGAGTGGGTTTTCTTAACAAAGCATTTGCTCCTATGTTCTTCTTTTCTTTGACATATTCAATATCAAAGTCATAGGTCTAAAATTCAATCACCCACTTCTCTTGTCTTTCATTAAGGTCCTTTTGGCTAGTGCACGCACGATGACCAACATTTCTTTGTCATAAATTGAGAGCCTTCTTTTTGCCTCTCTAAGTTTGTGGCTCTCAAAATCTATTGGATGTTTATTTTGTGTTACAACTACTCAAATTCCTTCTCTAGATCCATCACATTCCAACACAAAGGGAAGCGAAAATTTACAATTAGCCAACACATGACATATTCATCACCTCTTTGAGCTTGTCAAAAGCTCGTTGTGCTACATCAATCCATGTGGAAACCCCCTTCTTAGTCAAGTCAGTTAAGGGTGCCCCCCAATTGTGAGAATCCCTTGATAAATATTTGAAATGATAATTGATATTCAATATTCATTATTCGGTATTTACAAAAGGAGAGGAATACTCCTTATATAGAAAATTACAAGACGATGTTTCTAAAAAAAAAACAATCGTTAACTAAAGCAAACTAAATTTGATAACTGAAAGATGCTAAAACAAACTAAAGTGTAAACAGAAGTTACTAAAAGTTAACTAAGTTAACTAAAAGTAAACCATCAACTAACTAAAGATAAGAAGACCATTAAATATAACAATTAATACTTTAATACCCTCCCTTAATTGTCATCCTACAAACATAAACTAAGTCTACCCATATTTTGATGGAGTTTTGGCCATGAATGCATAGAATGCAGACTCCTTCTGCTCAGTCTACTCTGCCACTTGAGCACTTTGTTGAGACTCTTCCAAGTTGGACTTCTCATCAGCCAACCGCTTTCTGCAATACTTTTGAATATGACCAATCTTCCCATAGTAATGACAAGTAATAGACTTCTTGGAGCTCTCCTTCGAATTGCCTAGTCCTTTTTGTTGAGTGGACTTGCCTTTTCCATCTTTGGTAGTAAATGCTTGTT
This sequence comes from Sequoiadendron giganteum, assembly GCA_007115665.2. Taxonomy (NCBI): domain Eukaryota; kingdom Viridiplantae; phylum Streptophyta; class Pinopsida; order Cupressales; family Cupressaceae; genus Sequoiadendron; species Sequoiadendron giganteum. The sequence goes on from CM021104.1 coordinate 125,693,844, forward strand.
CAATAGTGGAAAACTCACTGCTACTCCCAAACTACTTCCTCCACCTATCCTACTACAAGAGCTTGTTGCACAGCCCATCAAACTTTAAGTCAAGATTGGTGGATGTAATGTTGAGCATTTCGATGAAGTGCTCGAACGATCATGGCAATCTTTTCAACGTAATGACCACCATATCCTCTTCTTCCATCTTGTGACCAATAGCCTCCAACTGATCGTGAATGTCTTTGATCTTCGTGAGATGATCTTGCAAAGACACTGTCATCCATCACAATGGAAAACAGCAAATTCTTTAGAAAGAAAGCCATGCCCTTGTCTGAGGTCTCATGGGAGATCTTTCAAATGCTTCCAGATCTCTGCAGAAAACTTACCAGATGATATTTTTGGTAACATCTCATCGGTGACAGATAATTTTAGAAGCATAACTACCTCCCTATTACCTCCATCATAGTTGTCTTGTTCCTTCCCCACAGCGTCGGGACAAAGATCTTTACCTAGAACAAGTGCATCCAAACACCAGTATTCAAAGATGGTAAGCATTCTCTGCTTCCACATTTTGTAATTCTTTCCATTGAACCTGTGTTCTTTCCAACATTACGTTGGTCAAAGCAGCAATCCCTCCTGTTTTCCAAAAGCAAGAAAAACGAGGTAAAGTATGTGATCAGTTAGCACAACTTTCTAGACAATCACCTGGCACAACTCTCACAATTTTTTCATCTAAAATGAGGCTCAATAACAGCAAGATTCTTTCAAAAAAAACCTTCCAAAACTTTTGAAAATCAGCAAAAAATTTATAGAAATTTTTTCAAAAACTCTACAAAAATATTCTAGCACAATCTTTTTAGTAAAAATTTCAAAAAACTCTTTGAACAATAAGGCAAGATTTCTTTTCGAAAAAAATCTTCAAAAACACTTGGCAAAAGTTTTTTAGAAAAAATTTCACAAAACTCTTGCAGGAATCTTCAAAAACCCATGATCTCAACAAAAACACTCGTCCAAAACAAGTCACAAGAAGGAAACCCTCGATTTTCTATAGATACGAGTTGCAGAAGCAAAACACCCAAAAGAAAACCCTAGGCATGCCACAAAAATGGAGAATCAGCCAAAAAAAACCAGAAGAAAACCCGCCAAAATGAAGGTTGACACCAAAAAAATGCAGAACAGCAAGACTCACAATCAGAAGACACCCACGAACTTCAGAGAATTGTGCCAAAAGGAACAGACGAAAAACGCGACAATATTTTCCACATTTTTTACAAAGACGGCCACAAAAAATGCTAGAGACAGCCACGAAAAAAAATCGCGTGAGTTTCACAGATTCGTCACCCAAAAGAAAAGGCATGCAAGCCGTCGACGTAAATACCTTCATGCGGGTTCACAAACAAAGGAAATGTCGCTGAGATCAAACACAAATGTCTGCAAATGGTCTAACAAAAAATGCCCCAAAAGTCTTGACGAAACTGCACTCAAAAAACCCACGCAAATAGCAAGAACCGTCCCAAAAAAAATCGCAATTTGAAGCTTTTAAAAAATCCATGATTTCTTGCAAAAGAAACCTCACAAAAATCTGCAGAAAAAACTCCTTCAAAAAATCCACCTCAAAAACCTAAATCTTTTTTGCAAAAATGTTTCACAAAAACTCCTCACAAAATTCCTCTCTTTTTTATCTTTAAAAAAATTGGCTAAAACAATTTACGAATTTTTATTAAAAAATCTGTCAAAAAAATTCTAGAATATTTTTTCAATTTTCTAGGTTAACCATTAACATTTGATTTATTTATTTTAAAAAGAGAAAAAACATCTAAGAATTTTATAAAAAATCCTTAGGAAAACAACGAATTTTTATTAATAAAATATTCGCCAAAAAAGTTTGAGCCTAAGCTCTGATACCATGAAATGATAATTGATATTTGCTATTCGTTATTCAGTATTTACAAAAGGAGAGGAATACTCCTCATATAGAAAATTACAAGACGATGTTTCTAAAAAGAAAAAATCGTTAACTAAAGCAACTAAAGCTGATAACTGAAAGATGCTAAAACAAACTAAAGCGTAAACAGAAGTTACTAAAAGCTAACTAAGTTAACTAAAAGTAAACTATCGACTAACTAAAGCTAAGATGACCATTAAATGTAACAATTAACACTTCAATAATATTTTGTAGCAGCTATAGAGTCCAAAGAATCCTCTCGATTGTGCCCAAGTCTTTGGGGGAGGCCAATCCAAGATGACTCATATCTTCTCCTGATCCACTTGAATTCACTAAGTATTGATAACATGACCTAAATACAAAATCTTGATCGTTCCAAATCACACTTGGACTCCTTGCAAACAATGTTTTTGTCTCCAAGATGCCCAAAACTTCATCCACATGTCTCAAATGGTCCTCCCAAGTCTTGTTGTGAATGAGGATATCATCAAAGAAAGCCAAAACAAACTTCCTCAATTGCTTGTTGAACACTTGATTCATGCTTGACTAAAAGGTAGCTAGGGCATTAGCCGAGCCAAATGGCATAACCAAAAACACACTATCCAAAGTGACACTTGAATGTTGTCTTGTGAATGTCCTCTTCTCAAACCCGAAGCTAATGATATCATAATTTGAGATCTATTTTCAAAAAATAGACTGCACCATGTAGCTAATCAATCCTAGGAATCAAGCATCTATTTTTTTTTTGTCATTTTGTTCAAGGCTTTGTAGTCTATGCACATTTGCATGGTCCAATCCTTCTTAACTAGGACTACAAATGAAGCAAAAGGGTTTGAACTAAGTCTAATGTGACCCATGTCCAAATGCTCCTTAACTTCTTTCTCTATTTCTTCCTTATGCCTTACGGAATGGCAATAAGTAGTAATGATTGGTTTGGCTATTTCTTCCAACTCTATGGCAAGCTCAAAAACTCTATAAGGTGGTCTTCCTAGAGGTATATCACTAAAAACTTTTTTATGCTTATCCAGAAGAGATTGGATATCAACATAATAAGACTTTTTGCCATCTAAAGATGTAATAGAAGTTATCAAACAATTTGCTACCCAAGCAACCTAACCATAGTAAAAAATTGTCTCCATTCTTTTGGCAAAAGTAATTATGGGAGCTCCATTGGACATTCCTTGAAGCACTACCTTCTTCCCATTCGCACGGAAGCTAAAGTTCCATAGTCTCAAAATTTTGAGTGAATTTCCCAAGGGAATGTAATCACCAAACCCTTAATACTACATCAGTATCTCCTATGCCAAAAACATAGAAGTCATCTGTCACTTTGTGATTTCCCAAGGAAAGGCTCAATTGGGGAAAAAAAAATCATGAAAGCATGGTGAATCAATCAAACCCCATCAAATTAAAACCTTCTAATTCTTTTGTCTCAAGACCATTCTTGACCACCAAACCCTCATCAATGAAGTTGTGGGTTTCCCCACTATAAACTAACACTATAACACTCTGCCCATTAAGAACTCCACAAACTTTGAAGGGATTATAGTTAGGAGTACCAGATAAAGTAGCAAAGGTACCTCTTGAAACTATTTCTTCATCTTGTCTCTGAAGTTCGGATTCATCTTCCTCTTTTCCTGGCTCGATATCTACAACTCTAAATTCTTCATTCGAAAGTACTTCAATGTAATGCACTTGGCCACGACCAAGACACCTATGTCCCAATGCTAATGGATGTCCCAATGCTAATGGTTCCCTGCAAGAAAAGAAAAGTTTTTTCCATCTTAACTCATTCTTGGCCTCTACCTCTTTTCTAGGAGTATTGTTGGGCTAATGGAATCCCTTCTAAAAAGGCTTGTTTGGGAGAAGAGTCTTTGTCTAAAATTTACTATTAGGAACCGAAATCTCTAAGTCCAAAGACCTCATAATTGCCTCTACAATTATGGTAGATCAAAAGCCTTTACCAAACCCTTGAGGGAATTGAATAGACTATCTATGAATAACATAGTTAGCCTCTTTCCAAAGACATCAAGAACCATTACAAACAAATTTTGAAATTCAATCACATAACTATCCACAATACTATATGTCTAAGCTACACCAACTCCTTGAAATGGAACTCAAGGTTTTTTCTACCAAACTACTCAATCAATCTCCTATTGAACTCATCATGGGTATTGATGAGAGTATGACCCTAGGAGACCAACACATGGTACCACCACTCATGAGTAATGCCTTTGAGGTAAAGAGTGGCAAACTCGATGGCTTCCTCCTCAAACATAGGTTTGAGTGATAAGTAGGTGTCCAAATTCCAAATCCATGCACGAGCTACACATTTGTTTCATCCATCAAAAGTTGAAAAGGTCATCTTCCCCAATGAATGCAGCAAATCTCTATTGTGCTTATTTGTCTACAATCTTGGTTTAGGTCTAGGTCCATTCCTTGTCTTCTTCAAATTAATGAAACTTGTAAGAGACATTTCTACTTGAATCTTTGTAGGAAGAGCCCTATACTAGCATAAGAAATATTTATATCATCTAGCACCGGATTCTGCACTTCCACTTCTAGTGCTTCTTCTTCTCTACATAGTAAAGTAGGTTGGAAGGGTCTACTAACAAAACCAATAACAATTTTACTATCGTTGTTATTGTTATTATTCACTAAAGAACTCCCTTCACCATTTTGATTTTAAGTAGGCTTAGGAACATTCAAGTTTTGCATGGTTTGTATAAGCTAAGCTATCATATTTGTTATATTTTGTTGCCCTTGAATAAGAACATTAAACCATGCATCTTCTTTTTCTCCATCTATCATTACTCTCTTATCTCTTTCCTCTATCATAAACTATTCTATTTTGGACCCTAGTGCTCACACTGATGTCCTAGTGACTAAGCCTTTGTTCTCTCTCTAATAGTATGTGTATTCTCTATCACTGTCATGCATGAGGTATTCTCTACATCAAACTGTTAGCTTTTCTACAAGCTAGCAAGATCACCAACTTTCATACCACTATAATGTCCCAAATTGGGATTTTTTGTATTTTTCACTTTCACAATGAACAAGCATGAAACCTTAACACCTTTCATTGTCAAGATCCCAATGTGGGAAAGATAAAAGCATACGGTGAAAGGGTAAGAATGATATTATATTAAAATATTTACTGGCAACAAGCCACACAACTCACTATTTCAAACTATTACAAATTTCAAAAATAGCGATATACTTTATTGGCAATAAGCCTTCCAAATGAAATGCAAACTAAAACTAAGAATGAATGTAAGTAGGTATGGTGGCAAGCATTCTAGAATGATTGCAAAACTACATCTAGTGTAGAATCGCACAAATTAACATTAGAAATAATAATACTAGAATTGAAAGTGATCTTTTATGTTGTGGCAATATAGCCTTCTACACTTAAACAGATCTATTCTATATTGGCAATAAACCTTCCAATTTTATACAAATGAGCAATTAAGCATGAAATTTGAGTTCTTACAAAATATTGTTGATTAGAACAACAACAATCTTTCCCAAATTATTTGCATCAACAAAAATGTCAATGTGCTAGCCAAAAATATGAAGAAACGAGTATCAAAATATACAATTAGCTATAGGAGGTCAACTCGCCGAAAATAATAATCCTTTATCAATTTGTATTTCTGAATAACTACTGCTGAATGATACTTACCCTCTTCAATTACCTGTATGACTGAATTTGGACTACAACTCATCAATGAATACAACAAAAGTTGTGATTCAAGTTCAGAATCGTATGGCTGTTGAAGAATGTTGGACGGCTGGCACTTTGGCCTGAAATATGAACTTCAAACAAGCTGAAACTTTCTCTTAGGGTCAAACATTCATCTTGAAGATGTACGACCTGCTATTAATGCTCAAAAACTGCAAATGATATGGCTAGAAATCCGTAATGGTACAGCCTGCTCTGGTATGGCTCTTCTAAGTCTTCTTCATAGAGATATTTGAAATGATTTGCAAGAAAATAGGAAATGATAAATTCTTCAATATATAACTCAACCAAAATTTGGAAATAATACTACACCTAATGAGCTCCACAACAATCAAGCTAAAAACTACAAACATTCAACACTTTGGTAATCCTTAAATGGAATTATTCTAATGAATAGGAGACTTTCATCCTCAAATCCATTCTTTGCCAAAAGGTTTTTGTCCTATGGCAGAAAAGGTTAACAATGTTCAATCTCAAGAGAAATGGATTTGATAATATGAATTGTTAAACCTCTCCAAAGCTCAACTCCTCAAATAGGTTTTTGAGGAAAAATATAATATTATTTTCTTTTTCTCCTTTTCTCTCTAAAACTTAATTTTTGAAAAATGTCTAGAAAGTCCTTTTAATGAACATTACTTTTGGACCCCATTCCTGCCAACACTTTTTGTCCCTCTTTTTAAAACAATTTTTTTAATAATGAAACATAAGTTGTCTTTTTATGCATATATCATAAGGTTACTTTTTGGATAACTTAAGTTAAATTATTAAATTATTTTCTTTTCACCATCCCATAAGCCTAAAAGAAATCAAATAATAGATTATATGTCTTCTTATAACTTACACTTAGAAAAGGGAAATGATACTATACTATAATATATCATTCCCCTTCACATAAAATGTCAAATTCCATAAAACCCACCAAAGGGCCCTAAAAAAGCAAAATACAAAAATGCATCCGTAAATATTGGAAACTGAAATATTATGTTCAAAACGAGTTCCACTTCGCAAAAAATACTTTTCACTTTGGCAAAACCCCTTTCTCGTGATATTCAAATTCACAATGCAAGTTTGTCCTTTTTTAATGACTCATTGAGTTCTATGCATGAATCGCTACATCTACTCTTCCACACAGCCAAACATAATACCGCACATACATAGAGTAAGGCCCACAGTCATTCCTTTTGAGTAGAAATCAACCTTTACATCTCTTCTTAGAGATTGCAGATGTTTCTGAAATAATAAATTCAGTAGCTTACATCTCTTCTCAAAGATATTTGTCGCTACCACTCAATTGAATAAAGTGGTTAGTTCCTTTATTCAAATATTGCTCTCTTTTAGAATATTTTATCTCCATTGCTTCAAGATTTATTTAGCTAGAGTCTTAAATTTTTCTCTATGCTATAATTCTTTTAATTATTTGCTTCCACAATCCCAGTAGCAGCTCAGCTCATCTTAGTGGTTGTTTCAAGAACAAGTCGGAAAATTTCCAAAATATATTTGTTTTTGGTTTCTTCTGTATTTTCTTATTTTGTATTTTTGGGGCCCTTTAAATGGAATTTGACCAAGAGTCTTTGTTTGGATCCCCTATTGGTTGCATTAGCAATACTTCAAGACATACAAACTAGCTCTAGACCTCAGATTTCAAATGCATATCTTAAGTTTGTTCCAAGCTATAGTTAGGAGTTATGAACCTAACAAGTGGGGGTGCCAAATATAAATAACTCCTACAAGAATTTTCAATTTCTGATTAGTTTGTCCCTATCCGACTATACATTTCAACTCCAACAAGGATATGGGTCACTTACCTGATGGGATGTCTCTTCAATTCTCCCCAAGAACCCTTATTTACTATGTATAGCAAGCTTTTAGTTTATGTTATGAAAAGCTATAAAATAGGTGAATTGAATCAAGAAAAGTAGAATACACACATATTTCCTACACGGTTTGTTTGTTTTGTATATACTCTCAGTTGTAGTGAGATAAATGTTACATGGGAGTATGTCTCCCCCAAGCCCCATGTTCTTGTTACCTATCTCAGCCATGGGGACATCAGGACTGTAGGCGAGATCTTCTAGCCATTCCCTATCCCAAGAGGTTTCAAGGAGCCATCCCCAAAATGCCTCTTGATGGGGCTTGTCATCCCAAGACAGTCTAGTTGTCCCAAAGATGACTAAGAACATCCAAATACCCCTCATCTTGTATTTATGAAAAATGTTATTTTCATTAAAAAAATGGGAAAAAAGAGTGTTAGGGGACCACAAGCCCTCCCATGCCTTATGAAAACCTAAACCATCCCCATACCTAACCCACTGCAACTCATAATTACCACAATCAATTTGCTGTTTTGCATTTTGCATTTGTAGTTATGAAGAAAAAATGAAAGAGAAGTCATTGTCAGCCTTTGTCATCATTGAGTGTGCACATGGCATGGAAAGGATATGATAAAGCAGAGGTAGCTTGCCACTCACCTACTATCACATGTAACTAATTTTTCTATTGCAAAGAGGAATTAGTCCACCTACAAAGTCATCCACTCCATCAAGAAGAATAGGCTTACATCTAGACGAACAGAGAAGTTAGTTGCAGTCCATAGTGCCTTGGAACTTTAGGATCAACAAACTCCACCTGCACATTGGGCTATTGATCCTAAAGATGTTAAACAAATTGATGCAGAGGTACAACAAAGATTGGTTGGCATTTCATTGGATTAACCACAATTTGATATAGAGAGTGACTCAAGTCAAAGACCAATTTTGATATCGATAGCCCAAAAGACGAATAGTTGCAGGTCTATTTATTAACAATTGTATTAATATCTATAAACATATTGCTATGCCTATTGTTGGGCAATTTGTCAATTTGTAGCCTTGGGGCCTTTTGTCATAATTTGAACATGCTGCTATATTTGAATTAATGAAGATTGAACAATGGATCTTGAATGTGATGCATTATATGACCGTCTAAACTTGAATCTCGATGTCATGTATAGGTAAACTAAAAATTTGACTTTCCACATAAATTTTGGACTTGATGCATTATATCACTGTCCAAACTTGAATCTAGATGTCATGTATAACTAAACTAAAAATAACCTCCCAAACTCCCATCCCCATCTCAGAAACATTGTGGAACATAGGTGAAATTCGATTTTGTTCAACAAATTTATTAATTATCAATTTAGTTGAGTTTGGTATTATTAATTTTTTTTATAATATATTATGTTCCATACCTGGCGTATTATCCCTAAATTACCAACTACATTTAGAAAAATGTTAATAATGTCTATTTCAATTCTTCAATATACCATTCAATGTGGTCAGAATATCAAAAACTCAGGTTTAAGATGATCGATCCATTTGATACATTCCTAATAGACAAAAGCAATCACAACGAGTACCAAACAATGAACAACTAATTTGTCATATCCCTTCAAGGTGTTGATAGAAGCAGCCCTAGCAAAACAAAGAGCAAAGATGATGAGCCAATTTGAGCAAATTTCTTAAAAGCCAAGTATATCAAAGGTCACAATAGAAAGACCATTTTGCTGTACAACTCCCTTCAAAGTTAAAGTAAATTTTGATATTCCCACATTTGAAAGAAAAAATAATGAAAATACAATTGATATTTCAATTTCTGAATTTTAAAAGTACTTCTTTGTGAGCAATTCCTCAGGTTTTTTAAGATCACATTCACCCTTCTAAAAGCCAAGCCACATGTGCAACAATGGTGAGAAGCTGGCTTGTTGGCCAAGAAAAAGCAAAAGAGATCAAACTCTATGATAACAACATAAATCCCACTTGCGGAGAATTCATGGAGGTCATCAAAGAAGATACTTTTCCAAAAAACACCTATGAGGAAAAGAGCATTCAATGCACTACAACAAAAGTTCTCATTGGTAGAACTACACTAGCACCTTTCATGTGTTGCTACAAAACTTGCTATCAAGGACTTTGAGAAGCATTGAGTCTCCAAGTACTAAAACAGCCTTCACCATTACATTCAAACGGAGATGGGGTTTATGACTATCAAAAGCTTCAAAAGTGCCCACCATTATGGAAAGGAGATTAAAGAGTAATTCAAGCCAAAAAGCCTTTAGGCAAGCAACAAAGAAAAGATGCTTTGCCAAAGAAGCAGACACCAAAGAAAAATGGCAATGTAAATTGAATGTAGTTGTTAGTCATTTATTTTTAGTCATCCCACTTGTCAAGATCATAACTTCTATCACATAGCTCAAACTTTAAGGTTTAGAAATGCACTGGAAAGCGTAAATCACAAGCTAATTAAAGTGGTGCAAAGAAATGCTAGATCAACCCATTAAAGCACCAAAACAAAGCTTCAAGGTAAAATTTCACTCTGCAGCTATTATATAGCTTTACACAGAAATCAATCCATCTGTACAAAGTTCGAACCAGTCCCAGCACAAGCTGGATTCTCAACAAACCCAATAACACAGAGTGCAAATTAATAAATTAATGTAAATGGCATGTCTATCAGGATCCAAAAACTCTAAATATTGTTCACAGTTGTAAGATACGTGATGGAAAAAGACTGAGTTATTAAATTGACATGTGAGCAAGACAGTTAGATACATTATGGAAAAAGAATAAGTTATTAAATTATTTAAACTGACATATAGGCAAGACAAAAGCTCGTGCAATAAATTGAAATTTTCATACTGTACAATACCGTGAGCACTCTGATCAAGTTGACCAAGTTGATGACACAAAATAGACCCATTTTGGCCTCCTACGCACAATATGCCAGCAGCTACTGTTACTGCTGTTATTTTATCTAAGCAGACAAGATTCTCAGATAAATCAAGCTGTATCAGCTCATTGTTATGTAAAATTTCTCCAAAGCGATAAGCAGCTAAAGACTTTAATTTGATCAGATATGCAAATCCCGAAGTCGTTATGGCATAAAGTAATAAATTTCCAGCAGAGTTATTAATCTGCATCATACAAACAATACTGTTGAATAAATGCAACCAAATAAACAGGACAAATATGATAAAGCAAGAAAAAGAAAAATGTCCAGAAAAGATGTAAATATATGCCTAAATTTTGAAATCGCTTGCAAAAATCCTCGTTAAAAAATTCAAACAGGGCAAAGCATTTATTTTTTCAAAAGAAAAGATCCTCCTAAACCATCAAATCAACACTACAAACAATTCTCAGTACAGTTGTCAAAAATGCTCACAAAAAAGATTGAATATTTATTGGCATGTCTAAACTTTGTAAACTACCTGATGCTTGAAGATAGATACAAATGGAAAAAGTGAATCCTGGAAAGTAATGTGCAAGCCATATCTTGGAGGTTCCCGCCGAAATGACCATTCCATTAACTCCAACACATTGGGCAAATCTTTGTGCACACGCCTGGTTTGGAAAAGAAGCCCAAGACAATAAGAATCCAGCTAAATATTAAAAGCCTAAAATTCAATTACACAGCCAAAAGCACAGAATCTGAAGCTTGCAACCTTCAAAGAAGATGAGAAACCAGTTTTCTTCAGCTCAACCAGACAAATTGTAGAAGTTTTAGTGCACAATGAGTTAAAAATAAGTTTGAAACTAAATGTGCTGTCTTTAAATTTTCACTAAAAGGTTTCTCAAAAAACAAGCCTACTTTGATTTACTTACTTTCTGCTTCAATAAGTGTTAAACAGTCAGCTGTAACAACTAATTAACAAAGAGCCCTATTCTGGAATTATTTGACAGCACCAATGTCATGGAATACTTAGGCATACTTTGACATATTGTCATCAATAATTCTCTCATCAGCATTGATGCCATAGATACATGTGGAATCCATACGTGTGATTACTACTCTTGTATACAGGAATATATAGCCAACATCTTCATTGTCTCTTCCTATAACAACATAACTTCTTTCTTAAATTTCAATGCTTCTTCAATCACAGCAAGTAAATTCTATGACACAAAGCTTGCCTTAGATGCCAGACCTTAGTGTTCCTGGTAATTACAATACTCTTCAAAATGGCAAAGCACCCAACAATTTGACTTAGCTTTTCAGCAAAACGAGCAGATTGAAAACTCTAAGCACTGCAAAGCTTCACACTAATTAAGGAATTGACATCAAAATTAATTATAAAAAATATCAAGATCAGTTTAAAACTTGAATTTTATTTTTATAGTCAACTAGTTGTAGAAGTTTTTTAAGGGGTGCACAGTAAGGTCTTACCCTTTAGTTAGCAGATTGTTCCCAAGTCCAAGTCATGTCCATTTATATCCATATTCAAAAGGACTCAGACTTACTAATCCTATTAGAATCCAACTTGTTTCCAATTACTCTCTGTAATGTCCCGGATTTAGCCCTACGCTCCATACTTGGATTTAGCCTATTTCCAGAAACTTGTAGGCTAAGCAGAATGGGAACACTTACTATTTATAGTAAGTCATGATACTGCTCAGTTGGCATACAGATGTGGTTTTGGCAAACTTACTATTTATAGCAATATGCTATTTTTGGTAAGTATATTTATAGCAGTATCACTCTAGCAGCAACTCGATCTTTTGCAATTCAGTGTGGCCGATCAGTTTGGCTTTTTGTTGAGTTGAAGTGAATTTACTATTTTTGGCAGTGGCTATTTTTAGTAAGTCTAATTTTGGCAGTATCATCATCTGCAGTTCAGCTCAGATCATCATGCTATTTGTGGTAATCGTTCAATTTCAGTATTGGCATTGGTTTTGGTTATCTCCTTGGACTAAGTGTAATACTTAGTCAATTTCATGTTTTAAGTTGTACCCCCACGCCTAGGAGTAATAACTTCATGTTGTTTTAAAGAGGGGACATTAAGGGGTCATGTTGAGCATTTAATGATTTATTAAATGCTTTATTGTTGCAAATAGAAATGGACACCTAAAAGGAAGGGAAATAATGTTTTATTTTTTCACAATAAAGTGAATGGTTGAAGGTGCGTCCCTTGGGAAGTTGAAGTGATTCAACTTCTTGGAATTCAAAGTGTTTCATTTGCCCATTGAAACTTATATATTGCTGCATTGTGGAGAGCTGATTATGTTATGTTTTGGAAAGCAAAGTTATGCTGCTGGTTTGAAATCCAGAATCCGGCTAAGGGAAAGCTTAGCAAATTTTATTCCACTCTTCGGACCTGAAACTATGGTTCCCTAGATGATGGATTGAGAGTGTGCTTCATTCAGAAGTACATATTGAGCTTCAAAGTGGAGAATTGTGGTGTGTTTTCCAGATTTCAAGTTGCTGATATTTACACAGCTGAAAGTTGAATTTGTTAACAGCTTCTTGTATCATTTTATTCTCGTTATGGGCACTCAATAATATCATTGCTAAGGTCATGGCGACCCTTCTTAGCAAATTCCAGATTTTATTTTAAAGTGTATGATTTTTACTAGCAAAATCGCCCTTGCTAGGGCCGCACCTTCTTGTTTGCATTGGGAATTGTGCCAATAAATAAATGTTGGGTTTTTGGAGTTGTTTCTTCATCATGGCATGGGCGCCTTGCCTCCAAAGGTTCATTGCACTTGGTTTCACGCAATTCGGAGGTAAATTGATTAAGATATAAGCATTTAATTGATTCACAAGTTGCTGATTTATAGTTTCAATTTGCTGATTTTAATTATCAGACTTCAAAGAGATTATTTTTTATCTTCCTTTTCAATGTTTAAGAGCTTTCTAGATTGAGATAATCATTCCTCACATTGTGGCTTTGTCTATCATTGTAATACTCGTAAATTGCAGATAATTGGATTGTAAGGTTGTGAATTAGTAGTACTAATCCAGCCATATGTTATTGCTGCATTTACTTGTAATTTCTAAAGCTAACATTAAGTACCCCTGGATGGTTTACCGCCAGTGTGGAGAATAAACTTGAATCTCTCATCTTACCCACTGTAAAGTGGAGAATTCCCACTCTTGAGTGGATGTCTGCCGCAGCAAACGAAGTGTTTAAATTGTAATCTTTTCCCCCCACTGTTTGGTGGTAGTGAGGAAATTCTCTCATGGCTGGTTATCCGCCTATGTTCTTTCAATTCAGCAATTAGCACTCCACCATATGCTAGCACCTCGCTTGTTAAAGGATCTTGAGTGCACATTCTTGGTGTTGAGTTTAGACTCTCTCTTTCAGTTGTAATCTTTGTAACTTTGATTCAGTAGATCCTAGGGATTCTCTAACCATATGCCCGCCCCTCCTCCCTAAGTGGTTTTAGGGCGCATTCTTGGTTAGAGTTCTTTCATGCAACGTTTTGGGTTAAGCTAACCTTAATGGTTGTTTGGTTACATTGTATTTGTTATTGAAAATCAAAAAAAATTGAGAGAGTATATTTCACTCTCTGTTCAACATCCTTGCATTGGCACCAGTTACAGTCACGTAACTTCAAATGTCCTTTCACATTGCAGGCAACATTCCACAGTAAAACATGTTTAACTAAAAGTCTAGAACACCCGTCACATTGGCAACACAGCTTACTTGCATTCATTTACTTCTCTAATTTCTGATATTGAGGAATGATCTGAATTTTGGAAACTAATTTCAAATCTCCAACAGCAACTACAAAGGATTGCCATTAAAGATTCACAAACATACATCTCTGTGCTTGACAAATCTCACACCTCTCATACCATCAATCCACAATTTCAGCAATGCCAAGAGACTATTCCCTTCATTGAAAAAATCAATCTAAGTTGTTCCTAAAGTATGAGCATCTTAAAGAAGAAACAATAGCACATCAAGAGTCCATCAAGAAAAAGGTGGATGAATAAACCCATGGGTTTAAGTGGTTAAAGATTGGTAAGAAACCCCCTCCTGTTATTGCAATGGTTGTTCAGGCCAAATTTGATAAGGAAAAGGCTTGACTTGCCAAAGCACTTAATCTCCGGGTTCCTGGGCTTCCCAGTTGAGCCCCTTCAGACATGTCACACCTTCCTTAAGGGTTATCTTGGTCTGAAAGACATCTCCCTAGACAGAGCTTGGTTGACTCACACCCTAGTGATCAGTTCCAATCAAGTGAAGAGCATTTTATGAGCCACTAGAGCTAAAAACAACTTTTCTCTGTTTGAAAAAATTTCAAGATGTTGATCTCACATGACATCTGGTGGAAGAGCTTCAAAAGGCTCATGCTTTGGTTGTTGCTAGCAAAAAAGCAAAGTGGGCCATTATTAGTGACTGCAATGCTATAAATTGTGATTCCCCAACTCAAAGATGGTCACGATTTGGGTTGTTTACATGACTACGTTCTTGAGTCTCAGTTGATGGAAATAACATCTTCGTTGCCTATTGGAGTTGTAATGATTTTGTATGGTCTTCTCCAAGTACCTTTCAAGATGCTATTGCTTCTTGGGATATTATCCTTCTTATTGACACCTATGAGCTCAGGGCTCTCCCTACAATTACAAGTTATGTTTGTGCCTCTACCTTCCAATGTGAGACTTATAGATTAGAAGATGTGCACGGTTCATGTAAGGCGGCTCATCTCTTTTGCAACAACTTCTGATCTAGGGTTTTGTGTTTAGTCCCTAATTTACATTCAAGATATATGTGGTTCCAAGGTCAAAGGACCCTGCCCTCACTTCAGGATGTTTGCACTGCTGCATTCTATTTCCTGCCTGCCTCTTATGCCTATGTTGTTCATGTAGAGGAAAATCCTTACCTTTTCTCTATCCAAAGATTTCCCATTACTCCTGCTTGGTAATGTTATCCTTCTCAAGACTTGAATGCTCGCACCCAGACCCTCGAAACCCCCATTCATGATTTTGCCAGTGATGAGATTTGTCTTTAGGAGTTAGATGTGGACAAGTTTCGCTTATCAAAGGCCTTCAGTTGACAAGAATAGTCTTGTCACTGCTTATGGTAGTCACCTTCTCCATCTAGTAGAATCTCAATCTCCACATTCTTAATGGGCTCTCCAAGTTTTCATAGATTTATGTGCTTCCCTCATGGCAATGGTGCTAGCATTGATTATGTTCTCAATAGAATATCTTCTGTCTCTCATATTCAAGACCTAAATGTCTCACTTCTACCCCTAGTTAACCATGTCATTTTGACTTTCACCCTCCACACTCCTACCCTCCATATTCCCCCCTCAAAATACCATGATCCATTTTGATGGCAATTACTCCCTTGACTATGCTTCCTAAACTTCCAAACTTCTACTACGTTCAACCCTCTATTGTTGTTGCCTTGCATGGGTTCCAATTTGATGCTCTTTATGAGGCTGCCCTCAATACTTTTCCCCACACAATTCATCAATCTGGTCCACCCCACCTTCATGCTTTTTGCCCTATGAATCGCCAGTTGGAGGTTTGACAATGAGTGTAAATCCATACATCATAAACTTCACTTTATTCTTGTCCATGACCCTCCCTCCATTCCTACCCATGGAGACTATTGCCATCTTCTTTGGCATAAGAAACATGAATTTCTCATGTTGAGGCATAACAAGCTCCTTGTTGCCCTCCACACTGCCCTAAGATCTTCTAGCATGCCCTCCTCCCAAGGAACTCCCCCGCTATTCATATCACCTTAATTGCTTGGATCTTGTAAATGTAATCAAATATTATCAAATTTGGATCCTAAGAAACCTATGGAAATTTTAATACTGATTTTCTATGTAAGAATTCTAAGTCAGATTTTCTTCTTTATCTTACGAATATGCTGATTGCAGAACATTTATTGATTTCGATGTTTTGCGAATGTCGAATGAACCACCTTTTGTATGAGGGAGAGACGCATCTCATGAGAGGACGTGTCTCCACTTTGTGGAGACACGTCTGCTCATGGGACGTGTCCCTTGGGCGCGCGACTTCCCTCAACAACCCGTAATCATACTATGTTTACCATAAACATCAATGCGTGCTTTAACAAGCAGCGATTATATAAGGTGCATTCCAATTTGATTCAATTGCAAATTTCGATCATCATTTCCAGAAATTTGAATAACTTATTTTGATGGTTTTATATTTTAAGAACACTTTGGTTAAATATAAATGATGATGATGCATGAATGCAATCATCATTTATATCTGACTGAAGCTATCTTAAATCAACACTCCCTCTTAGCTAGGGAAGATATTCCAAATCAAATAAGTGGAGATATCACCTTCACACGTGATATCGAAGATATGATAAGTTTATTCAATATTGTCAAGTCACGTGACATTCTTCATAATCACATCTTCATTATGGTATGTGCACTGACATCAAGTCACATGATGTCTACCATAATAATTCATGGCATATCCACGGATATATAATTCATCCACCATGATTATCTCTTAAGGATCACAATGATCTTCAAATGACATCAAGTCCCATGATATCCATCAAAGTGTCCAAGAGATACTATCATCACATGTCCACAGATATCAAGTCACATGATATCTATCATGATAGTTCAACTCATCATTGTAGAGTCGTCACTTTACAACGTCATATACAAGTGTTCATTATTAAAAAAATCGTCACCTTTCAATAATGTACACAGGGGGAGCAGGCCCATAAGGTCATGGAGTCACACACATGACAAAAGAGTTTACACATTAAACATCTTTAAATATATTAGTACAACTTATAAAAATTTGAATTTCAAACATAATATCAAATTACATTTCAACCATACCAAGTTGCTTCCTGAAGTGTTCCACCTTCACTCTGGAGAGAGGTTTGGTGAGAATGTCTACAGTTTGATCATTTGTACTAATATACTCCAACCGGATTACATTCTTTTCTACCATATCTCTTACATAATGATAGGGGATCTCAATATGCTTAGATCTATCATGGAATACTGGATTTATAGAGAGCTTAATGCAACTCTAATTATCACAATGAATGATAGTAGGATTCAAGGTTTCACCAAAGAGTCCCACAAGCAATTTTCGGAGCCAAACTGCTTCTCTTGCCCCCATAGAGGCTGCAATGTATTCAGCTTATGTCGAGCTTTGTGCTACTAAAGACTGTTTTCTGCAAATCCAAGAGATCATAGCCGATCCTAAACTGAAGCAACATCCTGATGTGCTTTTCCGATCGGTTACACTTCCAACCCAATCTGAATCAGAGTATCCATGTAGATCTAGTTGTTCATTTCTGTAAAGAAGACCATATCCAATAGTGCCTTGAAGATATCTCAATATATGTTTCACAGCCATAAGGTGAATTTCTTTTGGCTCACACATGAACTAGCTAAGAGCATTCACTGCATAGCAAATATCAGGTCTGGTGTTAACCAAGTACATCAAGGATCCAATCATTTGTCTATATAGGGTTGGATCTGCACACTTGGATTCTGCTGCTGCTTCTTTCAGTTTGTGAAGGTTGGTTTTCATAGGTGTAGACATGGGTCTACAATCCAACATTCCAAATCTCTTCAAAATATCAATAGTATACTTTCCTTGATTTAATATGATGCTATCTGATTTCTGCCAGACTTCCAAACCTAGGAAGTAGTGTAAAATGCCCAAGTCTTTCATGTCAAATTCTGAAGTTAGATCCTTCTTTCCTTGAGCAATGAGGTGATCTTCTCCTGTTATCAGCAAGTCATCAACATATAAAATAATTATAAACATATCACCTTTAATTACCTTAAAGTAGAGATTTGGGTCTGCATCATTCTTGGAAAATCCTAGTCCCAAGAGGTAGCTATCAATTCTTTCATACCAGGCCCTGGGAGCCTGTTTAAGTCCATAGAGTGTTTTCTTTAGTCTGCATACATGTGAGTCAGGTTTATGTATCACAAAACCTTCAGGCTATTCTAGATAGACTTCCTCTTCAATGGTCCCATTTAGAAAAACAGTTTTCACATCCATCTGATGAATCTTCCAACCTTTAGCTACTGCAATGGCTATCACTGCTCTCACAGATGTGTAGCGGACAACAGGTGCAAATGTTTCTTCATAATCAATGCCTTCCTTTTGTGAAAAACCTCTAGCCACAAAACGTGTCTTATGGTTTTCTATACTACCATCAGCAGCATGCTTGATTTTGAAGATCCATTTAGAAGAGACAACAGATTTCTCTTTTGGTCTAAGCACTATATCCCATACATCATTCTGTAGAATGGACTGATATTCTTCCATCATTGCGTCCTTCCATACTTGATGTCTGAAGGCTTCTGTAACACTGACAGGTTCTGAATTTATGATGTTATTCATTAGAGCAACATAACTTGAGAACCGTTTGGGTCTTTTACTTTCCCTAAATGTTCCTTTGGGTGTTGCATGATTCTCGGCTTCTTTGATCATCTTTCTAGCCCAAAGTGGCCTCTTTCTACCGTTGTCATTTGGATTCTCATCTGAAGCAGATAGAAGTTCATTTGGCATTTCCTCAATATACTCACTCTAAATCTCAAAAGCAGCTCCACTTCTAATACTCTAAGGGAATAAGTTTCTATCTCACTAGAACTTCTTGCCCTTTTAAATGCAATGTCTTCTTCAAAGATGACATCTCTGCTCAATTCAATTTGTTTATGCCCAGCTATGAATATCCTATAGGCCTTGGAGGTTTCACTATATCCCACAAATACCCCTTTCTTTCCGGAAGGTTCTAGTTTGAATCTCTTCTCTTTGGACACATGAACATAGACAAGACAACCAAAAATCCTAAAATGACTAACATCAGGTTTTATGCCGGTAAAAGCTTCTTTAGGAGTTTTGTTATCTAGATGAGAATGAGGACATCTATTTTGAATGTAGACAGTAGTTCTAGAGGCTTTTGTCCAGAATGAGGTTTCAATGTTCTGGTCAAGCAACATTGCTTTAACAGCTTCTACAAAGGTTCTATTTTTCATTTCAGCAACCCCATTTTGTTGAGGGTTGTATGCTACTGTAAACTCCCTCTTAATCCCGGCATTCATGCAGAATTCCTTAAAAATTTCAGAGGTGTATTCTTTCCCATTGTCTGTCCTTAAGATTTTTATTTTCTTCCCAGAGACGTTTTCAGTAAGAGCATTGAACTCCTTGAACCTTTTAAGGATTTCTATTGACTCTTTACACTTAAGGAAATAAATCCAGGTCTTCCTAGAAAAGTCATCTATAAATATGACATAGTATAGAAAGCCTGCCTTGGAAGGTACAGACATGGGTCCACATAAATCAAAGTGAACCCGTTCTAATACATTTAGGGTTTTACTCAAGCTATTGTGAAAAGATCCCTTTGTATTCTTTCCTAGGGCACAACCTTTACAAGTTCCTTCATGAGATGGTTTTAACTTAGGTAATCTTGTTACAAGTTTTTCCACAGAAGGTAGGGCACGGAAATGAAGGTGTCCTAATCTTCTATGCCAAATTTCATTTGAATCAGAAGTCTCAAGGGTAAGGGCTTGCTTAACCTCAGTGCATAGTTTGTAATGATACCCTTGTCTTATACCTATGGTTTGGGCTTTCTTGATAGTTGAGTTCTTAGACCATGCTAGAACTTTCTCTTCCATAAAGGTAACTCTATATCCATTGTCTTCAAGGGCAGAGATGGATATTAGATTCCTCTTTATTCCGAGTACAAATAAAACTCCAGTGAGTTGAAGGGAGAGACCAGATTTCAATTTGATGGAGCAAGTTCCAACCCCTTTTACAGGGTGTGCAGAATCATCCCCAATGGTTACTTATTCATCAGTTTTTTCAGTCATAGTGTCTAAGTGTTCTCTGAACCCTATGATATGTCTAGAAGAACCACTATCAATTACCCAATTGTGGGTGTTGTTAGATACTTGACTAGATAAGGCTGAATAGAATACAAATTTCTCAGATTTATGGTCTGAATTTGACTTTCCTACTTTAGCAAAGGATGCTTGTTGTTTTGATCTGTCAGGGCACTTCATTGCATAGTGGCCATATTGATCACATTTGAAACATTGTACTTGAGAGACGTCTTTCTTCTTGAAAGATCCTTTTCCATAGGAATTTCTCTTTCTTTTAAATGATCCTTTCCTGTAGGAGTTTTTCTTATTCCTTTTTTAGATGTTGTGTTGAGCACATGAATGTCTTCATCTATGTTCTTTTGTTTGTTTTCTTTTGTTGAGAGTCTTGTTTCCTCTTGAAGGCAGTTTGTTCTTAGCCTATCAAACTTGGGGAGTTTAGATCTCGTACTTATTCCTTGAACAAATGACTCACATAAGTTTGGTAGGCCTCCTAGTGCAATTAGAGTTAACTCTTTGCTATCAATTTGATATCCAATTGTGGATAATTGATCCCTTAGTTCAATGATCCTCATGAAGTATGCATCAATGGTTTCTCCTTTGTTTATTTGGACATTGTTGATTTGCCTTTTTAATGCAAGAGTCCTACTGGTGTTGTTTATCTCATAGGTGCTCTCAAGAGATTTGAACATTAGATATGCTGTTTCATGGTTTGCAAGGATGGGCAATGTATGATCCCTAACTGCATCTACTAAGATTTTCATGGCCTTTCATTGTTTTCAATCCATTGTGTTTTCTCAGGATCATCCTCAAGTTCCCTTTTGTTTTCTCTCACAAATGAGTCTAACTTATTTTCTTTAAGAATCATCATGATTTTGAATTTCCATGATGTGAAGTTGTTTGCTCCTTCAAGGCGATCTTCAAATCTGATCACACTTGACATTATGAAGAATGTGATGTAAATTCGATTTCTCAAAAATGCGATTTTTTTTTCTAAGTAATCTGATATCTAGATTTGATTTTTATTCACTCAACTTGGCTCTGATACCATGTAAATGTAATCAAATCTTATCAAATTTGGATCCTACGAAACCTATGGAAATTCTAAGTCTGATTTTCTGTGTAAGAATCCTAAGTCAGATTTTCTTTTTTATCTTACAAATGTGCTGATTGCAGAAAATTTATTGATTTCGATGTTTTGCAAATGCCAAATGAACCACCTTTTGTATGAGGGAGACACGCCTCAAAGAGCGACGTGTCTCATGAGAGGACGTGTCTTGTCCGCTCATGGGACGTGTCCCTTGGATGCGCGACTTCCCTCAACAACCCGTAATCATACTATGTTTACCATAAACATCAATGCGTGCTTTAACAAGCAGCGATTATATAAGGTGCATTCTGATTTGATTCAATTGCAAATTTCGATCATCATTTCCAGAAATTTGAATAATTTATTTTGATGGTTTTATATTTTAAGAACACTTTGGTTAAATATAAATGATGATGATGCATGAATGCAATCATCATTTATATTTGACCGAAGCTATCTTAAATCAATAGATCTCCTATGCTCATTGAAATAGATTGCAGGAAAATTTCACAATATATCACAAAATCTTGGATCTCACCCTTCTACCTAACTTTTTGTTGAAAATCAAGTGATCTCAAGGCAAAAAACCAGCAACCAAGATATTTCCTTTTCGACGCCATTTTCATGAAATTTCAACCAATACTTTTCTATTTTTTCACAACATTCCGCTTTTCATTAAATAAACGACAAATACATGTGATTTCATTCATATTTTCAATTGCAAATTGGTCGAACTGTGCATATTCCTATTTAGGGTTTCATCAACAATTGTTTACAATTTCCAATGGTTTCAATTTTTTATGTTTGCACCAAGCATACAAAATCAACATTTGCTTACTCCAAATAAATAGAATTGTTTTAATGAAATTTTAAAAAAATGTTAAATTTGTATATATTAGACTATACAAGTGAGTAAGAATTGCATTTGTTTGTTTTGGTTTTTAAATTTTTTTCTAATTTTAAACTTTTATATTTTGTTCTCAAGATTTTTTAATTGTTTAGGTTATATAACGATTTTTTTATTGTTTAGGTTATGTAATGATTTTTTATATTGTAATATATCATTTTTTTTTTTAAATTTAAATTTATTTTTGTTTTTATTTGTAATTTTATACTTAAACATAAAAATAAGTTTAAAAATCTATTAAACAATATATTTATTTTAAATTTTAATATAAATCAAATTTAAATTATATCAATTAAAATGTTATTTTATAAAACATAATAAATGTTTATGGCAAAATGCTTGAATTTTTTTTAAATATTTAAAAGGCTAAATGTAAGTTCTTTTCAGATTTGGCCACCATGCCATGTGAGAAAGATTTTGCATGGGCATATTCCATGTGAAACAAGGGTACAAATAAAGTGAGGTGAAATTTGTGCAACAAAGTGTATAATGGAGGGATTTCTCATTTCAAATGGCATTTAACAAAGCAATCAAGCCATGGTGTGAAGGTTGCCTTAAATATCCTCCATATGTTACCTATCAAGCAAAGTAGCCGATGGAATTCCATTCAAAAATTAAGGCAAAAAAGGCAAGGATGGGCACACAAGTTAGATCAAATTCTCCTAAGGCTAGAGTCGATCACTTGGATGAGGTGGCATGATTAGAAAAGCCTTCAACAAATGAACAAATTTCTATGCCTTCTTCTGGATCACAAAGATATAACACAAGTGGGGGAAACATTAACACCTTCTTTGCATCACATACTACACCTAGAGCACAACAACTTCAAGAGTATGGGCTGGAAGAGGACAATGCATGAGCAGACCAAAAAGGTCACCTCTAATTTCTGGTACTAATCTAGCATGTTGCTCCATATTGCAAGGTCTCCATACTAGTAGTCCATGGTGGATGCAATTGCAATTGTAGATCCCGAGTTCAAAGCCCCCTCATATGAGACCTTGAGGATCAAATGCAATTGACAATTTGAGTAGTGTTCTTGCGGATCATCACAAGGAGTGGTTTAGGATAGATTGCACAATAATGTCAAAAGCGTGGATAGCTGGAAGGAACTATACACTCATCAAATTCCTTGTTGCATTTAAGCTTACCACTGTGTTTCAAAGACCAAAGGATGCACCAATGAAAGTGAAATCGACATGGGCAATATAATCTATTTGATGAGATGGTCGTTGAGGTGGGGCCACAATCTTAGTTCAATTTATTACAAACAACGTTGTTGCCAAATTATGAATTAAATCCATATTGAAGAAGGCCAAAAGAATCAAAAAAGTTTATCTACAATCATATGAGGGTGCTATACATGATTTGCACCTTTACAAAAGGGAAGGAACTTCTTTGACCGAGAGTCGTGAGATTTGTGTAATGTTCCCAATCGAATTGACTGAATAAGGTCGGCTTGCTTAAATAGTGTTTATCAACACTACTTAGAAATGATAGTTAAAATAATGAATTAATTAGATTTTGGCCGACCTTTTGTGTTGGCGCCAATATTTTATTTAAGTTTGAATTTCTTTTATCTTGGTTTGTGGCCGACCTCTTCGGAAGGCATGTTTTAAAATAATGAATTAATTAGATTTTGGCCGACCTTTTGTGTTGGCGCCAATATTTTATTTAAGTTTGAATTTCTTTTATCTTGGTTTGTGGCCGATCTCTTGGGAAGACATGTATTTAGGTTGTCCCTAAGTCTCTCTCTCATCATCACGAATTTGGATAGCATTCTTGTGCGGATTATTCAAGGACGTAGTTGCCTGAAATCCACTCCCAGGTGAGACGTCCACCTCATCCTAGCAGATTCGTGTCTTGCTTCATCTGAGCGCACATTCTAACGTGTTTCCATATTCCTTCAAATTGCTTAGAGACGCGACAACGCTAAGCGATCTGGTCGAGCCCCTGGCTTTGGCCGACACTTCCATTTGATCGACCTCCAACCAATTCACGCTAGGAACCTGTGGGAAAGAAGTGCCAACAGTCTAGACTTACATGCCAATACGGAAGACATTGAGCGCATCATTGAAGACTTGCAGAGACGAAGGAATTAGTGCCTGAGTCGGGAAACCTCCCCTGCTCATTGAGATCGCTCCAGCACCAAACAACGTACAAAATCATCATCCAATCGACATTGACTGAACTCCAATCCCAACACGAGCAAGCCTGGAAGACTTCACAAGAGCCGAACTCCCATCAGTCGACGCATGTCCATCTTATGTAAATCGGGTTTATGTCAGAAGTGATAGTCATCAAAGACTTCAGTCGAGAGGTGCATTGTGACTTGTGAATCGGGCGACATTTTCCTTGGTCGGTTCTCTCAAGTTCATCATTGCCGACTACTCAATATGAACAAATGTAACATTGATCATTTGTTGTCGGATGCCAGATCACTTGTATAAAATTTGGGAATAATATGTTCGTCTTTCTTCTTCGGGTTAGCATTCTAGAGTATTTTCTTGGAAGCGTTATTCAATTGTTTCTTGCAGTAAAATTGTTTGAGTCAGACCTATGTTGTATTTTGTTTTTTCTGCTTAATCCACGCCCAAATCTTTATAGTGGTATCAAAGCCACAAGACCTGCCAGCTTGTGGGTGATTTCTTATGCAATTAAGCCAAAGAGATATACAGGCAATCGAGCGAGAGAAGAAGAAGCTAGAGGCCGCTACTCAAAACAGCAACAAGGGAATAGGAGGCAAGGGTAAGGAAAGAATGGAGGATCAAAATAATAATCTCAAAGCTTTCATGGAGAAACAGGATCAAACAAATCAGACCTTGCTGCAATTATTACAGTCCCTTACTACGGCAATGAACAACAACAAAACCAGATCCAACAATGCGGAAGAGGGCCATCTGAAACGCTCGAGAGGAGAACACAGCAGAACCTCAAAGGGATCCACTTACAGACCTTCTCAACCTAAATTCTTGCCTAGGACAAAGGCACCGTATGAAGAAGAAGATCAGCTAAGCTATGGTAGCATTGTACAAGATTATATGAAGTTGGACGTTGAAGCTCAAGCAGCAATACCCTTTGATCAGATTTACAGAGCCAAAAGAAGTGAGGGGAGACAGTACCGAGGAAATAAAGATCTTCAACATAAAGTCAGCAAACTTTCACTCCCTACTTTCGATGGTTCGAGAACAATGACTGCACACACATGGGTGCAAAAATTAGATGCATACTTCTCTCTCAGCCCCATGACCGAGGATGAAGCTATCAAATTCGCCATCTTACACTTGGAGGGGTTAGCTCACAAATGGTCGCACCATGGCATCATAACTCAAGGGTTTGGACTGGTGACTAAATATGAGGACTTCACGCAAAAACTGATGGATAGGTTTGATAGGAAAGACCCCGAAGTGTACTTCCAAGAGTTGACAAGATTGAAGCAAACAAGCACCATGGATGAATATGTTTCAGAATTTCAAAGGCTTGTTGTGATGGTACTGGATGTTTCAAATAAGAGGCTCACATTCTTTTTCATTGAAGGTCTATCAAACTCTTTTCATGGTTTGGTAAGGGCTTTGGAGCCAACAACTTTGGAAGAAGCGATTCGGAGAGCCTTGAGCCTAGAAGACTCCACCAAGAAAAGCAAACCTATGGCCAAAAGCACTCCAACAGGGCAGCCTAGGAAGCCTTTTCCCAAGGCAAACCCCCACCTAAGAGTTTGCCTCTAGGTCCGAATGACATGTCAAGGAATGAACTTCGTCGGAAGGGGTTGTGCTACCATTGCAAGTAAAAATGGAATGAGCATCTAAGATGTCGTGGGAAAGGGCAAGTCTACAACGTTGAGGTAGTCTCCGATGATGAAGTAGAAACTGAAGAAGGAGGCAATGAGGAAGATACTGAGGAAGAACAAGAGGTCATTGTAGAGGGTGGTCCCACGGGAGGTACTCTTGCAGCACTTTCGGGAGCACCATGATACCATTCTCTTTGTGTCTGAGAAATCCTCTGAGGACAAAGAGTGATAGTGCTAATAGACAATGGAGCTACTCACAATTTCATTGACAAGAAGACAGTTGCCAAGTTACGCTTGGGAGCAGAAGACTTTGAGGGGTTTGATGTGGCAATTGTTGGAGGAAACATCCTCTCTTGCACTAAACGAATTCAGCAAATGGAGTTAATCTTGGGAGGACACAAGATGAGGGATGATTTCTATGTTGTGGAAATCGGTGACACAGACATGGTGCTAGGGGTTCAATGGCTTCATTCATTAGGAGAGTACACCACCAATTACCAAACCATGGAATTGAAGTTCAAGCATAATGGCAAAGAGGTTGTCCTCAAGGGCCTCTCCAAGAATGGCCCTATGGTGGTTTCAACAAAAAGAATGGAATGTTCTTTCCGAAGAGATGAAGTAGCATGGGCGGTAGAATGCTTAATTACGGACACTCATTCATCAAAAGAAAAGAGAATTTTTCCCATCGACATCCAAGCCATTTTGAACAAAAAGTGCAAGGTGTTTTGAGAGATTCCTATCGGGTTGCCACCAGATAGGGGATTTCAACATGTGATAGAGCTGGAAGAAGGAGCCAAACTAGTCATCACTAATCCATATCGTCATCCGAGGGTGTACAAAGAAGAGATTGAGAAGGCCATTAAGGAGTTATTGGATATGGGACACATACATCCAAGCTCGAGTCATTTTGCCTCGTCAGTGGTGTTGGTCAAAAAGAAGGATGGGACACTCAGGATGTGCATCGATTATAGAACCCTCAACAAGAAGACCATCAAGAACCGCTACCCTATTCCTAAGATCAATGAATTGATAGATGAGCTGCATGGAGCAGTATACTTTTCCAAGATTGATTTGCATTCAAGATATCATCAGATTAGAGTCAGGGATGAGGATGTGCATAAGGCAGCATTTAGATGCCATTATGGGCATTATGAGTTCTTGGTGATGCCGTTTGGGTTAACCAACGCTCCTGCTACATTCCAATCTTGCATGAATCAGGTATTCATTCTTCAGCTGAGGAAATTTGTGATGGTTTTCTTTGATGACATCTTGATCTACAATAAGACATGGGAAGAACATTTGAGGCATATAGAGGAGGTGATTGACATTCTTGAGAAGAATTCGTTTTATGCTAAGATGTCAAAATGTGAGTTTGGGATGACTGAGATTCTATACTTGGGCCATAAGATCAGCGCTCAAGGGGTTAGTGTTGATGAGGAGAAGATGGCTATTCAGGATTGGGCTAGACCCAAGAACTTGACTTAGTTGAAGGGATTTGTGGGTCTTTGCAACTACTACAGAAGATTTGTGAAGGGTTTCTCCCAACTTGCGGCACCACTGACAAATTTGACTAAGAAAGGAGCTTTCACTTGGAGTTCCACGGCACAGCAGGCATTTGATAAACTCAAGGAGGTAATGAGTTCTTGTCCTGTTTTGGCTATTCCAGATTTCTCATCTCCTTTTGTACTTGAGTGTGATGCTTCAGAAGAAAATATTGGAGCGGTGTTGATGCAAAATAAGCACCCCATAGTATATGAGAGCAGGAAACTCACAAATGCAGAGAAGGCTTTCTCCATCTATGATAAGGAAATGTTGGCGATCATGCATGCCCTTGCTAAGTTCAAGCAGCACCTGGTTTGTGGGAAATTTGTGGTGAAGACGGATCGTAACAGTTTGAAGTACTTCCTCAATCAACGAGTTTTGAATGATAGACAGCAAAAATGGGTAAGCAAACTCCATGCTTATGATTTTGATATTGAATATGTGAAAGGCAAGAACAAAGTGGTAGTCGATGCACTCTCTAGGAAGCCTTACATTTGTGCCATGACTAATGTATCTGCTGATTGGAAGATGGGCATTATAGCTGAGTATGCTAAAGATTCATTTGCTAATGACATCTTGGAAGGAAAGATAATTGATGACAGGTACAAGGTGGTGGAGGAGCTCATTCTCTACAAAGATTGGACCTATCTTGTGCCTCAATCCAAGATCAAGAATAGGATTATAAAAGCTTGCCATGATACTCCTCTTGCTGGACATTCGGGATTCTACAAGACATACAGGCAAGTAAGAGAACGTTTTGCATGGAAGGGGCTGAAAAATGATATATTGCAGCACGTGAGAGAATGTTTGGTGTACCAGCAAAATAAAACAAAACATATGTTACAAGCTCGTTTGTTGCAGCCTTTGCCCATCGCAAATCAGGAATGAGAAAGCATATCGATGGATTTCATCACTGGACTTCCTAAGGTGCAAGGTAAAGATTGTATTTATGTTGTGGTGGATAGGCTCATTAGATATGCTCATTTCTATGCCATTACTTCAGAATTAAAGGCTCCACAAGTTGCAAATCTGTTTTTTAGATAAGTTTTTAGACTCCATGGGTTGCCAAGAAACATTGTGAGTGACAGGGACAGCAGGTTTATAAGCTTGTTTTGGCAAGAACTCTTTCGATTGGCTCACAAGGAATTAACTCCCAGCACCAACTATCACCCCCAAACGAATGGGAAAACAGAGATCGTGAATAAGTGGATTGAGGGATATTTGAGAAACTATGTGACAGGGCAGCAAACAGGGTGAAATGGCTACATCTTGGAGAATTTTTCTACAACACCACACATCACATGTCCATTGGAATGTCTCCATTCAAAGCACTCTATGGTTACGAGGCTACCTTCTTCATGAATCTAATTCTCGCAAATAGTAGAGTTCCAAGTGCTAGAGACATGGTACAACAGAATGTGGACATCATGAACTCCCTCAAAGAAAATTTACAGCATGCTCAAAACAAGTAGAAGCTATATGCAGATCAGCGAAGGACAGAGAGAAGTTTTGAGGTCAATGGCATGGTGTATTTGAGACTACAACCATACAGGCAGTCATCTCTCAAAGGGAATGGAGCTGAAAAATTAAAACCCAGATTCTACAGGCCATTCAGGATCATGAGGCGGATCGGAGAGGTTGCATATGAGCTTGAGTTGCCTCAAGGGAGCAGAATTCACAATATCTTTCATGTTTCATGCTTGAAAAAAGCATTGGGAATTTGGGACAGCAGATCACACTGTCAATGGAGTTACCACCTCTTGATGATGAGGGCAAGCTAATACTCGATCTTGAAACGATACTGGATGTCAGAGAGAAAAGGCTGAGGAACAAGGTCATTCTGAAGTATTTGGTAAAATGGAAAGGTCTGCCCACTGAAGATGCCACATGGGAAGGTGTGGAGATATTCGAGCATCCTAATCTGAAGTTGCTAGAGGACCAGCAACGATCTGAGGGAGGGGACTGTAATGTTCCCAATCGAATTGACTGAATCAAGCCGGCTTGCTTAAACAGTGCTTATCAACACTACTTAAAAATGATAATTAAAATAATAAATTAATTAGATTTTGGCCGACCTTTTGTGTTGGCGCCAATATTATATTTAAGTTTGAATTTCTTTTATCTTGGTTTGTGGCCGACCTCTTGGGAAGGCATGTATTTAAGTTGTCACTGAGTCTCTCTCTCATCATCACGAATTTGGAGAGAATTCTTGTGCAGATTATTCAGGGATGTAGTTGCCTGAAATCCATTCCCAGGTGAGACGTCCATCTCATCCTAGCGGATTCATGTCTTGCTTCATCTGAGCACACATTCTAACTCGTTTCCATATTCCTTTAGATTGCTTGGAGACACGGCAACATTAACCAATCCAGTCGAGCCCCTGGCTCTGGCCAACACTTCCATCCAATCGCCCTCCAGCCAATTTACGCTAGGAACCTATGGGAAAGAAGTGTCAACAGTCCGGACTTACATGCCAATACGGGAGACATTGAGCGCATCACTGAAGACTTGCAGAGACGAAGGAATTAGTACCTGAGTCAGGAAACCTCCCCTGCTCATTGAGATTGCTCCAGCACCATACAGCGTACAGAATCATCATCCAATCGACATCGACTGAACTCCAATCCCAACACAAGCAAGCCTAGAAGACTTCACAGGAGCCGAACTCCCAACCGTCGACGCCTATCCATCTTATGTAAATCAGGTTTATGTCAAAAGTGATAGTCATCAAAGACTTCAATCGGGAGGTGCATTGTGAGTTGTGAATCGGGCGACATTTTCCTTAGTCGGTTCTCTCAAGTTCATCATTGCCAACTACTCAATATAAACAAATGTAACATTGATCATTTGTTGGCGGATGCCAGATCACTTGTATAAAATTTAGGAATCATATCTTTGTCTTTCTTCTTCGAGTTAGCATTTTTGGAGTATTTTCTTGGAAGCGTTATTCAGTTGTTTCTTGCAATAAAATTGTTTGAGTCAGATCTATGCTATATTTTGTTTTTTCACTTAATCCGCACCCAAATCTTTACAATTTGCCACACACTTCCTAGCATTGCAAATTCTTTGTGGCCAAGAGATGAATTCGAAATGAATATTTGTTTCAAATGAGTGGTCATAGACTAGCTTTGTTGATCACATATATGGTTACAACATGGAAGATCATGTAAAAACATGTTTTTTGCTACAAGTTTTTGGACAAAGGCAGAGGAGATTGTGAAAATTTTCGAGCCTTTAGTCAGAGTGTTGCAGCTAGTTGATGGGAAGAAATCCCCAATAGGCTACTTGTATGAGGCCATGGAGCCAACGAGGCTATCTAAGCAAGGATGGCCCATGAGCTGACGAAGTACATGTCGATATGAGAGGTCATTGATGCGAGATGGGAGTGGTAGATGCATTACACCCTCCATATTGCTAGATACTTCCTCAATCCGACATTGTTTTATAGTGACTCCTTCAACCAAGTTGAAGAGGTGGATGAGGGCCTCTTCCAATGCATCAAGAGATTTTCCCTACATAAGACCAAAAGGCAGCCTTGGCAAAGTTGTCTACATACTAATAGGGAAAGGGATTTTTCGCCACTATTTGTGCTATAAAAGATAGGATCATTTTGCAAATAGCTACTTGGGAACTTATCATGACATTGCCTACGCTCATCTTCCATAGAAAATATTAGCATGTACATGCAGAAATAAGTGGTGTAGATCCTTCTTGGGCAGCAGCACTTCTCCTATTTCAGACAAAAAACTTTGACAAACATAACAGCCTTTATGAAAATTGACCAGCACTAAATTCAGATCTTACGGCATTAGAGGGAGAAATAATGCTGAGAATGATGTAAAGAATAATGGCTGGCGTGAAGAGATTAATCTGCCAAGATAGGGTTGACAGAATCTACAGAAATTTGCAAAACACTATAAAATGCAATTCCTTTTTTTTTTTATAAATCTTCAACCCTTATCTCTAGAAACCATTGGCAGATTTAATGGTTCAGGGCAACCAAATAGAAACTTATACAGGCTTTTGCAGGACAGCAACTGGAAAACTAAATATTCATTTTTGAAATTTCTAGTTGGTTTCTAACACCCGGATATAAACACACTTCTGCAATAGATTGGGGGATATATAAATTTTAAATTTTAAATTTTTTAAATGACAACAATGGCAAGAAAGAACACGGCGGAGAGAAAGAGAAGAAATGCAGATGAATGATGGAGTCAAAAAGGGTTTTGCACATGGTCTACATTGCTCACATGTTGACGAATGCAAGAATGGTAGAAAACAATAGCAGTTGCATGTGGTCTTCACTGCAGTACCATTGTAATCACCACTGTGAAGAAAACAAATGAATGGAGAGAGATCAGGGAGAGGTCCAAGAAGAAACCTGCTTTGATATCATATTGAATTGAGAGAGAAAAAATGAGATTGCTCTCAAATTAGAATTCAGTCATTCACATTACACAAAAATCTATTACATAGTATTGACTTTATAAGGCCAATATTCCCGAATGAAACTAATTACGGGACTATAACTTCCAAAACCAAATTTATTTATTATTACTAATCTATGTTAAGCACTAATTCCTAACACAATTCAAGCGAAATATTTAGAAAAATCAGTCAATAAAAATATAAGGAAACTAAAAGAAGAAATAAGAAAAAGCAAAGAGAATAGATTGAATTTGGGTAAAGAGTTATGTTTACAAAAAAATGTCACCAACAAATAATTAAGTGAAAAGACATCTTAAAGAGTCACAACCCCTGACCACGACCCATCCCCCCAGCGGTATAAGAGTCGGAGAATTTTGAACGAAGAGATACCGCAAAGTAAAGGAACGGAAGAGGAAGAAGGAAAAGAAGTAGAATGGCAAGAGCTACTTGGAAAAGAATACTTTGATATAAAGTTAGCCAGAGATAAGGGTAGAGAGCAAAAACCCTATACTGTTAGGAAAGTAAAGAAAGAAAAGGAAGAAAAGCCCAATCCGCAAATCCAAAAATTTGGAATTAAAAGTAGTAAAACCAATATGAAATCTTCAATTAAGATCCCAGTATTTGAAGACACAACAAAAGCCACATAACATATATTCCTATTAAAATCCCTGTGGGAAAGACAAGATATCAATGAAGACAAACCAAAATTATTAGACTTTGTCTCTTCACTGAGAAAAGAAGTACTAGACTGGTATAAAAAGACCTATCCAAAACATGGGAAAAGTTAGAATGAAGTGAAACAAGATTTTCTAGCAAACTTTGACACTCTGGATATTCCAATTGAGAGTGTTAGCAAACTGAGGGACCTAATACAAGGGGAAGAAGAATCAATGAAGGCATATGACAAAAGATTTAAAGAAGTCTGTCGCAAATTATAACCCCTCATAGAGCGGCAAAAGATTGAATGGTTTATTTTCGGACTACAAAAGGATATAAGAACAACTTTGGATGGAAGAATATTCAATACTCACACAGACTTGATAACAATGGCATACCGCATAGAAGCCCAAACCTAGCGCAGACCTCAGAAAGATGATATAAAGAACATTGAGAAATTACAACTAGCAGTAGAGCAATTACCTATACAAAACAGGATTTTGGCATGAGGAGAAACAAAGAAAAGCAAAGAAATTTGGTGCACATCTACTCAAGGGAAGGTCATCTTCGGAATGATTGCCCTAAAGCACAAGGAGAGAGAACCACAGCTGCACTACAGTAGAATTGAAGATAGTACTAGCTAAAACAAATACACTATATTGTGGAACTTGCCAAGAATGGGATAGACCTCATGAAGGACCGTCCTACAAACCAATTTCAAATCCAAACACACAACAAATCATCTTGATCCAAGGTGCCCTATGAACTATAACTGTAACACAAACATAGATAGGAAAATGGCATATGTTAAGGGACTGGTGGAATGACCTCTATATGATGCAGGTTATAGACAACCACCATGGAGAGATAGTAGAAGAGCATATGCATTACAAAATAACCCACCGCAAGAATACATGGGAGACAACAGACAATCAAACTACAAAGGAGGAAGAGGACGTGGTAGAAACAACCATCAGAGAAGTGATACCACATGCTATAAATGTGGAAAGATAGATCATTATGCTACAGAATGTTGGGCAGAAAAGAAAAGAAAATGTCCATTTTGTAGAGATGATTCACATGATATATTCAAATGTGATAAGGCACAGCAGTACAATCATAACACAACACATTCCAGTGATGATTTGCAAAACCACAAAGGAGCTAGAGTAATCAGAAGGGTATCACAAGGAGTTAAAAGTTGTCAAAGAATAGATAACTAGTCCTCAGATACCTCAAATGAAGACTATTCCAAAGTAGAAGAACAAACACCAATAAAGAGAAAGAAGAAATCCAGAACAAAGAAAAATAAAGTTACAGTGTTAACTAGACAAGGAATTCATACCAAAAGAAATAGACAAAGGGCAATTAAAGAAATCAGTGAAGAATCAGATCCGGAAGAAGAAGAATATGATTACTTCGGACAAGTAAGCACCAACATGATAAGATTGTAGAAAAAGAAAAACAACAAATCATACAACAACAAAAGGATGACATAGCATGCTTGTCGGAAGAAGTGATGATGTTGAAAAATTTAGCGTCTTTGGCACAGCAGAAAGACCTCCTAGTAAAATTAAAACAGCTAGGAAAATATTGAAACAAACAAAAACAACAACAAATCCATCAAATTACAAAAGACCGGAATTGGAAGAATGGTCCTCTCTTAATCACTACAAACCTTAATAACAATAAAGTTAGACATGTAAAGGTAAACCTAGGTGTGGACCTAAATATTATTCCAGCAACCACTTGGGAAAGGCTAGGTAGACCCAAGCTTATCAAAACACCAATGAACATCAATTTGGCAGATGGTTCTAGCATGGAGACGTTAGGGACATGGAAAAATGTGGAAGTGAACATAAAAGGACTCACACAAATTGTTGACTTTGAAGTTGTTGAAATGAAGGAACCTTTTAACACCTTTAGAGCATTACTAGGATTGAGATGGTTTGTTAATTCTAATGGGATAGTAGACTCTAGAAAGGAAGAGATTTCCTTGGCGGATGACAATAAAATAGTTCACTCGCTAAGTGATTTAACCGATGAACATGGAGTAAACGAGAATGTACAGTAACAAGTATAAAACATATCAATTATATAAAGATTGCACAGAATATAGCATTGTATTCATTCATCAGAGAATATAGAAGTACATCATAAATCAGAATGTTCAATCCCGACTACAATGGAATGATCAATTATATAACCAGCCGATGTTGGTTGAGATACCAATCGTCGGCAACAACTCCTACAGCTACCCAACTATCGGGATTAGTTTCCCAATTACAACTCATTTTAATCTAATGTTGTGCACCTATATTGTTTTATTTATTCTATATACTATTTATTTGGCCGACTACAACTTAATTATTATGACGTGGCCGACTACATCCACTAAGAGAAAAGGAAGCCAAAAGTTACGTAGAAGAAAAGAAAGTATGGCCAGTTTACTCCATTTCCAAAACTTGCCTTACTACATTACCACAACATCGAATATACAGATTTAGAAGGGTATTTATGATACAAAGCCACTTACCCACTACATCCAAAAAAGAGCAATCAGAAAGGATAGAAAATGGAAAGCACATAAACCACATCCAAAGAGGGATTTCACATATTAAACTACCAAGGTTTTCCGGAGTAGGTAATGTAAAAGAATATATAGCAGGCATGGAAAGAACATTCCAAATTGAAACCACTAGGATCCTAGCCCTTCAAGCTACTCTGGTATGCAATGCCGCATGCTAGTGGCAGAAACACAAGCATTCTATTCCCACATGGCAGGCATTTTGGATCTTAATCAAGGCACAATATCTAAAAGAAGAAGTCGAACACTATCCAATCCCCAAATATGGAGTAAATACCCTAGAAGAGCATATTAAAATTTGCATCCACATATGGGGAAATGATGGAGAATATGACCACCAACTTTATATTCAACTATTTTATTGGACCCTCACACAAATAGTCCAAACCTCGTACATCAATCAAGAAAGACAAGGAGAAACCAAGGACTGGAAGGAACTCCAACATGACTTCATCCACACATTCTCCTTTTGGGATGAAAACAAAAACATATGTACTGCATTAAGGATAATTAAGGAAATTATATTCAAACCATCTCCAAAAAGAACCCATTCCCAACAACTAACAAGCCCACCACCTCGAAGTCAAGGAATTTGGAAATTAATTGATTGGATGGACAAACAAACACAACCGGTACCAAACCGATGTTGTAAAATACAACAGGAAGAAGAAGAACTAGACCCAAAAATTGAGATTGTGGTGGAAGAAAGAGAAAGTGAAATACAATTGAGTAAGGATTCTAAAGAACATTATTATAACCAGCCCCTCTAGTTAAGAGAAGAAAATATAGTCCATGAAGGAAATCGTAAATTGGCAAAATTTGTTGATTATTGGGATGAACCACTGGTAGCATCAATCACTAAATTACTGACAAAATATGAAGAACTATTCCCACAAACATTCACAGAAATGGAAGGCATAAAAGAAGTTGGGGTAATGAAAATTCAGCTGAAAGAGGGAACCAAACCACATCGGAAAAGACCTTAACGCCTCAACCCTAACATAAAGAAAAGAGTCAAGACAAAAATAGACAAAATGTTAGCGGCAGGGATTATTAAACCGGTGGAAGATTTCGAATGGATTAGCCTGATGGTAGTACAAAATAAAAAAATAGGAGAAATATGGATATGTGTAGACTTTTGGGAACTCAATAAAGCATGTATCCACGATCCTTTCCCTACTCCCTTTACCGAGGAAATACTTATCACAAGGAGAGAAATCTATTCATTCACTGATGAGTTCTTTGAATACCATCAAGTCTAGATTAGGGAAGAAGATCAACCTAAAACAACTTTCGCCACAGAATGGGGATCGTTCATGTATACAATGATGCCCTTTGGATTGAAAAATACACCAGCAGTCTTTAGCAGAATCATGGTAAACACATTTAAAAAAGTTTATACATGACTTCTTAGAGGTTTACCTAGATGATTGGACTATACATGGATTAGTCAAAAACCACATCCAACTCCGGACCATGCTAGAAAAGTGCATAAGTATGCAAATATATTTGAATATCAAGAAATGCATTTTTGTGGTACCCTATGGCACATTACAAGGACACGTCATCTGTAAAGGACTAATGATCGATCCAATGAAAGTCGCCTTAATTCTAACACTACCCCCACCTAAAACAACGCCGAAGGTTAAAACATTTCTAGGCTATATTGGATATCACATTAAATTTATCAAAGAAAATGCCAACCTAGCAGCTCCGTTAGAAGAACTTCTTAAAAAGAAAACTAACAAAGCTATCACATGGACCGAACAATTTCAACAATCATTCGACACATTAAAACAGAAGATTGCAGAAGCTCCCATCCTTATATTTCTAGCTTGATCAATACCTTTCCATATCAATGTAAACGCATCCGGAATAGCAATAGGAGCAATTATGGTGCAACCACAAGGAAATAAGGATCACCCAGTTGCTTTTGCTAGCCGCAAACTTTCCCAAGCTAAGAAAAATTACACTACCACTGAAAGGGAGGCTTTGGATATGGTCTATGCATTACATAAATTACGCCACTACCTCTTATTTACACCATTCACATTTTACACTAATCATGAGCCTTTGAAATTTCTCCTAAACAAATAAATGATACAAGAGTATGTTGATGGTTACTATTGTTTCAAGAATTTAATTTCAACATGATGGCTAAACTAGGGAGGAACAATCAAGGTCCCAATTATTTATCTAGAATTGATACAGGCAAAGAACCAAACGAGGTTGAGGAAGAAGACTTACCAAGCACTCATCTATTCCAGATAACCACAGTACCGAAAGAGTTTCATGATGTAGCACAATTACTTTCTACAAGGCAATATCCTACGAATATGACAACACATGACAAATAAGTATTGTTACTAAAATCCTTACCGTTTACCCTAATTTAGAGGGCACTATATAAAAGGGAGACAAATGACATTCTCCGAAGAGTAGTGTACAAGCATGAACGAGAACAAATATTGAGGGAGGCACATGAAGGCATTGTCGGTCATAATTGCAGAGACATTACCGCCCGAAAAATAGTACTAGCTGGATAATAGTGGCCTAGTATATATAAGGATGCCAAAAATAATAAAAAGTCCTGTGACATTTGCCAGAGAATAGGGTGACCTATTCCTAGAGATGAGATGTCCCTCCATCTAGTCTTTAGCACAAGTACCATTTGAGAAATGAGCTATTAACTTCATAGGACCTAGATCCTCCAACAAAACTATCCAAAGCTAGATTCATTATCACTGGTGTAGACTACTTAACTAAATGGGTCAAAGCTAAACCAACCAAGGAGTGCATTGTGCATATACTACAGCCAAATTCCTTTACCATAACATAATTACTAGATTTCGGTGTTCCCTCAGTATAACCAACGATCAAGGAAAACATTTTGTTAACAAAATAATAAAGGAATTACTAGCTAATTTTATGATCACACATAACTGTAGCACACCATACCATCCACAAGAAAATGGTGCAAGTGAAGCACTAAATAAGATTATAGACACTACTTTGACCAAGATGTGTGATGCAAACAGGACCGGCTAGGACATTAAAATTTCTGTGATACTCTGGGCATACTACACAACATACAAACGAGCCACCAAACACACTCCATTTGATCTCTTGTATGGCATGGAAGCCAACATACCAATAAATTGTATGATCCATAACCTCCAGATAGCAATGACCTTAAGAGTCACTGACAACGAATCCATCAAACACCGCCTCCAAGAACTAGATAAAGCAAGACAACTAGCAACACACCACCTATGGACAGAAAGCATGGTCAATTGAAATTATTAAATTAATATTTGCTTACTTTATTAATGCTCAATATGTAATAATGTATTTTAGTTTCTTTCCTTCATTCAATCTGCTTTGTTTCTATTTTAGAAACTTACGACTTCTGTATTTTTAGAAACTACTCTCATGTATTTTATTGAATGAAGCATTTACTTCTTGTTAATATATCAAATACTTCAAAATCTCTCTGTTTCATGGTATCAGAGCAGGTGAGTAGAAAAGATCATCGTGATTTTTTTCCTTTTGAAATCACGCCCTTCTGTCTGTAAAAATCGCAACTTAGTTCGTGGAAAAACGTGGAAGCCCTTCTTAAGAAAATCGCAAGTTTTCTTCATACCTGCAAATTGCGACTCTTTGGTGAAGTTCGTGAGTTTTTAATCCTTCTAAAAATGCATTTCTCTTAAAATTGTGAGGTTTTTTGGCACGTTTTTCCGATTTTCTTTGGCGCGCGACCTAATTCTTCATTTTTTCCTGGTTTTTTGCATTCGCATCGTGAAGGGTTCTGTTCACGATTTCTCTTCTAGTTTTTGCACGAGATTCTTGCAAAATTTTTGGCATTTTTCTGGGCATCTATAGTTTTTGAGGGTTTTTAAGAAACGCGTTTTTCTGGAAGTCAAGGACCCGTGACCTCTGCATTTCTAGACGCGATTTGTGTCTTTTTCTGAGTGCGTTTTTCCCTTTTCTGGGCATTTTCTGGTGCCATCCCTCTCTGTCTGGCCTTACTTTGTGATGGGGTTTTGACTTGCAACTGAGTTTTGTCTCTTCTAGCCGATCGTGTCACTTTCTCTATAGTTTGTGGGTGACTTCATCAACTGTCAAATTTGTCTTTCTCTAAAACTTGTCTTCTAAGGCAATTCTTTTCTCTATTGGCTATTCCTCATTGGTGCATGCGCCTATTCCTACATGGTGTGGTTATTAACTAATCTGTTAATATTCAATATTCTCTATCACCTTAGAACGACCTCGGGATTTGTGCCTTTTTCTATTATGTTCGATTGTCTATCAGATTTTGTCTGAGAAAAATGGCTTCATTGTCGCTTATAATGCTCGAGGGCAATCAAAATTTTAACGGACGCAACTACAACACCTGGAAGCAGCAAATGATGACTATCTTTGAATATCGCTGCCTTGATCAAATCATTCTGGGTAAAAAGACACAACCAACATCGGGTGATAAAGACCAAGAAAAGTTTGATGAGCAAAATCGTGAGGCGGTGATGCTCATTAAACTATCTGTCACTGATGACCAGCTGCCTCAAGTTCAATCTAGTAAACCAGCAAAAGAGATTTGGGATCATCTGAAGGATCTTCATGAAACTTCCGACAAAAGCCGTGCATTCTTCCTGAAGAACATGCTGTTTTCTATCATGATGGATGAGAAAACATCTTTGCAGGCGCACTTGACCAAGATCAAGGACATACGTGATCAGCTTGAGGCGATTGGTTGCAAAATGGAGGAAGAAGATATGGTAGTCATCACTTTGAAAAATCTACCAAAATCTTACGAGCATTTTATCGAGATTCTCAACATTACTTCAGCTAATGTTGATTTGAAGTTTTCAGATCTTTGCACCATACTTCTGCAACAAGATCACTGGAAACAACAGTTCGGTAGCGGTGCTAATTCGTCCTCCACTGAGCAGGCATTTCCTACTAAGACCGTTCAAAAGAACAAGGGCAAAAATCAGCCCTCTCAGCAGACCAATCAAGCGCAGTCTTCAGATTCTTCCAAAAAGAAGAATGTTCAGTGCAACTACTATCATAAGTTTGGCCACATGAAGAAAGATTGTCAAAAACGCTTGGCTTCTAAACAAAACAAGCAAGGAGAGTCTAAGCCTAAAGCTAATGTTGCAGAGCACACTGAGCAGAAGGAGTCTGCATTCTATGCCTTCATGGCCAAGAGTCCTGCAAATCCTGTGAAATCTTTTGCCTGGTACATTGATTCGGGTGCTTCTCGACACTTCACTCATCGTCAGGATTGGTTCATTGAGTACACGCTTTTTCGAGATTATGTTATCTTTGGAGGAGGCGAGGAGTATACTATTGTTGGAAAGGGCAATGTACAAATTCACTCTGAAGGGAGAAATTTAATAGTTCTCGATGTATACTTCGTATCTGGCATGGAGTTGAACCTTCTTTTTGTCAGTCAGATTATGAAACACTCTCCTCAATTGGATATTGTTTTCAGCATGCACACTTGCAGAATTGTTAACAGAGAGACACGCACCACAGTTGTTCAGGGCATTGAGGATCGTGGTCTTTATAGACTCGTTGACTTTGGTGATTCTCAAGAGCACGCTATGGCAGCCAAGAGTACATCCATCAGTAGTCTCTGGCATCAACGGTATGGGCACCTGAACATGCAGTATCTCTCTCAATTAGCTCGTGATGATTTGGTTGGCGGCCTTCTTGCAATTCAGACTCAAACTTGTGGAGTATGCGAGGCTTGTCAGGTTGGGAAGCAACACCGAACTCCATTCTCAGATGGTGATTCATGGCGAGCTTCCAAGGTATTGCAGTTGGTTCACACTCATTTATGTGGTCCAATGAATACTCCTTCAGTTATTGATTGCAGGTATTTTCTATTATCTGTTGATGATTTTAACAGAAAAATGTGGGTGTATTTTTTGAAAAGCAAATCAGATGTGTTTGGTATATTTCACAATATAAGGCCTTAGTTGAAAAAGAGTCTGGTTCTCCAATAGTTACTCTTAGGTCTAATAATGGGGGGGAATTTTGTTCTTTTGATTTCTCCACTTTTTGTGTTGCACATGGCATTAAGCGCCAACTTACCACACCATACACCTCACAGCAAAATGGTGTAGTTGAACATAGGAACCACACCATCACTAAAATGATTCGTTCTATGCTAGAGCATAGACATGTTCCTAAGAAATATTGGGTTGAAGCAGTTTATACTGCTGTTTAGCTTTTGAACCGATCTCCAACTCATGCAGTTAAGAAGATGACTCCTGAAGAAGCCCGGTTTGGACAAAAGCCTGAAATCAGCCACTTGAAAGTTTTTGGCTCTACAGCTCATGTTTGGATTCTAGATGCCAAGCACACTAAGTTGGATTCCAAAAGCCAAAAACTCATGTTCACTGGTTACAATGAAAATCATAAAGCATACAAGCTAATTGATGTAGAGACAGATTGTCTCATCTTCAGTCGTGATGTTGTGGTTGATGAAACTACTGGGCCTTTCTATCAGTCTTCTACTTTTGTGCATCCTGAGGAATAGCCTCTGATTGCTTCTATATTGGGTGCTTGTCTTCCCCTGAGTCCACCTAATGGGAGGGATTCTGCAGTTGAGCAGCCACCTCAGCAAAATATTCCACCACCTGCCCCTCCTCAGGACAATCTAGATCTTGATCCAACTGATTTTGTACCAGCCACACCTGGTGATGTTATTCCTCCTGATTCAGATATTGGTACTTCTACTCTCCGACCTAAATGGTATGCTAAAACCATTAGTGATCTTCGTGATGATGAATTAATCAAGGGTAGAACTGCTCGAAAGAAGAGCAAGCAACAGAATACTGTTAATTTTGCTCTCATGGCCAATTTGCACAGCATCTTTGAGCCTCAGTCATATTCAAAGGCTAAAGGCATACCTAAGTGGGAACAGGCTATGGAAGCTGAACATCATAGCCTTTTGAAGAACAATACTTGGGTGCTTTCTGATCTTCCACCTGGGAAGAAGCCCATTGGCAGCAAATGGGTGTATAAAGTTAAATACAAGGCCGACGAAACCCTCGACAAGTATAAGGCTAGACTAGTAGCCAAAGGGTTCTCACAAACATAGGGCATTGACTGTGAGGAGACTTTTGCTCCTACAACCAAAATGAGTACCATTCATCTTGTCCTTGCTACAGCAACCCAGTTTGGTTGGAAAGTCCATCAAATGGACTTCAAGAGTGCATTTCTCAATGGTGATCTACAAGAAGAAGTCTATATGACACAACCTCTCGATTTCAAGGTTCCTGGTAAAGAACATCAAGTTTGCAGACTTGTGAAAGCACTCTATGGCCTTAAA
The DNA here is from genome assembly GCA_007115665.2 of Sequoiadendron giganteum. Lineage (NCBI taxonomy): Eukaryota > Viridiplantae > Streptophyta > Pinopsida > Cupressales > Cupressaceae > Sequoiadendron > Sequoiadendron giganteum. The sequence goes on from CM021104.1 coordinate 125,736,477, forward strand.
CAGACACCACAGGCATGGTACATGATATTTGATAAGTACCTTATTGATCATGGTTTCCAAAGGAGCCCTTATGATTAAAATTTGTATGTCAAACGTTCTGGTGATGATATTCTTGTACCAGTTGTCTATGTTGATGACCTTATCATTACTGATAGCTCAGAACATTTGATTGAGGAGATAAAACACAATCTCAATCAATCATTTGACATGACAAATTTGGGACTTCTTCATTATTGTCTCAGTGTTGAGGTTTGGCAGACAGCTGACAGCATCTTCATTTCTAAGTCTAAGTATGCTCACAGTTTGCTTGATAAGTTCAGGATGAGTGACTACAAACCTGCATCAACACCTATGGAGAAAGGGCTCAAACTTTCAACAAATTAGATTCGCCTATGGAAAATGAATCTGCATTCAAGCAACTAGTAGGCAGCCTCATTTATCTCACTGCTACTAGACCTGATCTCAGTTTTGTAGTGAGCTACATCTCTCGCTTCATGACAGCCCCTAAAGTAGAACATTGGGTTGCAGCGAAGCGTGTGCTGCGATATGTGAAAGGCACTTCAGACTTTGGCATTTTGTATGGAAGGTGCAAAGATCCTAAGCTGATTGGTTATACAGACTCAGATTAGGCAGGTTTTGTTGATGACAGAAAGTCTACTTCAAGGTATGTATTCAGTTTGGGTACCGGTGTAAATACATGGACCAGCAAGAAGCAGTAGGCAGTGGCTCTTTCCTCGACTAAAGTTGAATATCGAGGAGTTGTTAAAGCAGCTAGTGAGGCGATTTGGCTTCAAAGGGTGCTTTCGGACATGCAAATGTCTCAAGCAGGGCCTTCCCCCTTGTACTATGACAATCAAGGGCTGCTGAAATTTGCCAAAAATCCAATCTTCCATGAAAGGACAAAGCATGTTGAACTTCATTGTCATTTCATCCGCCAGCTTGTCGAAGATGGATTAGTAGTTTTGCATATGTTCCAACAAAGGATCAAACTGCAGATATTCTCACCAAATCTCTGAGCTCGGATAAGTTTGTCAAATTTAGGGGGCATCTTGGTGTAGTTGATAGATTGAGCATTAAGGGAGGGTATTAAATTAATATTTGCTTACTTTATTAATGCTCAATATGTAATAATGTATTTTAGTTTCTTTCCTTCCTTCGATCTGCTTTGTTTCTATTTTAGAAACTTACCACTTCTGTATTTTTAGAAACTACTCTCATGTATTCTATTTAATGAAGCATTTGCTTCTTGTTAATAATATCAAATATTTCAAAATCTCTTCGTTTCAGAAATATCAAGTCTAAACAATTTAAGGTTAATCATACAGTGTCACTCTATGATAGTGAATTCAAAAAGCAAGGTAAACTCAAAGTCAAATGGCTAGGCCCTTATCAAAACCATCACATTCTTGACTCTAGAGCAATACAACTAAGAGTATTAGATGGCACCATACTGCAATCCTTTATCAATGGAACACAACTTAAACACTATCATATTCCAATTGAGGACAATTCAACATTTTGAAAGGAGGGATGATGTTAGCCGAAAAGAGCAACAGTGCAAATACCGCTAGGCAAATCCTAACACACCTTGCCGCACAGAACTTGCAGACCCTAAGATTGAAAAAATACCATCTAGACTACGGGTAGAATAGATGGGTCACATCCCATCCTGTATATATTTGTATAAGGAAAGTTATTAATAACAGAAGAGGAGGAATATAAAGAAGAGAGAACAAAGGAATGTATGTAAGAAATGTATATGAAATTATATGTATTATGTTCAAGGATTATATGTAAGAAAGGAAAGAGATAGGCAGAGTATAGGGTAAGATATATAAATGTACTCTTTTGATATGATTAATATAATGATTACTGGAATTCTGTCTATCTGATGTAGTCTGTCATTTTGTGGACATTCAATTAATTAGTTAATCCTTTGTCCTTTATCTATATCAATTGGTGTTCACCTTTATATGACTCAATCCGGCGTATAAACTACAACACTCAGAAAGTACTTGGGGCTCAAAACTCCAATCTGTGTTTTCCCAGTTTTCTTGCTAAAAAAATCTATTTCCATTTATTTTAACCAATTGTCTCCTTTTAGATACTCCTTTTGTGTTCCTTCGTCTTCTTCCTAGCAAAGAGGTGCTCAAAACATCCAATATAGAGGACATTTACTTTCAATACATCCTCATTCATTGGACCTCCCTCTAAATGCTCTAAACCCTAAACTAGCTTTCTAAAATATTTCTTTCGGGTTGTTGATGGGACCATTGTTTGGCCCACCTATCTTCAATATCTTTGGTCTCATGGTTTGAGGATTTCCTTTGGTCTATTGTAGGTGTGTTGTGTCACCTTTGTTCTCTTTAGGAGGTGGAGTCAAAAGAGCATTTTATTTTCTAGAGTTCAATCTATTATGAGATCTACCAGAGGTACTATTGTTTATATAGGGGTTTTAATGCTTCTACTTCCACTTTCTTTTGTTACCCTCACCAAAGGTGCTTGGCCATTTTTCTTTGTGAGGTTCCCAGCTTTAGGCATAGATCTCTCTATAGTGACCATGGATCTACCAAATCAATTATTTCATTCTTTCAGGCTGCTACAAATGTTGGAGACGTCAAGCCTTTTTCAACAAGGCACCACACTTCTTTGCAATCTATTATGACTAAGGCTCCTTGACACTCCAATTCTCACTCTGATGGTTTTGGCCCTATCTCTCTCAACATTGTGGACCCTCTCACACCCCTCTTCCACAGCACAAATCTTAGGGGCAAATTCACATCAATAATTTCTTTCATAACATCAATAATTATTTGGCTTAGAAAGTTAGGCAAAGTCCTATGTGGAATTAGTTGCCTCCTAGGATTGTCCAACTTGGCCCCCTTAGCACTGGACATTCCCCAACAAACATTCTTAGATATTGCATTGGCACTCCTACAATGATAGACAATAACATCAGTGGCTTTCCCAATGGGCTACTAAACACTGACACATAAGAATTTTGGTTCTTCACCTTGGTTGTCTTCCTTTGTTTCTATTGCTTTGCAGAGTTCTCCCCCAACTTTTCTTTTGATAATTATATTTGTTTGGGGATAACATTCTTTTAGTTTATCTCATTTTTTCATATTTTTTCTTTTTTGCTTCTTGTCCAGAGCCGTTTTTGGCCCTAGTCCTTTGCTATATTGCCTGATGAACATTCCAGTCCCTTCTATCTATTTTTGGTCATTCATGGATATTAATATGTTTTCTTTATTTCTATTTAGAGGAACAAAGAGTCCTTTACAACACCCAGACAAAAGCAGCAGCAGCAGCTTACTGGAAAATTCTTAAGAACTATTCAATTTTGAATCACAAAAATGCATGGGTTTCAAAGATCGAGCTGCAGGAATGTCGTGTTTTGAGCCTAGGGCTTAGAATTTTTGAGCAGTTTTCAGCTTTTGCATCAGCAAAAAATAATTGCAGCAGCTCAATAAGCAATGTTTTCACTGGGAAGGTTCCGTTTTAATTTCCATAGCATAAAGATTAATGTCTGCTAATGTGTTGTGTAGCTAAAGGTCGATCACATTTCATGCTGAAATTACCGGCTATAGTTGAGATAATGAAGTGATAAAAAAGATTTCGGTGAAATGCAGGAAACTCACCAGATTACGTAATCGGAAGGGGAGGCAATGGCAAAACACCCAGCTGCATCACGCGGTGGAGAGGCGCACGTGTCATGTTGAGCAGGCGCAGTTCTCGGAACATACACTTCAATCCACCGTACCGCGTCGCTCCCAGCTATAGGCACCTCCATACCCTAGCTTGTGTTTTTTTTCAAGCTTGTGGATTTGTCTGGGCCTCGATGCAGAAAAATAGGAATGAATGAAGCGATGCAACGAAACCTCAATTCGAAGGGCTTTCTGATAAAGAGGTGTGACCGCTGGCATATGAAGCTACGTTACCAGAAACGTGAGGAAGCGGCTATTCAGCCCCTGGAATGCACTTATGAATGTCCTGCATACATCATAACTGCAATTGACCATTTCTCATAACTTAAACTCACCGTTCTTCTCATGCCGATCTTGGCAGCGACAGTAGCGTTCCAGTACTGTGAAAAGTCATTGACTACATAATCAGGTTAAAGTCTTTGGAGGAGCTCTTCGAAGGGCTTCTCCAACCTGTCGAGAGCAATCTTCAGTGCATCTTGCATTTTGATGGGAACGTCGGCGGTGCTCTCTGCATTTCTGTGTAGTTTCTTGGTGTTGTGGAGTGGACGTAAAGGAGCAATGCAACTCTTGGCTTCAATTGGATTTGATGCAACAATTTGCATGCTTTTTTCTCCCCGAGAAATTTGAAGCTCATAAGGTTTGTATGAAGAGTCTTTGTGGAATGTTAATTTCATGGAGAAGCCATGAATTTGTGCGTCGTGGATGCAATTGCCATAATCTAGAGTCCACAATGCATAGGTGCTAATAGCCAAGGGAGACCTTAGGTTGGGGTGTCATGGAGGGGGCTTCCTAAAAAAATTTGGCGGGTGCTTTTGAGATTTTTTTAGAATTATTTTAAAGCGGGTGGTCCCATGAATTTTGAATCAAGTTTATGCTCTTATAATTATGGAAGTTAGTGGTCTCGTGAATTTTATTATTTTGCATATTTAATTCAGCAACTTAAATAAATATAAAATAATAAAAAAATTAATTGGCACAAGAATTTTAAAACTTCATATGATTGACAAGTGGCAAAAAAAAGCCTAGGTCAGTGGGGCAATTTCTAGCCTCACCCCTTTTGCACCCGCTTAAGTTTTCGATCTAAAAAATAGGGATTGCTATTGTTGAGGAAAAGATTATAATTTATCTTATAGCATTTTATTTTTTTTGCTTCATGAGACCCCTTGCTCCTTCAAAATAGATCCCCAAGCCCCCCATGGGACCTCACCCTTAGTGATAACTATTGGTTATTTTGTAAGTTAGATATGTTATTGGATCAAAATGGCATGGATGAAGGCTAAATAATAGATGGACAAGCCAAAAAAAAAAATTGTGTATGGACATGGCTATATGAAGTTTTTAAAAATATTTGATTTGTTGTGTGAGCAATGTGGAGGTGCATGTGGAGAGACATGCATGAGAAGAGGTCATCGTCCAGGGTGTTGGGAGTAGTTTTGGTTGGGGTAAGTTGTTATTTGATACAATAGAGTATGCTACATCCTTAATTAATTTTATCAAAATTTTATTCTATTTTTTTAAGTTTAAAATATATTTTAAATGTTACTTTAAAACATAATCTTACATGGGAGTTCCTAGTCAATTTATCATTTGTTCATCTTTAAAATTTCAATACATAGAAAAAAATTCAAGATAGTGTGAAATGTTCATAAAGAAGGGGAAGGTGAAGAAATTGTCATATTGTAATATTTGACAATTCTTGTTGAAGTCAAGATTTGATGAAATTGTCTTTCACATTTGTAAGTCACATTTGTTTTCAAAGTATTTATTTGCTTGGTTCATAAGAAGCCAATATCAAGGCACCATAATACAAAATTTCATTGTGTGTGTTCGTAGGGCTTCATTTTTAAAGTCTTTGTGTTTGTGTGCTTAGGAATTTTATTTTTATTCTTGCTATGGTTTCATCTGAAAACTCTAATATTATGGTTAATGTAAAATTAGATGCTTCCAACTATGCAAATTGATAATGTGAGACAAAATTAACTCTATAGATAAAGGATTTATGAGAGCTAGCAACAGATGACGAACCTACACATGAAAGAAAAATAAAAAACTGAGATAAAATGGATATGAATGCATGGGCTATTGTTCTATGAAAAATCAACACATGAATTAGGTCTCACATTCAAAATTTAAAAACAACAAAGGAAATATAGGAAAATTTACAAACAATGTATGAAAGAAACAACAAATTAAAAGTTATAGGTATTAAAAGGAAATTATATCATTTGAAAATGGAGGGAGGAGATAACATGAATGATCACATTGAAAAGTTGAAGAAATTGATAAACCAACTTGCAATGGTGAAGGTGGAATATGAAGATCCTAAAATATAGAATTTTTGACTGAAAGTCTTCAAAATGAGTATCCTAAATTCATACACACATTGTAGCTAATTAGAAATTTTGGCAATACTGAGCTAGAAGAAGTATATGGGGCTTTTTTTGAATGGAGAGGATAGGCTTTAAAAGCTCGCAAGCAAGTCTAACAAGAGTTCTTGAGAATTTATGGCTAGAGAAAAATATAAAAATTATAATCGATGCAAATCATATCAAAATCAAAGACAAAATCAAGGGAATCAACATAAAAGTAATCAAAGGTAATGGAATCAACCAAGGAGCAAGCAACAAAGATAGTTTTAAAAGACACAAAATTAATGGAAAAATTACAAAGACAGTTCTAAAAGATAAAAATCTCACATGTTATGATTGTGGAGAAGAAGAGTATAAAAGTGATCAATGTCCTACAAAATCACATGTAGGATGGCAAAGAAAAATTTATCAAAGAAGACAATAGAATATTTTTCAAGAAGAGAGTGATCATAATATATTAATAGCCTCTTTATTTGCTCAAAGAAATTCAAATAGTACATGGTATATTGATTCAAGGTCTAGCCAACATATGACATACAATAAAAACTTTCTTAGTTCTTTAGAAGAATTGAAAGGTGCAAGGATATGTCTTGGGGATGATAGTTCACATGAAATTGAAGGAAAAGGCTCGATTCTAATTAAAGGAAATGATGGTAAGAAGTTAGAAATAACCAATGTGAATATTTTACCTAATTTAACAAAAAAAATTATCTCATTAAGTTAAATAACTCAACATGATTAGAAGGTAGAGTTCTATTTAGATAAGTGTCTAATAAAGAACAATGACAATGGATTCAAAATTATGGCCATAATAGTTGAGAGTAATGGTATCTAAAAACTTTTGGCATCTATTGATAGGAAAATCTACATTATTATAGGTTCCTCCAAAAGTGATTTGTGGCATCAAATATTTGATCACTTAAATTATCAAAGTCTGGCTATTATTTCAAAAATGGATATATGGTTTATGGACTACCTTGGATAAGGATAAACACAAATATGTGTATAGGTTGCATGGTTGTAATATAACATAGAGACAAGTTCGAAAGGTCTACATGGAGGGCAAGTAAATCTCTCAAACTCATCCTTAATGATTTATGTGGACCTATGAATCCCCCATCGAGGAGAGGAGCTAAGTACATCTTAATGATTCTTTAAAGAAGGTTTGGATCTACTTCCTTAAACAAAAAGATTTTAAAAAAAATAGAAAATTTGAAATATTTAAAGAATTTGTGGAAAATAAAGGTGCGAATAAGATCAAGTGAATAAGAATAGATAATGAGGGGAATAAATAAATAAAGTTTAAATATTTTTATAAATATCATGGGATCAAGAGAGAAATGTCTAATAGATACACTTCTCAACAAAATGGTGTTGTTGAAAGGAATAATATGACCTTGGTGGAAATGACATGGTGCATGTTGCAATCCAAGGATCTTAGTTTATTTCTTTGTGTTGAGGTACAGTCAATATTGAATTTCATGTCTTGAATAGATCTCCTACAACTTGTTTGTAGAAAATCACTCCCAAGGAAGCATAGAGTGGTAAGAAACCAAATGTTAAGTACTTCAGATTATTTGGATGTGAATCATTTTCTCACATACCTAATGATATTAGAGACAATAAATTTGATAAAAAGAGTGTTAAGTGCATCTTTGTTGGCTATGCTCAATAAAGGAAGGGATATAGGTTTAATGATCCTAGTGTGTATGGTGTGTTCACAAGTAGGGATGCCAAGTTTAATGAAGGGTTTGAGGATATAATAAAACTCTCTCCTATTCCACAAATGTATATATACATATATATAATGATGAATCCTATAGTGCCTTTGAAACCAATAAATTTTTTAAGGCAACTTCAAATACAATATAATATTCTAGTCCTCCTCGAAAGATCAAGTCTTTAAGAAATTTATCAAAAGATTTAACGAGTTAATTATGCCCTTATTACCACCATAATGAAGACCAATGATCCTCAAAATAGTGACTTGAGGCTAAGGGGAAACATGAATGGAAACAACCTATCCAAAATGAAAACGACTCTTTGATAAAGAATAAAACTTGGTAATTGGACTTTCCCAAAGGCAAGAGTGTGGTCAACAATAAGTGGATGTATAAGAATAAGTTAAAGTTTTTTGGAATTATTGAAAAGCGCAAGGAAGGATAAGTGACCAAAGGGTACTCATAAAAGAAGGGAATTTTCAACACATATTTTTCTTCTCTTGTAGTAAAGATCAATATTGTTAAGACTATTATAGCAATGAAAACTCATTTTAAGTGGTTTCTTCACCAAATGAATGCTAAGAATTAATTTTTGAATGGTAAAATTAATGAAGAGTTCTCAATTACTAAACCATAGTGATATACTTAGTTTTTAGGTTAAGAAAGTCTCTCTATGGCTTAAAGTAAGCTCCAAGGGATTGGTATATTAAGATTGACAAATATTTCACAAATTAAGGCTTCCATAATAGTCATCATGATCCAAACATGTATGTGAAGAAATTTGATGAAGATGGTATAATTATTATTGTAATTTATGTTTATAATCTTATAATCATAGGAAATAACATGAAAAAAATTAATAACATAAAGTTAAATTTGAAAGATAGATTTGACATGACATATCTTAGTTTTTTGCACTACTTTCTTGGCATCCAAGTATGGAAAAAAGATGATAAAATGTATTTGTCTCGAACCAAGTATGTTGCAAACTTGTTGAGAAATTTTAGGATGAAATATTGTAAGATTATTCCTACTCCACGTAATCTAATATTGAAGCTAAAAAAAGATATGGACAATGAGGATGTTGATCCTACCTTATACAAGAAAACTTTTGGTAGTCTTATGTACTTGAATCACACTCAACTAGAAATTTCTTTTGTAGCAAGTGTTGAAAGAAAGTCGGTGAGAGGAAACGGCTTCCTACACTAATCTAATCAGGAGAGAGTTACAAAAAAAATATTTCTAACACCTTTAACATTTGCAATTAGAGAAGAACATAGAGAATAATGGAAATAGAACAGGAACAATGCATAAAAACAGTGACACCAAATATATTGTGGGGAAAACCCTTTTGGGTAAAAAACCCCACCCTCCAAAAGCACAATATTTATCTATTATATCAAATAGGAGTTACAACATATCACCAAGTACAAAGCTTCTTCAACAAGTGCTTCAACATGAACACCTGTTATGGAGTAATATCGATAGCACTTTGTTACTTGCAAACAAACTATGCATTCTACAACTCAAGGCACTCAATGAATAGAGTGTTACAAGCTTCAAGAAGCATCTAGAAGGTGAGGGGTGTCCAATTTTGACATGGCACAATTTCCAACGCCTTATACATGCATTTGGACACATGTGACATTCTCTTACACCCCTGACAAGTGTCAAACATGCAAATAGTCTTCTTCCAAGCTTGGTTGCCTAGAATATGCTAAAAATAGGCTATAACATATGCCTTACACATCTTACAATTGTCATAGAATCTATCATAGCTAACAGCACTTACAGTTGTAAGATAATTTGTCATAATTGACTAAAAATAGTTGATTCTCTTACATCGTGTCATAACCCAACTTGGGCACCAACTTTGACCCATGCATTCAAACATGCCTTATGATGTGTCATAAAATCTATCATATGTCATAGATTCCAAAGTGGGACGCCTATGTCCACTTGGGATGATGATGTGTCATCCAGTCACCTCCAACAGGGATGCCACCCAACTGGTGGGTCCCAGTTTGTGACATGACACCATAGGCATTTAAACAATACAAATAATTACATTAATTATATCAATTAAATCACTATTAGGATTCTATGGTTGAGACACCTTAATCCCAACAAGTGTAGTTTCAATTTTTTTTAGTTCTGCTAAGGTTCCAAATTAGATGCCAAAGAAATAGAATATTGAGAAATGTACAAGGGACTTTGACTATGGATCTTTAATATTCTTCTCTTGGAGACCTAGCACTTGTAGGATATTTTGATTCAAATTGGATAGGTTGTGCGGATTACCAAAAATATACTATAGGATCTTGGTTTTTTGCACTACTTTCTTGGCATCCAAGTAGGGAAAAAAGATGATAAAATTTATCTCTCAAACTAAGTATGTTGTAGACTCGTTGAGAAAGTTTATGATGAAATATTGTAAGAGTATTTCTACTCCACTTACTCTAGGATTGAAGCTAACTAAGGATATGGAAGGTGAGGACATTGATCCTACCTTATACAAGAATTTTTTTGGTATCCTTATACATACTTGACTCACAGTTGACTAGAAATTTATTTTGTAGCAGGTGTAGTTTCAAGTTTTTTTATTTTTCCTAAGGCTCCACATTAGATGACAAAGAAAGAGAATATTAAGATATGTACAAGAGAATTTGAATATGAATCTTTATTATTATTATTCTCTTGGAGACCTAACACTTGTAGGATATTTTGATTTAGATTGGATAGGTTGTGTAGATGACCAAAAATCTACCATGGGTTATGTTCTCTCTCTTAGTTCTATCTCTATTTCATAGTGTAGTAAGAACCAATCTACTATGGATTTATCAACTATATAGGTTGAATATATAGCAACGAATTGGGTAGCTAAAGAAATAACTTGTCTATGGGCTATTCTTTTAGTACTCGAACAATATCAAGAAGGACATTATTTACTTCACTACGACAATTAAAGTGTAATTTTTTATCCAAGAATCCAATATTTCATGCTTGAACAAAGAATATAGAGAGGTATATCACCATTACATGAGACATCTCATCCAATAATAGGTCATTTTAATCTTCAATAATATAGGACATAGGATTGTTCATAAATTTTTGAATATGGTTTAGACATATAAAATTATCCACATCCCAATCACACTTGATTTTATCTCCTTCGATCATTAATTAAATAAAATTAATTATTTAATTAACCTTCCCAATTATCCTCCTAGCATTAATTAAATGAATTACAATCATTTATTAATGTCCAGAGGTATTTTAGAATGGTAGTAAGGGATGAAGTGTAATGGTGTTAGTATGTTGACAGTTTTTATATCTTTTACCTTAAATTCAACATCAATATACATATCAAAAGATTAATATTTAATAATAAACACAATATTTCTAAAATAAGCATCAAATAAAATTTATGTCTCCATATATTTAGTAAATAAAATAATCCAAAGTAAAATAAAATAAATTTTAAGTAAATAAAATAATATCAAAGTAAAATAATATAACTTTTTAAGTAAATAAAATAACTCCAATTGATATCTCTCAAAAAAATTAGATAAATTTATTGAATATATATATATATACTAGTTTAATTTATTAATCATTTATCTCTCTTTCCTCCATAGTCCACACTTAACTAAATAAATTTGATATTTATTTAATTAAGTTCATAATTAATATCTCAATCCTCCAAAAACTAAATAAATATAAACTATTTAAATTTAATTCTCCACAAAGACTCTTCATACAAACCATATGAGCTTAAAATTTACTAGAAGTGCAAAAAAGCATGCAAATTATTAAGAAAGCTTGAGTTGGAGTAGTACTAGGATGGGCTTAACCTTGGAGAAAACTCCATGGTTAAGCATGCTTGAGCTTGAGTAGTATTGGGATGGGTGACCTCTCGGGAAGGCCTAGTGCTTCACCTCTGTGAGCATCACCTAGATGCAATGTGCTAAGTGGACCATTCATTATCATGAGAGATGGGTTCTTGTGAACCACTACTCACGAAACATGGGTCAATGGGTTTGACTCATAAAACTACACGGTTGAATCCTAATAGCAATATCACAATCTGACACGATGTGGAAAATACATCCTACTTATCAATTGATGAGCTAAAGGGGCTCTATAATGAATGGTTCATAAGGCATAACACTTTTTGAAGGTTTGCAAGCTAAGTGGGCTTAACCTTGGAGAAAACTCCATTGTTAAGCATGCTTGAGCTGGAGTAGTACTGGGATGGGTGACCGAGTCCCGAGAAGGCCTAGTTCTTCTCCTTTGTGAGCATCACCTAGATGCAATGAGTGCTAAGTGGACCATTCATTACTGTGAGAGATGGGTTCTTGTGAACCACTACTCATGAAACATGGGTCAATGAGTTTGACTCGTAAAACTACATGGTTGAATCTTGATAGCAATATCACAATTTGACACGCTGTGGAAAATACCTCCTACTTATCAATTGATGAGCTAAAGGGGATTTATAATGAATGGTTCACAAGGCACAACACTTGTTGAAGGTTTTGCAAATGAGGTTGCAAGCTAAGTGGGCTTAACCTTGGAGAAAACTCCATGGTTAAGAGCACTTGAGCTTGAGTAGTACTGGGATGGGTGACCTCCCGGGAAGGCCCAATGCTTCACCTCTGTGAGCATAACCTAGATGCAATGAATGATAAGTGGACCATTCATTATGGTGAGAGATGTGTTCTTGTGAACCACTACTCATAAAACATGGATCAATGAGTTTGACTCGTAAAACTACACGGTTGAATCTTGATAGAAATATCACAATTTGACACGTGGAAAATACTTCCTACTTATCAATTAATGAGCTAAAAGGGCTCTATAATGAATGATTCATAAGGCACAACACTTGCTGAAGGTTTTGAAAATGGGGTTGCAAGCTAAGTGGGCTTAACCTTGGAGAAAACTCCATGGTTAAGCGTGCTTGATCTAGAGTAGTACTAGGATGGGTGACCTCTTGGGAAGGCCTAGTGATTCACCTCTGTGAGCATCACCTAGATGCAATGAGTGCTAAGTGGACCATTCATTATTGCAAGAGATGGGTTCTTGTGAACCACTACTCATGAAACATGGGTCAATGAGTTTGACTCGTAAAACTACATGATTGAATCCTGATAGCAATACCATAATTTGACATGTTGTGGAAAATACCCCCTACTTATCAATTGATGAGTTAATGGGGCTTTATAATGAATGGTTCATAAGGCACAACATTTGCTAATGGTTTTTCAAATGGGGTTGCAAGCTAAGTGGGCCTAACCTTGGAGAAAACTCCATGGTTAAGCACACTTGAGCTTAAGTAGTAATGGGATGGGTGACCTCCTGAGAAGGCCCAATGCTTCACCTCTATGAGTATCACCTAGATGAAATGAGTGCTAAGTGGACCATTCATTATCATGAGAGATGGGTTCTTGTAAACCACTACTCATGAAACATGGGTCAATGAATTTGACTCGTAAAACTACATGGTTGAATCCTTATAGCAATATCACAATTTGACACGCTGTGGAAAATACCTCCCACTTATCAATTGATGCGCTAAAGGGGCTCTATAATGAATGGTTCACAAGGCACAACACTTGTTGAAGGTTTAGCAAATGGGATTGCAAGCTAAGTGGGCTTAACCTTGGATAAAACTCTATGGTTAAGTGTGCTTGAGCTGAAGTAGTACTGGGATGGGTGACCTCCCGGGAAGGCCCATTGTTTCACCTTTGTGAGCATCACCTAGATGCAATGAGTGCTAAGTGGACCATTCATTATTGTGAGAGATGGGTTCTTGTGAACCACTACCTAGTGCTTCACCTCTATGAGCATCACCTAGATGTAATGAGTGTTAAGTGGACCATTCATTATTGTGAGAGATGGGTTCTTGTGAACCACTAATCATGAAACATGTGTCAATGATTTTGACTTGTAAAACTACAAGGTTGAATCTTGATAACAATATCACAATTTGACACGCTATGGAAAATACCTCCTACTTATCAATTGATGAGCTAAAGGGGCTTTATGATGAATGGTTCATAAGGAACAACACTTGTTGAAGGTTTTGCAAATGGCTCCATGGTTAAGCACGTTGAATTGGAGTAAAATTGGGATGGGTGACCTCCTAGGAAGGCCCAGTGCTTCACCTTTGTGAGCATCACCTAGATGCAATGAGTGCTAAGTGAACCATTAATTATCATGAGAGATGGGTTCTTGTGAACCACTACTCATGAAACATGGGTCAATGAGTTTGACTTGTAAAACTACATGGTTGAATCTTGATAGAAACATCACAAGGTTTTGTATGCTCGTGAAAATGTCAATCCTTCTTAGAAGCATGCAATATCTTCATTTGAGTTGGAAGCATGTTATGGTCTTGGATACAAAATCCTTTCTAAATATGGACATAATGAAAACATGGAACAAAATGATAGAAATCAAGTGAAGTCTACACCATAATTTTCCAAGTAGGGTCTAGGTTCCCAACCTTTATCTTCATCTTCATCTTCATCTAATGCCTTATCATCTACTGTGTATATGTCATCTTATGTTGAGAGAGAAATATCTCATACTATTGATCAAGAAACTATCTTGTCGAGGCTTCTCAAAGCTCGCTTGATTAATCTTCCTCCAAGAACAGAATTTTTTTTTTATAACAAGAGCTCATTTTGTGCATACATAGAGTGCATGGTCATTCTACCAATGAATGTAAGGCTTTGAGTAATAAAATTCAACATCTTAATGATTGTGGTGCTCTTCCTTGTGTTGATGCACCTACTTCCTCTAATTGATAATGGATTTCATCCTATCATGTTGCTCATCACTATGTGGCTGGTAGCTTTATGTGTTTTGCTCATTTTCATTAATGGTGGTACAATCTTAGGTGATACCATATTTATCTTGACAACAACATGATAGTCCTTGGTGTGGTTGTCCTTGTCTCTACACTTGGGGGGCAAGGATAACTAGTTTTGGGAGGTGCGCATTCTTTCCAAGGATCCCCTCTTCCCCTCTTTCTACTTAAAATACCCACATAGCAAGTATGTTGAAATTTTAAGTGGAGGGCATATATTGGCATTATTTCATTTTGGCATTGACATTTTGATATTTTGCTTCACTTTGTTTGTTATGTGACTTTTTCCCCAAAAGAAGAAAAATCTATGAAATAACCCTTTAGAATTAAAAGGGAGATGGAAAATAAAGGATATTACGATCTTTTAGTTAAAAAAGATATTAATAAAGAATATATATAAATACCTTTTAAAAAAGGGGAAAGAATAATTATTTATTTAAATAATTATTAGAGGCAACCTTTGTCAAAGGGTGTGATCGTCTGGAAACCACCCCTTAAAGCTTATATAAGCATTTATGCGAGACTTGGAAAGGCATTCAAACATGGAGAACATTCATGGAAGAAGAAAGTGGTTGGTGAGCCATGGGCAGGACAAAGAAGGGAGCACATCTATAGTGTGTGTCCAACCTGGGCTACAAGTGGGTACACTCAAGACGGTCCTAGCTAGGGCATGGTTTAGTGGCATGAGTGTTGAGCATTATTCCGGTGGAACCAACAATTGTGTAAAGCGACAAAGTCCACTTTTCTCTCCCAGACTGCTCCATAACAAGAGCCAATACCACTGACATCTTTCTAGAGTAAGAATGAGATTTCCAAGTGTTATGATTCATATAAGTACTGAACTTATTCAAAGATATTTTAATTATAAATGAGATGGAGTTGATTTGATTGAATTCTTTAATGGTGTTATTTATTCTATGTTCATAATATCTATATTTTTGAATACCAATTTATGTATTATTGATGATGCTTTTATGTGCTTAAATCTTAAACTAGATAACACTAATTAATTACCATTTTTGTGCATTTGCATCTAATTTATAAAGATAATTCATAATCTTTAGATTGACTTGATAACACTAATAAATCCACTACCAAATATATGTTAAATTTATCCAATTTGATACTTGGAAAAAAGTAGCATTACATTTGGTATCAAAGCTTAAACAATCTTGTGCCTATGAGAGGCCTTCATTGACATGTAAACTAGAAAGATTATTATGAAAATTAATAATAATGTGGTCTATGTCCTTGAAGAAATTACTTCTATAAGAGAAGAGATTGGCACCACCTCAAAAAATTTGAGTTGACATCAAAAGGGCCATTTAATACAACATGAAAGAACATCCTTTAATACAACTATAAGAGATTATGAAGATGAAGATTTATCTATGATTCGTATTTCATTTTTTTTGAAAATCCTTACAATCATATTCTAAAGTAGATATTAATTGATACATGTATCCCAAGTCATTTTTAAATATAACTAAAATTGATTTCATTAGAATGACAAATTTGTGTTAATATAATTTATTTCATTAAGTTCATGGATACACCACATTATCTTCATATTCACCTATAAAAATTACTACTATAGAATACAACTCCATATATATATATATATTCAAACTCCATTATGCGTTGATGGATGTCCATACCCTGATCCGACACTACAATTTTGATATAGGAATAGATGATACTAGTAAAGGTTACAGATTTTACTGTGCAATGAAATCATGATATACGTCTGTATCAAAATAAATATATTATCATCAATTTCTGTTCAAGATTTTCTTTGCACACTGAAATCACCATTTTCACCCACGCCATCTGCATTCCCCCGAAAAATTCCAATTTGTCTTTAGAGTGCGAAGTTCAAAGCCCTTTGGCCATTAATGTAAGAAACATATTCTAATAAATTCTTCCAAACTAATACCCAAGGAAATCAGATTCAGATTCTTGGCTCTAAATATCTTCCAATGCACTGATATTATTATCACAAGGATTGCTTGAAATAGATAGTTGTGAATAGAGAACGGAAGAAAACTACCAAGTCATGTTGAGAAGGATGTGGAAATTCAAAACATTTGGAGATCAAAAGTTCTAAATCTAGATCCATGATAAATTTTACACGAGAGAAATGAATAAGTTTTTCATGCATTAAAAAGATGAATAAGTTTTTCATGCATTAAAAGAGTATTTATTTATGCCTATGACATCATGACTACCAAACAACGAGTGGAGAAAAAATGTACATTAGCGAAATGAAAGAGATTCCTCAAGAGGTCTCTCATCAAATGATTTGGGAGGAAGATGAGTAAGACTGTTACAATTAGTTGAGAAAAGAAAGTTCGATAAATTTAGAATAAACAAAAATATAAGAGACATTAGATTTCCACAGTCTATGATTAATGAGAGTGCTTTTTTGGGGGCAGGACAAATAAGGTTAATGTAGTAACATTACTATTGTTAATCCATCTTCACTCTTATTCATGTAAAAAAAAAGAGAGTACATTGTGCTATAAATTCTTTATTCTTTGATGCTTTATGTTAATAGATTTCTAGGAAGGTCTATGAATTTCATGTTTACATTAAATAGTGACTATTAAACAATGTTTATAGTTATATAAGCATGTTGAATCTCCTAATCTATGTGTTTCTAAATCATGATTTCATTATAGTTTATAGTCATCATGGCCAAGTTTTATAAGCATTTCAAATGAATTTTTTTCTATCACTCAACATTTTGGGCATGAGTGCAAGTAGGATCCAATACACAACTATAAAAATGATCTAGTACCCAAAATTGATCATATGCCAATGATAACATCTACAATTCCTCTCTGTTTCAATACAACCACAAAAGTATGTAAAATAAAACTTGTTCTAATTAGTTTGTGTTTGATTTAAAGACTATACCTTATTTAAGAAATAGATGTATATATATGTATATGTGTGTGTGTGTGTGTGTGTGTATGTGTATGTGTATGTGAGATTTTGATCATACCAATGATCTTATGGTATACTAAACAATAAATAAATTTAGGGATTTTAATAGAATACAAGTTCAAAAATTAATGCTTGTTTAAAATATTTGATAGATGTTAAACAAAATACATGAATTCTCATATTTCGATGGGAATAAGTTATTGATATAAAGATGACCAATTTCAACAGTATTGTTATGTATTACTTCTATTTGAAGTTGGCTAATGATTTGAATAAGGTAGTGATGTGCTACATATATTAAAATGAGAGCTTGGATTTTATATTTAAATATGAGTGTGTTGTTGATCCAAGGCATACTTCAAGCATTAGAGTGACACAATGAAAGTGTGATGCGCTTATAGGTCTTAGGATCATTTTGGCATCTTTAAATTTAGAAAATATGATATTGTTTAAATATCTTTTATGGACCACTTTTCATTTTTGGGTTTCGTACATGGTTATCAATTTGAGGGTAACCTTGATAATTCCCTCACATAAATCCAACTATTTGATGGTTGATAAAACTCTAGAAGTATCGATTTATACATCATATTATCTCAAATAAACTTGATAATAGATTTAGAAATATAATTTATCAATCTTCCATTTAGCTAGCATCCTCTTATATAATGAATTTGTCTTCCTATTAAGATAGTGTCATTACAACTTATTTTTGTCTAGATTTGTGTCTATTTTGAGAAAACACTTTTATCATGTTTGATATGTCTATTTTAAGTTACATTATGGGCCCATAACCCACAAGTCCTTGGATTCACATCTTAAACTTAAAAAATTGACATTGTGTTTTAAACATTTGAGTTGGTGAGAATAACACCATGTTGTAATAAGATATGGAACCAAATAGGCTCTTAGGCTTAGACATGGGGACATGTCGAATCTTACAGGGGGAGAGGCTATTTATTCCAACCTTTTCTAGGATATGCAAGTAGGTTATGTGATGTTTAAATATCACATGTTTTTTTATAAATCATTTTAGTGATTATTCCTATATTTTGTCAAACTTCTAGGGTTATTGAAGATTCATATCAAAAATTTGAACCTAGTATTTTTATCATGTGCCTTGTGGGTAGTCATAACCTATTGTTGTTTTCTTTTGCTTAAGGTGCTTAATGGGATTTTTTTCTCTATTGTACTTTGTTATTGGACTTGATCAACCCAAAACCTTGTACATTTGCCTTATTGTATAAGACTAAGTTTCTATTTGTACATTATGAAAAGAAGATATTCATGTAGTCTGGAATGCATGAATATCACCTTGGAATGTATGTTGAAGTTATAGATTATAATTTTATAAGTTATGAGTGGCTACAAGTATTGGATATGCATAGTAATTATTGTGTGATCAAATTGTAATACTTTGAAAGAGTTACATGAGAGAAAATTGATTAAATTGAAATATATGTGATTAAACATATATAATAGCCTTAGTTCTTCAATTGTAAAATTCTTATATGTATGTACAATTCTTGTCATAAATTTGATTGGAAAAAATAATCCTCTTAAAACAAGAAAAGAAAAAGATCTATGAATTTAAAGAAGGAAAGGATGTAGATAAATATATGAAGAATGAATGTATTCAATATCAATTTCTTCAATTATTGATTATGCGTTTTTGAGTTGTAATGTAGATGTATCACATGCTACTGAGGACAACAACTAATTTACAGGGGGAGAATTGTTATGTGACTTTTTCCCAAAAGAAGAAAAATCTATGAAATAACCCTTTAGA